>CM076570.1:384550178-385139427 GCA_034641835.2 Pinus albicaulis
TCTGCACAATTCATTTTTTGGTCATCTAACCTATCATTATTAGATGAACCCAAGTACACCATGTAAGACCAATTTTATCTAAAGTAAAATTGCTTTCACCACATCTATTTATGTTTCATGGTCATGTTTAACCCAAAATAAGGATATCAATTAAGTAAATCATTATTTATTTAATTGTTTCCTAAGAATAAGTTATTTAAATCACTATTTAAATCATATTCTTAGTTAAATTTGACTAAATCGAATATAAATAATTAAATAAACCATTATTTATTTAATTATATTCCCCTCATTTCCCTTAAATAACAAATAAATCATTTATTTATTTGTTATTCATAAATAAAGGAATTGACCCAAGTCAAAAACCCTTTTCCCTCCAACAAATATAATAAAATATTCCTAAAGGGTGATTCTAGAAGATGTTTAATAATATTTTATTCATGCACCAGGTTCTAGAACACCCCAATATTTTGTTATAAATAGGAGGGTTTTTCCCATTCATGAGTCACCTTCATTGCATTGGATCACACTAGATCTGCTTTTGGTCACCATTTTGCATTTCTATTTTATGAACTCCCATTGAGTTCCATGTTTTGTTTTCAGTAATAGTTAGAGAGAGAGACCATTAATCTAAAACACTGAGGACTTCCAAGAACCCAGCCCACTGAGGAGAACCGGAAAACACCTTTCTTGTTTTCCTCTCAGGTGCCCCATTCTTTGATATAATAAAAAAGATTCTTTTAAATATATGTGTTCTTGTCTTGTCCATTGGTGCTTGTACTTTACTTTACCTGCTTAATATCTTCCATATATAGATCTAGATGTGTGCAGCTTGTTACATATTTTAAGATATTTTGCAGCCATAACTTATGTTAGGGCTACTTGATATGCGTAGCCAAAGTGAGTTTTTACGACAAAAAATTCATGGTAACAATTGGCGACTCCACACGAGTTTTCTTTTTCGACCACTGTCGTTTTCTATCTTCCTGCATATGCAGCTATTTCAGACCCTAGGGTTTCTCTTCAGTTTTCTGTTTTTCCTATTTTTATGCTAGTTTTTTCCTCTAAAACCCTCAAACATTCAAATTTCTCAATTTTGTGTGTTTCTGGCCTTATTGCGCAGGTGACCGACATCAGCTGCAGCTGAGGCGACACAATTTTCTCAAATCTACCGCAACCAGCCCTAGATCTGCAGGTCGCACTTATCTGCCAAAAAAGTGTGACCTCTCCTTGAGGTCATACTTTTCTACCCTAAATCTGCGACCTGGCCTGAAAACAGGCCCAAACCTGCGACCTGCAATTTTTTCTGCAATTTGCCAGCGCTTTTTCTGGGTTTCACTGAGTCTTCTGTCAGGGTTTTCCAGCCTCCATCCCTACTTGTTCAGACCTGTTGCTAATCTATTTCACTCACCTAAGTGGGAATATTGCCCCTTAGGGCTTTAGTTCCCTCAACCTTTTGTAGGAGAGTTTGCTGCTGTTTTCAGACGTCTGAATTTCCAGAAGTTTCAGCCTTCTTTCAGATCTGATACCTCTTGTTCAGATCCTCATAGGTCAGATTTTCTTCCCTTTCTATACACTGCCTTTCGCTTTTTTTGGGTTCTACTCTAGGGTCACCCCTTTGACCCCCTCTTTTTAGCTGATCTCCTATTTTATAGCAGGAACCTTACCTCTTCGCTGCTTTCTGCACCACTTTCCAGCAGATTTCTCCATTCGATCCCAGTCCCTCTGGACCTTCGATCTATTGGCCTCTTGTTAGCGTGCTCTGCCCCTTCTAGACTAGTTTTGAGAGACCCACCTGCTTGGGTTCGATTTTTGCCTTTTTAGTTGTTAATTTTCTGTCCCTTCAGTTTTATTTACTACAGATTTCTTTTCCATTACACAACACACTTTTTCTTTTACTCTCAAAAAGGCTGGGTTTAATCAATTAAAATCAACGCACGCCACACACTGACCCTAAGTGAAGAAGAGCCTGGTTAACACCACCTGGAAAAGACTCTAAAATTAATCGACACTGCATCTCCTCGCCCTTGTCGCGTCTTTATTTTACACCTTGTTGCCCTCGTCGTTCTTTCTTGTTTCTCCTAGCGACTTCTTGTCCTTCACCCTGAGTTTCCAGTTGGTCGACTTCCTCCTTCCCGTCGTCATCGAGTAATTCCTCCCCTGAGTCCGCCCTCCGACTCTTCCTCTGATTGTTCGGGTTCCCCCCATCCTTTTGGTTCTCCCCCCTTTACCTTCACCATGTCTAGTTCAGGACCTAGCCCTAACCCCAGTTCTACTGTCGGGTCCACTTCAGGTGGAACAACTATGGGACCTACCTCGACTGCCCCATTACTTTCGTATATGGCTGGCCTCAGTTTCCCCAACTTCAATCAGCTTATCAACGATCCTATCCGCCACGATGTCAGTTGGCCTGCTATGCAAACCAAGCTCCCCTCTGACATTCCCAAGTTCGAGGGCCTCGCTAGTGAATATCCCTCCAATCATATCCGATATTTCCACATGTGGTGCTCCTCTAATTCCATCACTGACGACTCCATTCGTCTTCTTTTATTCCAACGCACCCTTACCGGTGAAGCATCCAAATGGTATGTCGATCAAGCCACCTCTTCCCATACCACTTTTGCCACCATTGCCCAAGCCTTTTTGTCTTACTTCCAACTCCCTCTCCGATACGACACTGGCACTGAACTGTTGACCTCCTTTCAGAAATCCTCTTCAACACGTCTCTCCGCTCATGTTCAAGATTGGCGAAGACGATGAAGGTTATGCCGTGCTCCCCCCTTTGAAGATCGCGTTTACATGGATTGGTTCCTTCACACTCTCCTACCACCCATTGGAAAATATGTCGCATCCCATTTTCCCCAAACTGAAGAAGCCGCCATTCAAATAGCTTTGTAGTATGATCTTATTTATGCTCAATCCGGTTATGTGTATACCGTCCTTCCTGACCTCCCCAAAACCGGTGGTCCTAACGCATCGGGAACCTCTCATTCCGCTGATGGTATCGTCGGCGCTCTATCCCATACCACTGCCCAGCCTCTTACTCCCTATGGTTTTTCCCCCGGAGGGGCCAGCACCTCTAGCACCTTTCCCCCTCCCGGCAACATGTACCCTAGGTATGGCATACCTCCCCCCTTTTTCCACCTACCTCCATACCTCAATGTGGCCCCTTCTCACCCTTATCCCTATCCTTAGCCTGGTGTCCCTGCTCCTCCTACTTTTGGATCTCCCACTCCCTTGCCTCTTCCCCCCCCGCATTTACTACCCCCCACAGGGCACGTATTTGCGCAAAAAGGGGTGCCTACTTCTCGACGGAGGCGAGGCAATCCATCCACCCCTGGCAATCGTGGACCCACTTCTCCCAGTCTGGATCCTAACACTACCAACCAGCCACAAGGCCCTCAACCTAAGCCCGACCGACCGCTTCGCACCAATAAGCCCTGTTCATGCTGCGGTGTTTATGGTCATTACACTCACAATTGTCCCCTATTACCTCAGATGCGACAAATGTGGGAATCCCAACCCACCATGCGGGGTCAACACTCCTCCCCGACCACCTCTCCCTATCTAACCCCTGTCCAACCGGCCGTGTTTACCGATCCTTTCCTTTAGCAAGGATTCGTAGCTACTCGATCACCTCATGCCCCTAACACAACTCAAAATTCCCCTTCTAGCACCTCTGATTATCAAATTCTCATGATGTCCTCTGACCCCCCTCTCACTATCGACCTTAACCTCCAAACCCGGTCTCGTCAATATGCCCCACCTCCCGTTTCGCCTGTCTCCGAGTCCCCATCATCCAGTTCTACAGAGCCTCTATCGACACCCAAGGGTCCCTTACAAATCCCTCCCCCCAAAGTTGAGGTTCACACCAAAATTCCTAAGTGTCCCTTACGCCAAAATGCTGCCTATGGTCGGGCTACCCATTCCTACAGCACAGTGGATGATCTGCCACAATCTCCGGCTGCCATTTCAATGCTGGAACTCCTCCAGTCATGTCCTTCTCAAAATAAAGATCTACTCTCTATAGTGGGTGCTGTAGACCACGCTGATGACCTATTAATTGTATTTGATGCCCGTCATTCAGATCACCCCCCTCTTCCTCCTTCAATTGCTTTCCAAATCCCAGTCAAAATCTGAAATGCCAATGTCGCTCGATTTATTGTTGATGAGGGGGCATCTACCTGTGTAATGTCTGCTTCGGTTTGGAAACAACTCAGATCCCCTGAGTTGGCCCCTTCCACCATCACCCTCCATGCGTGGGATGGCCATGCCTCCCAATCCATTGGTCTTTTTCGTAACTACCCTATCACCCTTGCCGGTAAGACTGTCTGTGTCGATGTTGAAGTTATCGATGCCCCTCTTGACTACAACATCCTTTTGGGGCATAGTTACACCTATGCTATGTCTGTCGTCCCATCCACAATCCACCGCAAAAATTTTTTCCCCCATAATGGCAAGATCGTCACCATTGACCAGTTGTCGTATCATGAACCTAAATCCCAGACCTCACCTGAGTCCACCATCTCTACTGTCACCAATAAGCAAACCATCGATTCTTTAACCAGCATCTCCCCTCGTGTCTACAAAGACTCCTCCTTGCTTGGCACCTTCCCTAGTCCTCCCCCTCCTCCTATCTATGATCCTAGCTTGGCGAATGTATGCATGATGCAATCCTCCCAGGCTGCCCTCCCGCACCCTGCCTCGGCTAGTCAGTAACCTTCATCTCATCCACCGCACCCTGCTCCTAGCCCTTCTCCTCAGTTGACTCAACCCCTCCCCCCGGGCCCTCCCCCTCTCCCTCACACTCCGGAATCTCCTTACCCTCCTGAATCAATTCCCTCCAGCCTCCCCCATCTCGGAGTTGTCCCCCCTGGCCATTTCTCCGCCGATCAAATCCCCTTCCTTGGTCCCCCTCCCGCAGTCTATTCGGTTCTCGTCATGGCCACCCTATCCCTCCCTAATTTAACATTGGGAATACCGGCATGGTATCTTACTCCTCCCACCGAGACCCCTCCTGGTCACCCTAAACCATACATTGCTGTGACACCTGTCCAACCGATTCCTGTTGTTCCTTGCACCACTCCAGTACCCCTAGCCCCTTCACATGCTCCTCCTCATGATGAATCCGCTATGGGTAGGAAACGGAAAACTCTCAAGGGGGCATCCAAAGACAAGGCCATCGCTGCTGACCGTATTCCCCCTCCACCCACCAAGCCGTGTGCCCTATGTGATGGTATCGGTCACGCCACCCATACTTGTCCTGAGTTGCCTTATATCCGCCCCATGGTTAAAGTCGCCTTTCCCGAATCGACGACCTCTGAAACCCCTGTTTCCTCCTCCCCCATCGCCAAGAACCCCAAGGCTCTTCGCACCAACAAACCTTGCGCCTTATGCGGGATTCATGGTCATTATTCCCACCATTGTCCTCAACTCACGCATTACCGAGCCTCTTTAGAGGTCATTCGTGAGTATGAAATTGAACGAAATCAATCAGCCTCACCCATCCTCGCTCAGTATGCGTCTGGTTCTCTTGAACATCCCCCCGCTACCATTGACATCCCACCCCCTGATGTTGAGATGTCAGAATCTGTTGCTCCTCTCTTGTACCTATCATCATCCGCCCACCCCTCAGAGTACATCCCCTTTGTATCCACTCCGTCTGTTTCTCTTGATACCCCTTCCGCGACATTCTTGGGCTCCTCGTGCCCTGACCATCTCTTTACTTTCTCTTCTGTCGTTTCCTCTCATGACCCCCATCTGCACCCTTTTTCTATGATTGATGATCTCGATAGCTTTTCAGCCTCTTGTGATCCTCACTTTCGTGCCACCTCTTCCCCTCATCCCGATGTTCCCATCCGTATCTATGATTTACGTCACCACATCCGTCCCCAATATTCTTCATTTGTCTTCTACTACGATGCTCTTCCCTCGAACCCCTCATCCACTCATTACATTGGTTATGCCGATGGCGGCAGTCACTATTCCCGAAACCTCGCCTCAGCCGCCTGGGCCATCTTTACCCATGTGCACACCCTTGTTCTTGCCAATGGGTCTTGCATTGGTACAGCCACCAATAATCAAGCTGAATATGATGCAGTTCGTGGTCTCTTAGCTAACGCTCTCTCCCATCGCATCCTCCACCCGCATGTTGATTTAGATTCCCTGCTTATTGTCTTACAACTTAATGGTGTCAACTTTGTGCATCATCCTATCCTATTTAGACAATATTTACGGGTGAGACTTTTAATTCGTGAATTTAGTTTCGTTTCATTCAACCACATCCCTAAAAGTCACAATCACTATGTAGATCAGATCGCAAATCATATTCTCGACTGGCATTTATCACAAGCAAAACATAACATTTAAATACACATCAACCATACATATATCATATGACATATGTTTTTAGAGTCCAATACTTTGAAACATAGGACATGCCCATAACATGTTACACAACCACAAACTACAGAACTGGGGGCCACCACTTGCCCCTACAGCCTGAGTATGGGGGATTTTGCTCACACATGCATGCTGGGGGCACAAGCACCTAATCCCAGCTGGTGGATCCCGAGCCGCCGGCTCTACTCTGCGGCTAGTAGATCACGCCGTCTGGTCTGACTGGCCATCGCATGATCCCTCGCCATTCCGAGGGGAGTCCAATACACAACTCTATGTATCAGTCATCTAAATCATGCCAACCACCCTCCGACACGCCAGTCAACAGTCCCTCACATCTACGACGGAGATCCTCCACCAATGCGGCCATCTCTTCATTCTGTCCTGTGCTCGATCCACTAGCACCAGTAGCTCCTGCTGCTGCAGGTCGCCCCATATATCCGACCGGTTTTACCGGAGCTATATCTGCATCCCAAACAACATACAGATTAGCACCATGCATGCTAGTCACCAACTATAAACGGAACATAACAGATTAGTTGTTTGTCACTTACCATCGGGACCCCATACTCGCCCAGGTGGTAGCAGCAAGTCCGGATCTCTCTAATAACTCATCCCACTATAGGGATAGTCATCTATGTATAACGGCATCTGATCCCAGTGAGCGAAAAACTCTGGTCGAAACACCCTTCCGACCACCCGTCCTCCTCCTCTACTTAGTAGTCGTCCCCACCGTCGCATCCGAGGCTCTCTTGAGCCCCCATCAGGCAACTGTATCAGAGGTCATAAGGTTGGGATCTTCTCAAAGAAGAAAGAGCACAACACCATTCCATATGCAAAATCATGATTCACATGCCGCTTACATAGCGAAAACTGGCGTTTCAGCAACGCTAACATCATTTGGGCCCACCCATAGAAGGTCCCACCCAGCACACTCTCCACAATCATCATCTGTCCCTTAGTGATATGATGGAGCGCCTGACTGCCCAAAATCCACAACACCGCTGCGGCCATTGACCGGGTCTCCAACCTCTGTAGATCCCCAATAGATATCTGACTCCCCTTGACTCGGACACTCGGTCGACAATGTCATTCGACAAACTCTATAATCTTACGCCTTCGCGGTAACACTGGCTGCGTATTCCCCACCATCCCCAATGGAGGGAGACCAGTCAAGAAATACATATCCTGGACCGTCAGCTCGATCCTGTGCCCCTGCACCATAAAAAACTCATGATCTGGATCCCAATAACTGATAATCTGGGCTAACAGGGGCTCACCAGCTCTCATCAAAGGGTTCTCCAAAAATTTTAGAACCCCAAATCTAGCCAGTGCACGACGGACACCCTGATCTACTTTGATCTCTATCCGTAGTGTACCTAGATCTCTTTCTCTCCAGTTGATCTGTATATCTGCCATCTCTGCATAAAAACACCATCTTTTTCAGTCTACAGATAATCAAAACTAGATTAACTCACACCAAAAATGAATCTCATTCCAAAACAGCACTGAAAATCCCTCCCTTTCACAGGTCGCACTTTTCAGGAAAAACCTCGGCCAGGTCACACTTTTCAGGCTCAAACCTGCGTCCCAGGTCATAGTTTTTGCCCCAAAAAGTGCGACCCGGCCGTGAAGGAGAAGTAGGGGCACTTCCTAAGATTTCCAACCCTAATCTACAACTTGAATCCATCAACAACAAAGCTTAAGATTAGGCCTCTTACCTCCAACTGACGGATCACAATTCCAACGGTCGGTTTGTTTGCTACGATCACCGCAAGATTTAGGGCCTTCTCTCCTCTACACATTCACCACAGCTACACAAGCAAATGAATGACTTTGGAGGGAAAACACCCTATTAGAATAAAACCCTTGTTTTTTCTTTCGCCCGCTACGACCAAACCGTAGCCCCGTTTGACACATCGTCTGCACCGTTGGAAAGCTCTCACCGAGCATTCAAATGGGTATTTTTCAGTTTTTTATGTTTTGATACTTCACCAAGACACATTTTTTCCACGAAGCGTCTGTTCACCTCTTCTCAAAATCTAATTTCTTCACTTATTACACTTGTCCTGGGGGCACCACTTTACCTCCTTACTTGTCCTTGTTCATGTTGATTTTCACCATGAGATACCCTCTTGTGCTCATGTTATTATGGTCCCCCATTGGACCTTTACTATGTGGCAGCACCATCGAGTCGCCCTTGTTAAGAGCATCCGAGTTGAGTCATTGTTGCATTCATGGAATCTATCCCGAGTCCTTTCGTATCGCGCTATAGCCCTCCATCCTTCATTGATCGGTCCCTCTCTCGTGTCGCACATTATGGCCTTTAGTCCCACTGTCCCCTATCCCTCATGATCTTGTGTCAGTCGCTGCCAAGCCATTCATGCCCTTTGTGCTCTAACAAGGGAAGTCATCCATCCGCTACTCAGTATCCCTCATTCCATCGTCATCATCAGTATCTATCTGTTCGTCGCTCTCCTTTTTTCCCTTGTGCCTTAGTTGAGGTTCCCTTATTGCCTCACCTATGGCGGACCTAATTCTGTCGACATCAACTCATTTATTCCAGAAGCCAGATCTAGGGGGCAGTGTACATTGGTTCGAGCTCTTTTCATTATGATCGTGATCTATACACTTGATGGTCCAGTGATGCAGCAACAACTATTGGTGATACCCGGGTGTGTGTGAGATGTCTCGGCTCTCATGAGGGGGTGGCCCTGCAGGTAGCCCCCCACATACCCGGATGACTTCTTCATTCCAGTCCTTGATGTAGCTCCTCTCCTTCGATGCTATCGATCTCAGTCGCTTGTAGCACCTCTTCGATTTTCACGTGTCAGTCCGATTTCGCGAGCCCTTCCCCGTGTGTAGGGGGAATTTAGGGGGCATTTATATCTCATGTACTACAAAACTATTGTATAAGTCCTGACAATTATTCCAGGCATAGCCTATATGTGGGATTCATCCTTCTTGTTTTCTGGATCATGTTTACGCCAGCACTGGCTCTACTATTGCTTCCGTGGTTTTCCGGGCGCCTTATTCTTTGTACTATTGTCTCGGCGGGCATAGGTATGCCTCCCTCGCCGCCTTTCGCATTGGTACCGCTTCATACATTTGAGACTTGTTGCACCTGTAAGTCTCGTCTCCTCAGGGTCTAGTCCTTCACACACTTTAGATTACCATACAGTCCTCTCTCTCACTTCCATTTTATCCCCTAGTGATTGAGTTCTTACAACGTACTTTGGTCATACGATTTGCTCCTAACACTCGTACATTGGGGGGCAATCTGTTACACCATTTTTTTGGTCATCTAACCTATTATTATTAGATGAACCCAAGTACACCATGTAAGACCAATTTTACCTAAAGTAAAATTTCTTTCACCACATCTATTTATGTTTCACGGTCATGTTTAACCCAAAATAAGGATATCAATTAAGTAAATCATTATTTATTTAATTGTTTCCTAAGAATAAGTTATTTAAATCACTATTTAAATCATATTCTTAGTTAAATTTGACTAAATCAAATATAAATAATTAAATAAACCATTATTTATTTAATTATATTCCCCTCATTTCCCTTAAATAAAAAATAAATCAATTATTTATTTGTTATTCATAAATAAAGGAATTGACCCAAGTCAAAAACCCTTTTCCCTCCAACAAATATAATAAAATATTCCTAAATGGTGATTCTAGAAGATGTTTAATAATATTGTATTCATGCTCCAGGTTCTAGAACACCCCAATATTTTGTTATAAATAGGAGGGTTTTTCCCATTCATTAGTCACCTTCATTGCATTGGATCACACTAGATCTGCTTTTGGTCACCATTTTGCATTTCTGTTTTATGAACTCCCATTGAGTTCCATGTTTTGTTTTTCACAATAGTTAGAGAGAGAGACCATTAATCTGAAACACTGAGGACTTCCAAAGAACCCAACCCACTGAGGAGAACCGGAAAACACCTTTCTTATTTTCCTCTCAGGTGCCCCATTCTTTGATATAATAAAAAAGATTCTTTTAAATATATGTGTTCTTGTCTTGTCCATTGGTGCTTGTACTTTACTTTACCTGCTTAATATATTCCATATATAGATCTAGATGTGTGCAGCTTATTACAGATTTTAAGATATTTTGCAGCCATAACTTATGTTAGGGCTACTTGGTATGCGTAGCTAAAGTGAGTTTTTACGACAAAAAATTCATGCTAAACATAGTGAGTTTTTTGACATTATCAGCCAGGTGGGTGATCATCATCAGCCAATGGACGATCATCAAGTATCCGAGTGGGTAGTTTTGACATCAATAAAATTCTCCAGTGGGTGTCATTAATATTTTTTCGATGGACAAAGGATGTTGATTACAAGAAAAGGACAAATGGATATTTTTGCGACTTGGCATGTGATGGAGCTGTCAATCAAAATTCATAGATGAATCAGACTTGCATCTAACTCATGATCTCTTTAGGTTGAAGTATTTTTTGGCATCCGACTTTGGCGTTTTTTTTAGGTAGTGTGTTTTGAGGATCAACAATTTTCGGCATGAGAACTTGGAATATGGTTCCTAGTTCTTATTTTGGATTTACCATTGAGGGGGGGGAAATGTTAGCCTCACTCTCATAAAAAATTATAAATACAAAGTTAATTTAATTAATTAAATATTGAAAATTAGGAATTTATGCCTAATTTTCTAGATTAAGTGTGTTCCTTTCAATTAGGAGTCGAGTTTTAGGCCTAGAGATTCTCTCCATCTAAATAGGTTCCTAGATTGGTGTATGGTTGAGATATTGTCTCAACCTAAAGTGTCCAAGATAGACGCACTATCTTGAAACACATTCTCCTCTTATATTTATATACTGTATTATACCGTTCTTTTAATAATGTGAGTGTGAAGATTACAACGGGGATCGTGGCCTTTTCTGACACATCTGGTTTGTGTACAAATCTGTATGTTTTTTATGTGTTAATTTTGTGTGATACTTCTTCGAGTGGCGGTGGTGTTTCCATGGAAATTCTTATGGTGTCGTCATCAACATGTTCGCATGCGTGTGTGACTGATGGTGTGTTGTTCTTGTTCATGTATTTTTGCATGCACTCTTGTTTACATGTTGTACATATTGTGTGTGCATTTCTTATGTATGATTAGGTCACATATGGGTCATGCTTGCGTATTGTATCTATGTGCTTGTGTGTGTAGTGTTATATGTTGAAAGTGCATGGGTCATTCATGTTGGATTATATGTTCTATATGTGCATGAATGGTTCATGCTTTTGATTGTGTATGGTCAAGTTTGGATTGGTGTGCATTTGGTATGGTCATGCATGGATGGACAACAACTAGAATGACATTTATATGTTTGTATGCCTAGACATTATATGTTTACATACTTGTCATGATTATATCTATACATGTATTACATTTATTGGTTGATCTTGCGGGGAAGTATCCTCCCCAAATTACCCCTAAGGTACGTTGATTTATTGTTATTTGGTTTAAGTGACATATTATGCATGGCGGGAAAGAAAATATCAACATGGAAAGAAAGGTGGTAGACTACAATGACTTCCCACGTGAGTCATATAGGAGCGCATGGTGAGTGTTGTGGCTCATTTACTATTTCATTTTTAAATGTTTCTATCATATAATGTTTTAAAAAACAATGAACCAAAAATTTCATATGTCGAAAATGATTTTGACTTGTATGTTGAAACATTAACATTATGTTTCGAAAGATGTGTAAGGTGGGTTCGACTCTTGTTTTAAAAAAATGTGCAACTCGTCAAGCTGAAATGAAAGGATGGCGAGGTGGGGCTTGATCGAAAGAAAACCTTAGGCACAAACAACCCAATGCAGTTACTTTGTGGTGCCTCCACGATTGACTGTGACGTAAGCGCATGGACTCAAATCAATAGCTCGGGGTTCTCTTCGAGGCACACCTCAAAGAGCTTTCAGTACCTAGGAGTGCCTACGGTGGTGACATAGGCGATCGAAGACAACATAAGCAAGCGAGCTAACTCACTTGTCCACTGTCATGTTCCGTGCTGTCTTGTCATGCATTTAATTGTCATTCCCTCCCCCCTCCCCAAAGTCCCTCTACGCTATAAATAGTGAGTCAAAACCCCATTCTTTTCAACTACAGTTTCGATTCAAGTTGTCCAAACCATCCAATAATCTTACCCCTCATTTCGAGTCTGTTCAATCGCCACCCTAAGTAAAAACATGGCCAAATAGTCATCATTATCTGGTTCTTCTAGTTACATTCCTCTCATGGATACGAGTAGGATATAAAGGACACTTGTTGCACGATAGAAAATTTGCCTCTATACTAGCAAGTCTTTCTTAATCCACGAAATTCCCATGTCTTCACGGCTATGGTCAAGTCTAGAGTCTTGTCCGAATGTGTCCCAAAAACTCATCTTTTCCCAGGAATTCATACCTCTGGCTAGCATCAAAATTATACCGACAATTGTTTTGTAATGAACCACTTGGGAGAGAGTGTCTTCCAAGTTTCATCCTGTAATTCAGTGAAGACTCTGCTACCCGAGTCAGAGTCCTATGTTAGTTTCTATCGAAGAGTAATTGACAACATATTATGACAATCTTGCGAGCAAGAGTACATGCAAATTTTTTTCTTTCTAAAGCTAGAACAAGGACGTTTTTCTCCAGATGAAAAGGTATTTAACCTCGAAATTTTTGATGCAGATGTCAAGCTTATGTTACAATTTCTATCAAAAATCTTTGGAAACGAATATGCTTCCCAGATTGATAGGTCAATGCTTGGGTTTTTTCTTTGATGATGAAACCTAAAGTAGTGTTGGACATCCCATCCTTTTGGCAGGAGAATATTAATTCTCAATTTATGAGCTTGAATCTCACTTTGGTTCTTTCAAGTTTCCCTCAATTGTTTCTTGTTCGTTCATGTATCAAAATGCAGAAGAGTTTATGAATTTGGGGTTAAACATTATAGATTCAAATAAGAAGAGGCATTCGGTAGTGTTTTGGACTAACCTCATAAGAAATGAACCTAGTAATGGGGGTGTTGGGGTCTTGTAATTTACGGAATCAAGATGACTGATTATTTCTGTTTGGATCGTTTATATTGAAAATAATATTCCATTCATCATCATTTATTTCGAAGAAGGTACTTATAGCACAAATCGGCAAAGGATGATTGTATTCTACCTTATTTCAAATATAGTCCAACTAAGCCTAAATGCATTGGTTAGCACTATCCATCTCATAAAACCCCCCAAAATCCACACACATAAAGTTTTAGGACTTTATATTAAGCCCCGACACTTCCATTTCATCTCCACCCCCAACATTAGGCCGTTTGACACACACACACACGATATATATATATATATATATATATATATATATATATATATATATATATATATATATATATATATATATATATATATATATATATATAACCACAATAAACCTTACCTTACGCAACAAACCTTTATCCCATTGACCCTTTACCTTTTCATCGCATCGCAACTTCACTCTTTTACTTACCTTTTCGCATTCTCGTTTGTACGCTTCTAACTCACGGATTGCGATAACTAGTGGGACCCATTTCCCTACCCCATTAGCGACGCTATCGCATATTGCAAAAAATCCTCACCACATTCATTTTTTGTTTCTACGGGACCGTCGATGCAATATAGTGGGACCCTTCGCTACATCACCTACCCCTTAATCGCATTTTTATATTTTTCGCTTGATCGCATTATACGTAAATCGCACCATTGCCTTTTTACTGACCCCGCTCCATCCGTGTTCTCTGTCGACTTTCAATTGTGATATGCGATATATCGCATTGCAATTTTTCCATCATTCTAATCACGTTATGTCACTAGGGAATTTGGCGGAAATTCCGACGGCCAGTCGTCGCTATTCGACACATAGTCGTCGCAAGAGCGACAGTTGAGGAGCGACAAACCGTGGTTTGTCATGCCTTTCACTCAGCTCCGACGCAAGCAAAAGTGTCTGCACTATCGACACTTCTTCCGTCATTCGAACAAGCGTCACTCTTCAGACGTCTCACAAGACCGTCGCGCCCTCGAGCGTTTGTAAGCCATCGCACTTCAGGTGAAATGTGGTTCGACGTTTGGAAGCGTCGGCTCTTCAGACACTTATAAACCGTCGCAATTCCGACGTAGCGTGGTCCGACGTTTTGGACGTTGCTCTTCGACGCTTATAAACCGTCGCGAGTTCCGACTAAAACGTGGTCCGACGTTTTTGCATCGCTCTTCAGAGCGCCTGTAAGCGCCGCAATTCCGACTAAACGTGGTCAGACGTTTTAGGCGTCACTCTTCACGACGTTTGGAGCGATCAGTTCTTCCGACGTTTTCATCATGTCTCTCTTCCGACGTTTACGGGTTGTGCGCGATTCCGATGTCTACAAGGCGTTGGTAGACCGACGGAGGGTTCAATTTTTTTATTAAAATTTTTAAAAGACAGAAACGTTGTTTTGAAGATATTATATGAAGTAAAAGCTAGATCCATGAAAGTGAAATAGAAGTATGTAGAATAATAAAGCAACGAGATAGAGAAATCTGAGCGTCCATTGTTCCAAATACAAATTAAAGTACCCAAAACCCTACAACAGATGAAGTAAAAGCAGATCCATGAAAGTGAAGATATTATATGAAGTAAAACGAGTCCATGAAAGTGAAGATATTATATGAAGTAAAACAGCCCATGAAAATGAAATAGCGGTATGTAGAATAGTAAAGCAACGAGATAGAAAGTCACTGAGCGTCATTGTTCCAAATACAAATTAAAGTACCCAAAACCCTACAACGATGAAGTAAAAACAGGTCCATGAGAGTGAAATAGCGAGTATGTAGAATAGTAAAGCAACGAGATAAATACTGACGTCCATTGTTCCAAATACAAATTAAAGTACCCAAAACCCTACAACGGTGAAGTAAAACAACAGTGTCCATGAAAGTGAAAGATATTATGTGAAGTAAAACAGTCCATGAAAGTGAAATAGCGGTATGTAGAATAGTAAAGCAACGGATAGAGTACCGACGTCCATTGTTCCAAATACAAATTAAAGTACCCAAAACCACGCAACAGGAAAAACGCTAATCATAATCATGTGAGGAGTGTGATATGTCCAAAATATAAAAATACCATCGGACCATATCAATAAACCGACAACATAGACCAGACATCGCTAGTTTGAAAGCCAGATGATAAACATTAATCATTTTTTTTCACAAGAGAAAAAACGTTGTTTTGAATATATTATATGAAGTAAAACAATCCATGAAATCATTACATTTTCACATCGAAGATTAGAACCCAAATATACATCCGAGAAAAAGTGGAAGTCCCACCCCCAGACAGTGATAGAAAAATACCCCATGTCACATACGGGGACTTGATATAAAACCCGAGTAATCGGTCCACATGGAGATTATCGAAAATGCGAGAAAGCATCCAAATATGCCCGAGGCATCTATAAGAAAGTGAAATAGCAGTATGTAGAATAGTAAAGCAACGAGATAGAGATGCGACGTCCATTGTTCCAAATACAAATTAAAGTACCCAAAATCCTGCATGAGAAAAACGCTAATCATGTGAGGAGTGTTATATGTCCAAAATATAAAAAGACTATCGAGACCATATCAATAAACCCAGACAACATGAGACCGAGCATCGCTAGTTTTGAAAGGCAGAGTGATAAACATTAATCATTTTTTTTTCACAAGAGAAAAAAACGATGTTTTCAATATATTGTATGAAGTAAAACAAGTCCATGAAGTCATTACATTTTCACATATTAAGATTGGAACCCAAATATCCATCCGAGAAAAGTGGAAGTCCCACCCCAGAACAATGATAGAAAAATACCCCATGTCACATACGGCCGACTTGATATAAAAACCCGAGTAACGGTCCACATGGAGATTATCGACAATCGAGAAAGCATCCAAATATGCCCAAGGCATCTATAAGAAAGTGAAATAGCGAGATGTAGAATAGTAAAGCAACAGATAGAGTACGTACCGACGTCCATTGTTCCAAATACAAATTAAAGTACCCAAAATCCTTGAGCAGAGAAAACGCTAATCATGTGAGGAGTGTGATATGTCCAAAATATAAAAAGACCATCGAGACCATATTAATAAACCCGGCAACATAGACCGACATCGCTAGTTTTGAAAGCTGAGAATGATAAACATTAATCATTTTTTTTTCGAAGAGAAAAAAATGCTATTTTGAATATATTATATGAAGTAAAAGCAGTCCATGAATTCATTACATTTTCACATCTGAAGATTGGAACCCAAATATCCATCCCGGAAAAGTGGAAGTCCCACCCCGGACAATGATAGAAAAAATACCCCATGTCACATACGGGGACATGATATAAAATCCGATAACGGTCCACATGGAGATTATCGACAATGCGAGAAAGCATTCAAATATGCCCGAGGCATCTATAAGAAAAGTGAAATAGTAGTATGTAGAAACGATAGAAGCAACGAGATAGAGTACCGGCGTCCATTGTTCCAAATACAAATTAAAGTACCCAAAATCCTTGAACGGATCAAGAAAAACGCTAATCATGTGAGAATTCAAAGTAAAGTTAATCTATTAACATTGCGAATAAAATTACACCGAAGTCAAAAACATTGCCTGGCCATACTCATGGCAAATTTGTCATCAAAAAAATCAAAAATTAAGAAGAGCTGCCCTCATACGGGGAAACCGATATTGAACGTTTAATTTACGGAATTCAAAAATATTACTTAAAGGTCCGACACGATAAAATAAACTAAAAGCGGCCCAATTAATCTGGGCACTCATTTAAGCAAGAAAAAACAAATTAACCAAACTAATCCTCCGCTGGTTCCTCCACGATTCGGCACCATCCTTCGGAAGGTCCGGGATCGCTAGGTGCTACCTCCACATGCATGCCACGGCTCCCCTCTGAAGGCCCGAATGCTTTGGCCGCTTTTTTCCGAGCTCGGACACTACGGACGGGTGCATTCTTCCTCTGTTTGGGCCTCTCGCGGAAGACCACGGTGACTACGAGTCGTGATTCGCGCGGTTGAGAGTGCAATCAAGGAAAAATTGCGCGGTGCGCGTCGTGGGAGAAGGTGAACTAGCGGTGGGGAAGCCGGGGAGCGGGAATCTATACGGTGGCCCGGATGCTACGAGCCGAGCCCCGCCCACTCCTAGTATTTGGATATCGACCTAAGTAATAATCACACTGGACTAGCGGAAGTCATCTCTGCTGAGGTGATGGAGGGAGCGCGCGGGATTGACCTCTAGTGCTCCCCCCGCGGCAACGCATCCTATGGCGCACGCGAGGCATGGGTGCAATCTCGAGTGCGGTGGGCACAAGAGACAAAGAGCGGGAATTCCAATTAACGAGAGGAAGACAGACGAGAGACGAGAATCGAGAGAAATGGAAATATGCGAGCAAAGTCTAGGCGAGAAGTTCGCTGGCCACTTCTCCTTATCGTCACGGTTACCGGACAGAGTGTAATCCGACGAACAGAAGCATGTCGAAAAACCACGGCTAAACGCCATTTTGTATGTCGACCCGCTGTCACAATGCAATCAAAGGACGCCCGTCATAATGAATCTCTAATCATTAATAATGAGAGCCGAAGGCCGGATCAAATTGGAGCGTGCGGAATCGCTCGAAGGAGTGGAGGTCGGATCTTGAACGATGTTAAAAAATTAATTTATGTAGATTTGATGTGAAAACTTAATTGAACAGCGTTAAATGTTAATGCGAATGATATGAAATCGCCATATCCATGTCCCATCACCTTAAACGCCATCGAATGCACCCGCAGCGCGGGAGCGGGGCAAGTTTTATTGAGGACACGTGGCAGAAATTGATTGGAGCGGATCTTTGTTTGGGCCGCTCGCGCGGTGAAATCCGGACCGTAAAATATTAGGGCGAATTTGATAAGAAATTCGCGTCACAAAATTAGCGCGCGTCGGCGAGGCTATTTTGGAACGCGAATTTGGTTTGAATTATGGTTTATCGCTGTTTGAAGTCCGCGGGCTCGACTTTGAACAATTTTTCTTATAAAATTTGTGTTGGTTTTCTTTGATAATACACATATTAAAATCCCGCTTAATAAAGAGACAAAATTGTTGTGCTTTCGGAACTCGACAGGGATTGGACACTGAGTTAACAAACAAAGGATAGCGGAACCGACATGCACCCAGTGGTCGAAGCCCTCTACAAAAACCACGAGCGGAATCACAAAAGCGGGTTGCCCATATCACACCGCTTTTGCGGAGTAGGCGGTATTTCCTATTCGCGAGCAATTCCATAGGGAATGCGACACGTGGCGAAGTGACCCCCGGAAAACAACCGTTTAACCCACGCCATCGCACGTTGAAAGCCCTCGACGTTGGAGGCCGAGGCGAAATTGCCAAGAGTCGTTGATTTGGAGAAGGGCGATCGGACGGTGGTCGTACGTTGAACTTGCCCGGAGGTTAACTAAGGTGTGTGGAGGATAGCCGAGTACGATACGAGTTTTTGATTGGTTATTGATATATATAGAGTGGGGCCGGAGTATAATGAAATTGTTTAATTAAACGATTGGTGGATAATTAGCATAAGTACTGGAGCGTGATTGTTGTAAGGCTGGGTGGTGAAATATAGAGCCGAAATTTCATTACAAGTTATTTATTTAAAAAGAAAGCGTGGAGTATAAATACAAAGTGTTGAAAGTTAAACATTGGTTATAAGGATTGGAGATAATATAAAGTCGGGAATATAAATTAAAGTCCAACCATTGTGGATAGTATTTATTTATCAAATTCTACGAATTTGATAAATAAACTCAAAGAAAAGAAGAAGTCAATTAAGACTCGATGTGGAGGAAAAGAACGGGGTACACCAAGGGAAAATGCTCGACGGAAGCGATTGTAGACACACCAGCTCTCCTTGGGGTCCAATTTCGGTTTTGTTGCATCACACGATGATCTCTCTTCTCACGGCATTTACTTGTATTGAAGATCACTATTCTAGGAATAAGGAGTTATTTTCTCCAAAAAATAACCCCTAGCGCAAACATTGACAATGCATCAAGGATATCTTTCTATGCTTCATAAGCACATTTGTTCTACTTCTAAATCATGTCTTGGAAGTGGTTGTTGTGCTTTGGAAATTATTCACCGATTGGTTTCATACCAAAGTCTTTTTTCACATTTTCGGCATCCAATACATGAAAAAGATAATGGTTTAAAACAACCTAAATATTTGAAATTTTGCAAGAATTGTCCGGCACACTTTGAATATAAATTTTGAAGTCAAGTGCATGATGCTTTGTATAGGATCAAGTGTCATTTTGAATACCAAATGTTTCACAAAAAAACTTCTCAACATGCTACCACTGCAGTAAGGATTAAATGACAATATTGCATCAACTATTTCCATAATAAAAAGTGCACCTCGAGCCATAAGACTAAACAACTACAAATGTTGTAGATCTAACAAGACCACACAATCAAATGTATTCCACGAGGCCAATACTTTTGTATGAAAAATGAAAAGGATTTTGCAACCAAAAAATACCTTAGGCAACTAATTCAATTAGATACACCAAACCATTAGCAAAAAGGAAACTGACCTACTCAAAAAGGCAAAGCGTTTACCTCCTTTGACAAAATTTTGAGTTCGAAAACAAGGGCCTTTATTGTCTTGTCAATGCCCCTAGTAATTTGAATGGGGTTTGCACCTACTGCAACAACCTAAACAAAAAGGTTTCATTTCAAATTATTTTCCACAAATTTAAGATACAACCATTGTCGAGTTTTGTATTTCCTAACAAGCTCATAAATTTTGACAAAAGAACCAAAATTTTTTAATACACGATAGCAATTTTTTTCACTCAAAAACTATCTTAGACTCAATAAACCCAACCCAAAACTAAAAAACCAAACACCATAAGACCCTACAAAAAATGAATAGATGATCTTAATCCGAGTACCATCGACAAAAAGTTACCTTTACACCCTCACTTATTAAACCTGTCTTGTTGAATTTTAACTTCAAAGCTGTTGCGGCGAAGAAGGACGGATGCAGGGACAGCAACATTTTTTTTTGGAGGTTGCTTGCATGCCATCCGAGAAATTTAATTCGACATTTAAAAATTCCCCTGCAAGTTTTTTTTGTAGACGGCCATGACCATATTTCGTACGAGGATTGTATTTAAACACAACAGACGACATTAACGCAATTCACCAACCGAGAAATTAAACAAACGAAATTTGCACAAACGGCTTTGTAAATTCAAAAGGAGGACACGTGGAGCATTAATATTGGATCGCATGAAATTGAAGGGAATGCGAAAACACCGAAAAGCAGGACCCGAATTTTTTTTATAGGGCACATTGGATTGAGAATTCGAGTTAAAATTAGGCGAGACGTCGACATCCCATTTTGGAGCAGCGAATTTGGTTTGAAATTCAATCTATTTAGACTTTTTGAAGTCGACGGAAAGGGTTCTTTAATGTTTTGATAGTTTAATATATACATATGTTATATATATATCATATGCGAAATGAAAGGTGGGCCATATAATTTAGTTTTAATTTTATTTTTTTAAAAAGAGGGTTTATTATAATATGTTTTATATGTTCCGGCATATAAAAATAAAAAAGGTCGAAAAAGCTTGGTAGTTTTTTTTATAGACGATACGTAAATTTTTTATTACATAGCGAGTGTGTAAAAAGTGAAAAAGCTGAATGTAACTTTTTAAGTGTGTATGCACGACGGTGCGAAAAGGGAAAAACACAAACGAGTGTCTTAGAGACGAGAGTATGTTTGTTTTGAACGGACGCTGAGTTGGTTTTATGCGCTCTGCGTTTTTGTGGCGAGTCATAATTTTGTAATCCCTCTCGGTGAGGAAGTAGTGTAATAGTTTTTTTTGAGTTATTGAAGGGAATAGAAGTTTGTTTTCAAAGTATTGAAACTCTGTCTCCGTCAAAGAAATTTTTTATTTTTCGTGTGTTAGAGGAAGGGAGATTTATGGGTGGTTCTTATGAATCAACCAACCATTTAGAACATGCTCATCAATCCAAACCATAAGTATTATGTGACAATATTCAAAGCAGAGCAGATCGGATTTACGAAGCTATGTTAGAGAAACCCTAAACTCTCACTAAAAATAGGTGAAATGTGGCACCACTCGAGAGATTGACATGTGCCAATTGGTACAAGTGGTAGACAATTGGCATGCTCAAACAACGAGGTGATGCGGGAATGACATGAGGGAGAAAATATCGGGGAAAAAGCCCCCAAATACGGAGAACTAAAGCTCATCACCAACCCTGAGATTGACAACTTTACATGATGTAACCTATGAAATCGTAAATGGAGAAATCATAGTAACAATAAAGTAACCTATGTAACAATAAAGTCGGATTCATCCTGGGAGTGGTAATGGGAGAAATCATAGTGAACAACGAAACATGCATAGTTGCTTACAATCAAATAGATGAAAAAACACATACAAAAAACCTAGATAATAATCGTGAACAAGCTTAATATTGAATTATGAGCGCGTAAAGGAACTTACAAAATGTGACATTACGAACTCTGGTCAAGCGCACAAGCAAAAAATATCCCTGGACATGACCCTCGTTGACAAGTTGTATTGCTCATGATGCAAGAGGATTTGTACCGCATCGCCAAGTCAATCAAAATCCATCATTATCTATACAATAAATACAAGTAATTGATGTAGTATTTTTTACTCTAAGATGCATTCTTATGATAATGTTAGAACATATGTTGAAAATGTCAAAACATACAGAATAAGCTCCTCTTCGTTTCGAGAACAATTTATTGGAGTCGCATGAACTTGGAGCAAGCCTCCCACGATACGAAAGAGTAGCAACTAAGTCAACGGTGACTTTTTTTGTTGCTACTACGTTGGATCAAGGAGGTTTGCTCCAAGATTAAATCAGCTCCAATAAATTATTCTCTACTAAACGAGGCCAACCACGTGAAGGTGGAAGCTCTTATGGCCCCCTCTCACATCACTCTCAATTCCCCAATACCCAATCTATATTTCATTTTTTACTTTCATGAGCATATATATTCAATAACTAATAAAAAAACAATTCAACAAAAAGTACGCAAGGAAACATTGCAATTAATGCTTGACATAAAAATAGTATGATAAATGAGTTTTTTATATAACGCAAAAAAACGTTCCAAGTATGGTAACGTTTGTCTTATAATAATACAATATTTTACATTGTCAAATTTTCTTTTTTCTTCTTCCTATTTTTAAAGCTCCTAATTACATCATCAATATCATCGTGCTTTCTGCTCTGTTTCGTGCCTTTCAACCCGTACTTGCTGACCTAGTTGCGTATTCACGATGTCCGGGCTCATCCGGTGACAGGGCATCGCCTACAAAAACGAGATAATATTAAATTTTAATTGTCATTTTTTAAATATCATTGAACTAGTTCGGTAATATTAATAAAAAAAATTGCAATGAGATTATTTACTAAAGTGCACCCGATTGTCGCCGCTGACCTAGTTGCATTGTCACGATGTACGGTCTCATCCGAGTGACTGAGCATCGCCTCCAAAAACGAGATAATATTGAATTTTAATTATCGAGTTTTTAAATATCATTGAACTAGTTCGGTAATATTAATAAAAAAAATTGCAATGAGATTATTTACCCAGGTGCACCGAGTTTAGTCGCCGTTGGGACTTTGTTGTATCTTCCTCTCCGGTGGTAAGATCCTCAAAGGGAAACATTCTCGTCATTTAAACAAAAAAACGTTATAAGGACAACCATCGAGGTATAATTAGAAAAAAATTATAAGTGGAAATTAATTACCGTCACGGCCCTCATCGATAGCGAGCATTGTCGGCCTGGTCCCCACTACAATGATCGAGGTTTCACGAGAGGATCATCTACATCTAGCTCTAAAAGCGGGTTATTTACCTCGTCGGTAGTGTTGCTCATCGATTTAAACAAAGTTGTTAGACATTAAATTTATGGAGCAGAAAACAAAAAATATTGAAAGGTTAATGTTTTACCTTATCGGGCATTGTAGATCTTGGGACACGCTCTCAAGCTTCAGCGACGTTCAACTACTGACTTGATAGCCAAAACGGAAAGCAATATTTTTATCTTCCTCCCTGTAGTTATTGTTCCAAATTCATCACCCTACATTATATATGATTGTGTATTTTTAATCATATCCGATAGGATTACAAAAAACGTTGGAAGGCGATACAATTAATTATAAGATGTTTAGCTACTTAATTACAATTCTTGCGACTAATTTCAAGTAGCCATCGTAGAGCTTGTGATGGCCCTTTTTTCTCAATCCTAGCTTTGGTTGCCTTTGAGGTGTCGGGGCAACCTAGCATCAAAATATTGAAGTCGAGATATGACGTAGCACACTTTTATTTTTAGACATAAAGAAAATTAAAGCTATTGAATTAAAGTTGTAATTTACCTTGCGGGTCCAGGTTGGCATTTTTCCTTCTTTCTTTGCCCTTTTCTCTTTTCCGTCATGGATGAGTGCTCTCCACTCACTCTCTGAAGCTGCGAGAGGATGCTCATATCTAGGGTTAAATTGCAATTGCATCCTATAGGTGTCCCCTGGTATATTTCAAATATTTTCAAGCTACCGAGCCACCGCTTTTCTGTCAAATGTGCCTGACCCCAAAAAGGGCTTCTAGATAATCTAGAAGTTCTTTTTTCGAGTTGGAATGCAGAATTCCACCCCTGTACGTATGGTTGGGCCAAAAATTACCAACGCATGGCTCTCGAGAATCTCGTAGAACTCATTGTTTCCTACCGCGAATAAAACCAAAAGAAAAAAAGAAGATATTATCATTAATTTAAAAAATAAAAATCATGATAAATATGTTTTAGATAAAGTACATGAAATAGTTAAAATATTAAAATTTACTGGGAGTTGTACATGCTTTATAGGGACACCCTCATCGTTCACCAACAACGTGCCATTAATGGTCCCTGTGGGTGACACGTGTAGCTCCGAGAAACGCAATAATGTGGCTGGCCATATCGGCCTCATCATTGCCAACACGTTCGGCGAGTTGGTGGGTGTCGACTTGGGCGAGGATGTGTTTCTTGGCTAGCACCTAAAGGAGTAGAAGGTGTACGAGAGGGTTGTTGGGCAATCTCTTGCCCTTGTGTCCCACTACCACCAACACGTGGTTCGAGCAAATGCCGTAAAACGCTACATACAAAAGAACTTTTTTGTTAGTTTAGTCAATGTAAAAATTAAAAATCAAACTATCACAATTCATCTCATGCGAACAAAAAAAATATCCTTTTGACTTTTTATTATTACGATATCTATTTAGCTGCCTCATAAGATGTTGTATCCTCTCTTCTGTTTTCGAGGTGTTTGAGGCGCATCTATCAAAGCATTAAATTCCGACCTTGCATCTCGTGCCTTTTTTTGCAACAACAACACTGGAGATAGGGATGAAGAAAGCTCTTCCTCAAAGAGGGAATCATCGGGCGTACCATGGCTAGGTGTCTCGCATATTTGAACAAAATTAATATTATTTCAATTATGTAAATAACTAAAATACCTAAAGATAGAGCAATGTCGGCACTTTACATGTTCTTCCACTGGCCTCTTTCATGATCATCTGTCTCGGGGTTGTTCCCGTACTTGCTACGATCGATCGCCACATTGCAATAAAATTATAAATGTAAAAACTTGAAAACACAAAATGAAAACTGAAATAATTTCTAATAAGACACCGGAAGACAGAGTTAGAGTTTCAAATATGCCTTGCATTGAATTCAGATCTGGAAACATGTCATTGCACATTAAGGCACCCAAACATTCAATCCACAAATGATATATTTAAGTAGGCTTCTCCTATTACAGGAAAACACCATACCTATAATGCATTCACTTGCATGTATAAAGGAAAAGGAAAACATGTTTTCATACAGACGGTGACAAAGGCATCTTGGGAAAGGTATCTTCACTTTTTATTTATGTTGTTCACCCACACCACTCTCGTGTTTTCACTAATCTGTGTTTTGTCATTTTTGGATTCAAATTAAGTTAAGGCCTTAAGTATTTTTTGACCTTTCGGTGTAGTTTTTTATAAGTGGCATGTATGGATTTTCCATTAATTCTGCACCTTTTTCTCTTCATGCGCATGTTTCCACGGAAATCAAATGCATGATTTAGTCCCATACATTTAACAAGTTGTTGGATCAACTCCATAGGAAATATCATGTTTCCTATTCAATCAAAATTTATCTCAATTAGGGTAGGTAGGAAGGTTTTCCCTTTGTATTAATAGGGCACTTCTAGCTTGCATTTTTATTATATCTTTCAAATTTAGTGTCGTTTCAATTAGGGCATGATTTTTTGCAACTTTCAAGGTGAGAATGAACAAAGACAAATTTTTGTGATGGATGACTGTATATGACTCCATGGCAAGAGGAAAAGGCACTAATCTACTTCTTCAAATATCTATAGTTCTCATTCACCTCATACGAAGATGGTCCCACGATTTTGAGCCAAATGTTGCAGCAAAAGTTCCCCCCCTCCATAATTTGATATTCAATGGAAATTTCTTAAATTGATGATGGGGCAAGATTATGGAACATTGGCACATACATATGTAATGGAATTCCAATATCATGATATATGTTTGCATATGTTTATGGCAATGTTCCACCAAGTCCCACTGGAGGTGGGAGCGAGGGGGGACGAGGGGAGCGTGGAGCGGCCTATGCAAAAGCTCCCTACCAATTTTCAGGGAAAACGTGGGGGGACGTCGGGGTCATAAAAATTATAAAATTTAATATTTAAAATGTAACTATATTTTTGCAAGGAATGTATATACGGTCATCATACACTTGCATCATGAAAGATAAATCATAAATGATAAAATTACAAATCGATGAATGATGAATCATATAATTGAAACAAATTTAAAAGTTAAAAGTTAAAACATACATCATACAATCATGCATGTAAGTTTGTAAGTTTGTAACTATATAATCATTAATGTCACTACTAACAATGTACAATGAAAATAAAGTTTAAGATATCATATGACATATTATATCAAGATTCAAAATAGAGTTTATCGAAGTTTACAACTCAAGTCCGAAACATAAAACTTAAACGCAAATAAGTTATGTATCGAAACATAAAACATAAAACATAACATATGAATATCAAATGATATCATCATATCGATAAATGAGCATAAATGCTCAAGTTAATGCCCCACTAGTCTCTGCATCCAACTTCTTCACGAATATATCAAGATCAACCATGTCACCATCCGAATCAGAATCACTTGGATTCTCAAATATGCTAAGTGGCACATCAAATTTTAACACGAAACCATAAACTAAAAGGGGCGGTGAGGGGACGTGAGGGGGCGTGAGGGAAACATCCCCTAGAAGTCCCCAAGACCCCGAGCGCAAGGGGGCGAGGATCTAGACCCCTAGGGTGAGGGCGAGACCCAGTGATAACACTGGTTTATGGAGGTGGTGGAGCAAAAAAGAGCTCAAATAGAGCTGAAATTTTTCACATAAAAAGGGCGTGGGCTTGACTAATGGTTCCATTTAAAAAATGATATCTAGACGAGAGAATAAGTGTAGCATGCAAACATGCATTGAAAATCCATCCGAGTTTGCATTGTATTACTTATGATGGATTCAAATTTGGGTTTCAAAATGCCGGGTTATGGCATGATTTTGTCGAGAAACCCTTAGTTGGATTCTCATGTTGGTTTAATTTATATTTTAAGTTTGTTTTGCAATCTTTGGGTGATAGTAACTCATGAACTAGGTTACCAATGTGTAACAATCATATTTCAAGAATAAAGTTGTGATTTTTTTTATATTATTATTATTATCTATTAGCTACGAGTATTGACACCTAATGCACTGGAATTTTGACATCTTGATAGCATGGATAATTTCGAAAATGTTTCTAGTAATGTTAACATAATAACTATCATTACGTGTCTTCACTTTTTTCACCATAATAGACCTCGTGATATGGATTCATCACACAACTTCATATGTTATGTCCCAACAAGTTCAAAGCTGGTTGAACCTACCTCATAGTGTGGTTATTAAGACAAGTTGCTTGATATATAACTCGATAGCATAGACCACGTTGCGGTTCTAAAAAGAATCCTCAAGTGTCAAAAAAACTTCACAATATGTTCTACTATAAAGCCTTTTGGGATACGAAATAATATATGTATCATTGATGACTTTTAAAGTATGACAAGATCCGGAGGAAAGGAAATCAATGGAAGAGTGATCCACCAATGAGAACCTAGAATTTAGCATCGGATGAGTTAGAGTCTAGAAATTGAAACCCTATAATTTTAATTAGTGATGAAGGACATCACATAGGTAATTATATTTTTTATGTAGAATAATCTGTTAATTCAAATTTAAACTACATAATATGAAAGGCATACCATAAATTTTTTCCACGTAAGTCCAAACAACCTATAAAAAATGGAAAACCTTCTTTTTCCATGGGAAATAATTTACCTTTCCTTTTTCAAGGCAATCTAAATCACAAAAAATATGAACTATCTCGTACACATTCTTGGATAATGTGAAAGTGGAAAAGGAATACCCTACACAAGTGATGCACACATGTACATTTGAACACTAATAGATTTTTGTAGTTGAAATGCAATGCTTGTTTTCATTTAAATGTAGGGTTTTTTAAAGCAGAGAAATAATGGTACGCCAAATTAATAAGCGTTTCTTTGGGAAAAATTTAAATCTTGTATTGGGTGATGAAGATAATAGAGGGTATTGAATCTTGATTCTTGACATCTAGAGAGAACCATACGACCTAACACAATCCAATAGAATTGACCAAAAAAAACCCAAATAGAGTCAACCCTACTATAGGAGGAAGGGCCAGCAGTAAGAACTTACCATTTTGCAAGAGGCGAGGGCGAATGTTGTCTCGCAGGAGCGAGGGGTGAATGCGAGGGCGAATGTTGTTCCGCAAGAGCGGGGGCGAACGCGAGGCGAATGCCGAGGGAAAAGGCTGTTCCGCAGAGGCGAGGGCGAATGCGGGGGCGAATCTTTGTTATATGAAAGAGCCGAGGGCGAATCCGGGGCGAATGCTTGTTCCGCAAGAGCTCGGGGCGAATGCTGAGGTCGAATCTTTGCTTCCCTGCAAGAGCTCGAGGGCGAATGTTCAGAGGCGAATCTTTGTTTTGCAAGAGCGAGAGGCGAATGCGAGGGCGAATGGTGTTCGCACGGAGCGGAGGGCGAATGCGCGCGTGATATCGGACGTTAATGTAGCACACATGGACATTTGAACACTAATAGATTTTTTGTAGTTGAAATGCAATGCTTGTTTTCATTTAAATGTAGGGTTTTTAAAGCGGGGAGAAATAATGGGTCGCCAAATTAATAATCGTTTCTTTGGGAAAAATTTAAATCTTGTATTGGGTGATGAAGATAATAGAGGGATATTGAATCTTGACTCTTGACATCTACGAAGAACCCTCATGACTAACACAATCCAATGGAATTGACCAAAAAAAACCCAAATAGAGTCAACCCCTACTATAGGAGGAAGGGCTCTGCAGTAAGAACTTACCATTTTTGCAAGAGCCGAGGGCGAATGTCGTTCGCAAGAGCCGAGGGCGACAGCGAGAAGCGAATGCTGTTTGCGCAAGAGGCGAGGGCGAACGGCGAGGGCAAATGCCGAGGGAAAATTCTATTCGTAAGAGCGAGCGCGAATGCGAGGGCAAATGTTGTTAGCTCGCAGCGCAGAGGGCGAATGCGCGCGTGATATCAAACGTAGCTATTGCGACAAATACGAAACATTTTTATGTAGCGCGCATATAAGTTTCGAATTTTTTATGTAGGGCCCATATAAGTTTGGTATTTTTATGTAGCGCGAAAATAATTGTCGCTATACAGGCGGCGGAAAAGGCGTCGCTATTGGGAACGGTGCCTCCAAACGTCGCAATGGCGACACCTAGACATTGTGTCGCTGTTGCGACGTTTAGAGTCGTCTCAATAGCGACGCTTTGGGCCATGGTGTCGCAATTGCGACGTCTTCCTTTAAACGTCGCAATTGCGACACTTGTTTAAGTGTCGGTATTGCGACACTTTTCTATAGACGTCGGTATAGCGACGGTTTCGGGAGCGAGGATGGAAAAAATTTGGGAAAATTTCCGACATTTGGTCAAAAGCGTCGAGAAACAGTGTCGGAATTTCCGCGCAAATGTAGTAGTGTGTTGTTGTTTCATAAAACCCCCAATTGCGATATCGGTAGGGCCCGATTTTCTCGCCACGTCAAATCATTACACTTTAACCTTTGTTCACTTACCCACTCATCAACCTTACTTTGCATACATCGACGAGTCTTCAATGCATTTCGCACCCCCTCAAAGCCCTCAAACTTTCACCACGGGGGGAGGGAGGGGGGAGGAGGGGGTGGGCGGTTTGAAATGGCCGGGTACCCATTACCCCCGATTCTCGCTATGTGTCATCGGCCATAAATTTCACACCCCCCCCATCCTATACTGTCTACCACTTCACTACCCCCCCCAGAAAACCTTTGCTCCACGTCCACCTACCAACTCCCGCCACCGCTGCTCCACCGACTCTTGCCATTACAATTGGTCAACGTAGCCATTCCGCACCATTTCAATACAAGGTTTATTGAATCATTGTTGTATGTTTTAAAAGTAAGCAGTGGGTTTTCTATTTCAAATTCCACTGCAATATTAACCGACACAGTAAAGACAGAGGAAGTTTAATAGAAAGTGGCCAATATTATAGTTAGCGCATTTCACCAACACACCCTTCTCAACAAATGTTTTCCACCAAAGCAGAGCCATATTTCAGGTTTGTTTTATCATTGCCTGTGTGGCATCACACTAGCGATATTCGAATCACTATGCAATCAATAACGGACTACTAAAGTCAATACAACCACTGTTTTGACCAGATTTATCTTATCACCACCATTGCATGGTTCCACTTGTCCAATTTTGGCTTAAATGTAATTAATGAGAATCATTGAAGTAGATAGGGAAACCAAATTAAGTTTTAGTTATGTACTGCATGCATTAGAAGTATCAAGAGAGACCAGAAGGGATAAAACCATTGTAAAATGCTAATATGGTTGTAAACACATTTTTTGGATGAATGAAAGGACACTAATGTTTCCAGATTTTTGTGTTATGTTTTAATGGTGATTTACTCCTTCATGTTATCTTCTTTCCTTTATTCCGCCATTTCTTTATCTATTTGTTGTGGACAAGAAAATTTTGTTCAACATTTGTCCCCGGGCACTCTACTCAGTCTTGAAACAGTATCTATGTTTTCCTCTGAAATTTGAATGTATAATTCAGATAAGTTCTACTCTACATTCACATTGAACCTTAATCTCTCCTCCTTTTCCATTTCACAAACTGTAGAGATCCATTGACATGACTAGCTTTCCTGGTTACATGTGATTTTGGTTATTCATCCATCTAAATCTGTTTACACCCATTTGACTCCATAGCACAATGGCCCTCTTCTACTATCTCCACCATAAATCTTCAAACCAACCTCTATGCACTAATAGCTATCCTAAAACTCCCAATCAACAAATCTATATCTAACATAGAGATCCCTCTCTGGGTTTAGGAGGGCTAGCTCCTAGGCCCAAAGTGGTTTTGATGTTGGCACTCTAGGATTCTGTCTTCAACCTTCAGAATTACGGGGTGCTAACATAGTGGCGACCATACTGGGGAACGAGTTTTTTGTTCCTCAGTAACAATTATCAAGTTCATATCTGGTTGATGATGGTGGACAAACAGCTAGACACAAGAAGGTTGAAATCATCCACCTGGTGACTCCACAGTTTTAAGTTGACCTAAAGGCTCCACTGGTAGAAGAATCCAGAGTTGTTGTGAACATATGGTGACTCCATTCTCTGATTGATTGACAAGATGAATTCAAGAATACAACGTAGGTATTCTTCTTTGGACAGATCTAAGATCCCAGGTTTTCCAAATCCCATGCCAAACATTGATTGGTTAAAATATATTTCGGTGTTTAGAGATAAGAAAGAATATGATTCTATTATACATTTATTAATATTTTATATACATGTCTAAATATTTAAAATCCAATTTCCAGAGGATTGTCTTATGAAAATTTGTGTTCCTACTTTAGAAGAAAAATCTAGGATTTGGTATGAAGATCTACCGGCTGCAAGTATAAGTTCTTTAAAGAGTTTTCATGTTTTGTTTTGTGACAAGTATAAAGAATATTATCCCTCTTTGTCACTAGTTCAAGGTTGTTGTGATAACTTTCAAAGTTTTATTGAATATTTGGAGGATTACTATGATGATGATCAGTTTATGAACGATGAAATATTATAATTTTTATAAGAAAGATCATTTCATAGAGTGGAAGTGTTGTCTGAAATGTCTTCTCATCATGAAAAAAGAAATGATATATGTTGTCCAGAAGTTCATGAAGTTTCATCACAGGAAATATCCCTAGCAGCACAAGGACAATCTGATCAGTAGACGATTAAAGAAGAACTTCAGCTCCCTGAACTAGATCCAATATAGGACGACAGTGAGAACCTCCAGCAGTCTAGTAATCTAGAAGAAAAAATAGCAGAGTTTGATGGGCCAGATTCACAAGAGCGTCTTCAACTAGCAGTGTTTTATTCAGAGATTGAACACCAATCAAGTTTTCCTAATGAAAGCAAGGAAGGTTTGTTGATTGAAGACCTCTCTAATCATCTTTCTGAATTTACAGAATTTGAAGAAGATCACAAAATTTCTCCATTATTTTCTTCTTGGGATGTTGAAAAAGTTGCACAACATATTGATATTATAGCTAATGGCCCTTTGCCCGAGATGATTTTGATTTTGGAACTTCCTTGCAAGTTTTTGAATGATAAGGGGAATGAGGAAGAGCACACATAACAACTGATTATCGTGGACAGAGAAGAAAAACACGTGTCTTCTTTGCCATGTGAAGAAATTCAGTGCCAAAACAGAAGCAAAGGAGCAGTATGGGATGAGGTATGTTTGTATGTCACCAAGCATCTGAAAGAGCTCATGTTACATGTCAACCTAGATCCTTGGAGCTGTTTATTACAGCCAGTGAAGGAAGAATTTACTAGGTGGATCAACACTGTTATTGAATTCAGTGGAAGACTTAAGTTGCCATGTTTTGAATCCATTTTTCTACCTAAGGAAATGGAAGGTCAGTTTTAGTTAAGCACTCATTTGCTTGACTAGTTACATTGGAAGTTTTATTATTATGTGATGGGATAATTTTTCATTAGACATGTTAGAAAATTATATATTATGGAGCAATGCAACACATAAAATATGAGAAAAATAAAGGCACACAAAACACATAAAACCAGAGAGACACAGATATACGTGGTTCACCCAGTTTGGGCTATGTCCACCCCCGAACAGGCAGTCCTTCCTTTCTATTATCCAGCAAAAATTGAAGAGACAAAACCTACAACAGATCTGTTGTAATATCCTCTGTTCTCTCTCACAGTCTCCCTATCTGTTTCTTGCTCTGAGAATACACACGTAATCCACAACCGCAATACAATACCCTCATATATACAAGGGGTTGCCTTTTAGGGAAAAAAACCCTAAACTAAAAATAACTTCTACCGTTAGATCATTCGCCTATGAACGGCCCAGATTGACTAGAAATTACTATACTTTTACAAGGAAATTTTACATCTATTTTTAGCTTCGGTGGCACTGCCCCCGAAACCCCCCGCCAGGGGGGGCTCCGAAAACCGTTGCCACCCCCTGGACCCCCCACAGCAGCGATTAATTACGGGCGGTGTTGTCGCCCCTTTTAAGGTACAGGGGTCCAATGTTGTGATACAAATTAAATAAGATAATTAGGCTCCACACCCAACAAGACAAGATTAGGATAGGTAGGTGTGCAAATAAGCTCAGTACTTTGAGCACTTTTTCAATTTTAGTTTCAGATTTCTTTTCAGTTTTGAGATCAAGTGTGTTCCAGAATTTAGTTGTAGAGTGTTTAAATTTCAACCAAAAAGGTTTTGTAGCAAATCTGAGATCAGCCCAATGGATCAGGCTGTTAGCCTTGGTGTTCTTGACACTTCCCTGAGAAGAAGTGCCATCCTTAGCTGAAGCCACCCTTAGGGTCCTGTAATTTACAGAATCTCAAGGTGACTGATTATTTCTGTTTAGATATTTTATATTGAAAATAATATTCCATGACTATCTTTTATTTCCAAGAAGGTACTTCTGGCACAAAAGATGGCACAAAGATGGCAAAGGATGGTTGTATTCACCTCATTTCCAATATAGTCCAACTAAGCCTAAATGCATTGGTTAGCACTATCCATCTCATAAAACACCCCAAAACCCACATACATAAAGTTTTAGGACTTTATATTAAGCCCCAACACTTCCATTTCAGCTCTGCCCCCCACATTAGGCCGTTTGACACACACACACACACACACACACACACACATATATATGTGTGTTACATATATGATATAAAACCACAATAAACCTTACCTTACCACAACAAACCTTTATCCCATTGACCCTTTACCTTTTCATCGCATCTCAACTTCGCACTTTTACTTACCTTTTCGCATTCCCATTTGCCACTTCTAACTCCTGATTGCGATAACTAGTGGGACCTGTTTCCCTACCCCGTGAGCGTCGCTATCACATATCGAAAAAAAACCTCACCACATTCATTTTTTGTTTCTTTATACCACCAATGTGACATAGTGGGACCCTTCTCGCCACGTCACGTACCCCTTAATCACATTTTTGCATTTTTCTCCTGATCGCATTATTGCAAATCACACCATCACATTTTTACAGCACCACTCCATCTGTGTTCCTACTCTAGCTTGCGATTACCATATGCGATATATTTCATTGCAATTTCGCCATAAATCTCATAGCGTTATGTTGCTATTTCATAAAACCCCCAATTGCGATATCAATAGGGCCCGCTTTTACTGCCACGTCAAATCATTACACTTTAACCTTCGTTCACTTACCCACTCATCAACCTTACTTCGCATACATCTAACGGTCTTCAATGCATTTCGCGTTTCCCCCGAAAACCTGTGCTCCATGTCCACCTACCAACTCTCGCCATCGCTACTCCACCGACTCCTACCATTACAATTTCTCCACGTAGTCCTTTTGCACCATTCTCGTCCAAGGTTTATTGAATCATTGTTGTATGTTTTAAAAGGAAGTGGTGGGTTTTCCATTTCAAACTCCACTGCAACAGTAACCGACGCAATAAAGACAGAGGAAATTTAACAGAAAGTGGTTAGTACTACATCTAGTGCAGTTCACCAGCACACCCTTCTCAGCAATCGTTTTCCACCAAAGTAGAGCCAGATGTCAGGGTTGTTTTATCGCTGCCTCTACAACATCACACTAGCTAGATCCTAAGCACTCTATAATCAATACCGGACTGCTAAAGTAAATACAGACACCATTTTGGCCAAATTTATTTTATCACCTCCATTGCATGGTTCCACTTGTCCAATTTTGGCTTGAATGTAATTAATGATGATCACTGAAGTAGATAGGGCAACCAACTTAATTTTTAGTTAAATACTGCATGCATTAGCAGTATCAGGAGAGACAGAAAGGTAGAAAACCATTGTAAAATGCCCATCTGGTTGTAAACACCTTTTTTGTATGAATGAAAGGACCCTGATGTTTCCAGATTCTTGTGTTATGGTTTAATTGTGATGTAATCCTTCATGTTATCTTCTTTCATTTATTCCACCATTGCTTTATATCTTTGTTTTGGATAAGAAAATTTTGTTCGGGATTTGTCACTGGGCACCCTACTCAGTCTTGAAACAGTATCTATGTTTTCATCTGAAATTTGAATGTAGAATTCAAATAAGGTCTGATCTGCATTCACTTTGAACCTTAATCTCTCCTCCTTTTCAATTTCACAAACTGTAGAGATCCATTGACATGACTAGCTTGCCTGGTTACACATGATTTCGGTTATTCATCCATTTAAATATGTTTACACCTGTTTGACTCCATAACCGAATGGCCCTCTTCTTTTGTCTCCACCATAAATCTTCAAACCAACCTCTATGCACTAATAGCTAGCCTAAAATTCCAAATCAGCAAAGCTATATCTAACATAGAGATCCCTCTCTGGGTCTAGGAGGGCTAGATCCTAGGCCCGAAGTGGTTTAGATGTTGGCACTCTGGGATTATATCTTCAGCCTTCGAAATTATGGGGCGCTAACAGGGGGATTATTTGATTTTGCTACTTACTTCCTGCCAATTTCCTATAAAATATTGAATGAGACTGCTCCTCCATGTTTTCTGCCAAAGGCTCAGGAATTCCTTCAACTCAGTAATAGTTTCAAATGTGGAGACTAGTTTTTTTTTTAGATTATTTAGAAATTAGATTGTATGGTGCAGGGGTTGAACCTTATAGATTTCCTACTTTTCTCCCCATGAGAATGTTTTCTTTATAATTTATTAGACAGAGCTTAAATGTGGACCAGATCCACTTTGTGCCAATGAATAAAGGACATTTGTTTAAATTACCCATGACTGTTGGACCTTTCATAGTGAATATGAGCCAAGTTGATCCAGGTGGATATTGGTGGCCACCTGCCTATTCCACTTGGGGCCCCGCCATTGTCTCTTTCAGCTTTTCAGTTTCAGCACAACTTACTATTTTTAGTAGTTTTTCCGTTCCTGAACTTCCGGAGCCATTTTGAGGCCCTAAACAACGTTTTTTGGGAAAACCAAGATAGATCTTTCTAACGAGGTATAGTTCACGTAAAACAGAGATCGTATGCCAAATTTATGTCCTCAGGAATTTGAAATACCAATTTACCCAAACGGGGCCACTAGTTTCGACGCTTCATCTCCTAGGGTTAGGGTTTTGGATGTTTAGGGTTTTCCATTGTTTCTAAATAATAAATAGGCCTATAGCCACCAAATATCTTCTCAGAGATAAGCTACCAATGCCCTAGCTAGTTTATTTCCATTCTATCTGTAAGCAAATTTCAGTTCTTTGATAATAATGAAATGAAGTGTTATTTCCACTGCATCTTTGTATTTATGGTTATGTGTATTCTATTGCATTCCTACATAAATCCATATTAGTGGTATCAGAGCAGTCTGATTTTTCTCGATCCTTCTTTGCATGTCCACAACGAGGTCGGGGTATAAGGAGTTAGGGCTTGATCTGGTGGAACCTTTGCAAGATCAGCCTCGCAAACCCTAACGGACGCCCATGGGGGACAAAAAGAAAGATGAGGGAGTAGGAGATCCTATCAAAATATTGCTCGAGGAGGCCCTAAAAAAACAAAGGAATGTGATGATGGATAACGTTTCCCAGATCCTTCAATGACTGCCCACCGGCGGCGCATCTGCATCTAGCATCCATTCTGGAGGCGCGACTCCCTTTAAGGTACAAGTAAACTTTGACATTCCAATATTTGAGGGTCAAATAGATGCAGATGTCGTAAATAGATGGTTGGATCTATTAGAAGGATATTTCTCGGTTCATGACTTTTCTGAAGAAGAGAAGATTATTTTTGCACTCCTCAAAGCTACCCCCCATGTCAAGGACTGGTGGGAAACGTACTGTGATAAAAAGGATGAGACAAAACCCTCTCTGTTCTCAGCCGTACCCACTTGGAATTATTTCCGAGATGCCATCAAGGAACAATACTATCCCGTGGGGAGATATGAAGACAAGTACATACAATGGAACACGTTGCGGCAATAAAGGGATCAAGATGTGCATGAGCTGACGAATTTGTTCCATACCCTGCGCACAAAGTTGGGTATCAAAGATTCAAAGAAAAATTTGGTGCTAAAGTATTGCAGTTGTCTGCACAGATACATTTAGGAGGAAATAGAGTTCCTCGACATCTTCTCATTTGGCACAGCATACCGGTATGCTGCCAAGATTGAGAAGAAATTCAAACAGAAGAAGCGAGACTTTGGATCTGCGAATCAAAGGCAAGGGAAAGGTGCCCCCAAACCACAGAACAAAGGACAAAGCCAAGGCATGGCGACCCAAGACAACCTACCAAAGCCACAAGCAAAGAAAAACACTGCGAAGCCAAAGAAGGACATGGGAAAGTGGTGTGAGTTCCATAAGAGCTCCACTCACAACACAAGTGAGTGTCGGGCCAAGCAGTCACTGGTGGCCGAGATGAGGGCTTCTAAATCAGATGCATGCTCCGACTCTGAATTAGAACCTAACAAGGGGAATGACAAAGGGAAGCATATTATTGGTGCGGAGCCCAATTCCACTGTTGCCACTGCGAAGATCCAGAAGGAGGAACCAGAATATCCACAGGAGGTAGAGCTTCTCTTCCACTCCCAGATGTGGGTAAAGGGTTCCTCGCTATAGTTCATTATCAAAAATGGGAGCCAAAAGAACCTCATTTCAGCAGATGTCATAAAGTGGTTGGGCTTGCCGACCATAGCGCACCCACAACCATACACCATCGAGTGGCTTCACCAAGGACAAGATCTCTGCGTCAGCCAACAGTGCTGCCTTCCCTATAGCATCAAGCCCTTCACGGATGAGGTATTGTGTGACATTGCTCCTATTGATGTTTCTGATGTATTATTAGGCCAACCATACTTGTGGAAGCGACATACTGTGTATGAGTCTCGGCCTCATGCTGTTATTGTTACTTTGGGAAATAAGTTGTACAGGATACCAGAGGTGCCACCGCCTCCCACAATCTCTCTGGTTACTGCAAAACAATGCAGTAAGCTCATTTCCCAAACTAGGAAAAAAAATTTTTTGATGATCCACCCCTAGGGCAAGAAGAAGACTCTGGCCACGACCTCCAAACATGGCTCCTCTACACGACAACAACAAACAGACAAGGTTGTGGAGGAGTATAGAGACATATTCACCTCACCCACAAGGGTGCCTCTGCACTATCAGGTCAAGCACCCAATTGACCTGACCCCAGGTGCGCCGCTACCCAATGGACCAATCTATAGGCGCTCTGTTATAGAGAATGATGAAATCAAGAGGCAGATTCAAGAGCTACTGCAGAAAGGTCACATCTGATCAAGTTCATTGCCTTGTGGGAGCTCGATCATGTTGGTACAAAAGAAGGATGGGACTTGGAGACTCTGTATTGACTATCGGGCGTTGAACAAGATCACTGTCCAGAATAGGTACCCAATCCCATAGATTGATGACCTTCTAGACCAACTCAAAGGGGAAAAATATTTCAGCAATATCAACTTGAAGTCTGGGTATCACTGGGTACCAATCGAACCCTCGGATGTGTGGAAGACTGCCTTCAAAGCCAAGGAGGGCCTTTTCAAATGGTTCTTCATGCCTTTCAGGTTAACAAATGCTCCTACAACCTTCATGAGGATGATGGATGACATCTTGTGTCCATTCACTAACTCATTTTTAGTGGTGTACTTGGATGATATTCTGATCTTCAGCCAGACTTGGGAAGAGCACCTCCACCACATTCGAGAAGTTCTCCAAACACTACAGCAACACAAGTTGTGTGCCAATTTGGAGAAGTACACTTTTGGCATGACCCAGGTTCAATATATGGGATACATTATTGATGAAAGGGGGGTGCATGTGGATCCAGCCAAGATCCAAGTCATTCGGGATTGGCTAGCCCCAACCACTCTAACAGAGCTTCGCAGCTTTTTGGGTCTTACTAATTTCTACCGCAAGTTTGTGTTGGGATTTTCTCATATCACTTGGCCCTTGAGTCAAGTCACCAAGGGAGTAGCAAAAGAAAAATTCTTTTGGTCGGAATCTCAATAGAAGGCATTCGTAGAATTGAAACATCACTCTGTTCTGCCCCAGTGCTCACATTCCCAGACTTGCAACAACCATTTGAGATTGAGACAGATGCCTCTGACTATGCTATTGGGGCAGTTCTTACTCAACAGGGGCATCCAGTGGCATATCACAGTGAGACATTGTCCGACACAATTTTCAAGTATCCCACTTACGACAAAGAAATGTATTCCATTGTGTAGGATTGTCGACAATAGAAGCATTACTTTTTGGGGAAGGAAACAATCATCCACACAGACCACTGACCCCTGCATTTCATACAGACACAAGGGAAGTTGCAGAACGATCACCATCAGAAGTGGTCCACATATCTGCAATAATTTCATTTGAACATCAAGTACAAGAAGGGTAGAACCAATAATGTTTCCAACTGCCTCAATCGACCACCGATCATGGCCATAACCACCGTTCTCAACTCTTGTGGGCACAAGATTTTTGATTGGCCGCTTCTCTACAAGAGCGATCTAGAATTCAACCACACATACAAGGCACTCTTGGGGGTTCGCAGGTTCCAAATTTTCACCTCCAAGATGCACTGTTATGTCACCTGGGACACCTTTTTGTTCCTTCAAGCGAGCGTGCCAAGATGATATGGGAAGCGCACTATAGTCGAGTCGCTGGTCATTTTGGGGTCGAGAAAACGGTGGCAGTACTGTAGAAGTATTTCGATTGGCCGAACCTTCGACAGGATTTCGGGAAGTACATTAGATCCTGCACTGCTTGCACCATTGCCAAACCGACCATCAAGAAGCAAGGCCTCTATACTCCACTACCTACCCCTAGTCGACCTTGGGAATCCATCTCCATGGATTACATGTCGGGCCTTCCTTCTACTAAGCATGGAAACGACTTTTTTTTCGTGGTCATCGACAGATTCTTGAAGATGGCCATTATGGCGGCCTGTAAGAAGAATATCACAGCAGATGCCACTGCTAAAATCTTCTTTGAACGAGTGTGGGTGCTCTTTAGGATCCCATAGTCTATCATATCAGATCGCGACAGCAAGTTCCTCAGCACATTTTGGTCCAGCCTCTGGTCAATGTTGGACACCAAGCTCACAAGTCCATAGCTTTCCATCCCCAAATTGATGGTTAGACAGAGGTCGTCAATAGGATGATTGTACACATTCTGCGCATGTATAATTAAAACCATCCATGTACATGGGATGAGAGCCTCCCCTATGTACAACACAGTTATAACCAGGCTCTCTACAGCTCAAATGGCCACGACCCCTTTCAGGTGGGCTTGGGATTCCAGCCACTATGTCCCATAGAAGTAGCCATGACATTTGCGGCTACTCAGGCTGATTCAGCTCATGTCCAGTCTGAAGCTGACAAAGAGAACAAATTCATCGAGCGCATTCAGCACATCCACCAACAGGTTCATGACATATTGGGCAGAGCCAATGATAAGTGCAAGCAACGACATGATCAACATTAGGTGCCACACAACTTCCAGGTGGGTGACAAAGTGTGGCTACATTTGCAAAATGAGCGCGTCACTAGACCCCACCGCAAGCTTCACCCGCTTCGATATGGGTCGTACACCATCAACAAGGCTGTAGGGAACAATGCCTTCGAGCTCAGTATTCCACCATTCCTTGGTCTACACCTTGTATTCAATGTAGACCACCTTCGTCCCTACTTCCCACCTCTACTGGACACCTCCGACATTGTAGAAGAACTCACATCAAAAGAGTTAAACCCAGACTGCATGGAACAGGCCACCACAGATTGTATCATGGACATGAAAATCAAGAACACTCGCCAATAGAATATCCAACTGCATCGAGTTTTCAAAGCTAGCCAACTCCTACACCAAGGCAAGTGTTTCACCAGGGACCAAGTTCAGCAGAAGTTTCCTCATCTCATGGAGGAACTCAATGCAATGGGGACCATTGCTTCCTAAGGAGGGACGAATGATCCAGGTGGATATTGGTGGCCACCCACCTATTCCACTTGGGACCCCACCATTGTCTCTTTCAGCTTTTCAGTTTCAGTAAAACTTACTATTCTTAGCATTTTTTCGGGTCCTAAACTTCCGGAGCCGTTTTGAGGCCCTAAACGACATTTTTTGGGAAAACCAAGAGTAACATGGGTCTATGGATTGATGTTTCTCACTCAAAATTTGTATTCCTTAGATATATATTTCTAACAAGGTATGTTTCACGTAAAATGGAGATCGTATGCCAAAGTTACGTCCTCGGGAAGTTGAAACACCAATTTACCCAAACGGGGCCACTAGTTTTGGCGCTTCATCTCCTAGGGTTAGGGTTTTGGATGTTTTGGGTTTTTCATTTTTTCTAAATAATAAATAGGCCCTCGAGCCTCATTGTAACTCAGTTCAAAGGCCTGTAGCCGCCACATCTCTTCTCAGAGATAAGCTACCAGTGCCCTAGCTAGTTTATTTCCATTTTGTCTATAAGCAAATTTCAGTTCTTTGATATTAAAGAAATTAAGTGTTATTTCTGTTGCATCTTTGTATTTATGGTTATATGTGTATTCTATTGCGTTCCTGCATAAATCCAAATCACAATTTGCAAAAGAAGAAAACCAAATGTTAGAATACATGCACCTATTATTAGGTGAAAAGTGGCTTTATGATCCACATCAGGTGATTTCCACAAGAAGGGTTGAGAATGGTTACTCTGATTTTACTCATGAGAGTAAGCCTGAAATTGAAAATCTAGCTAATAAGGGTTTTGCAAGTACTGGAAGCACTATTATTGAAACTTCTATTATCTCTGAGAAGGTGAATAAAATGGGTAAAGAAAATAATTTTGATTCAAAGGAGGAGGAACAAGGAGCTGAAAAGAAAGATAAACTGAGTGAAGAAATTCCATATGCACAACCAGGTCTATCAATTCAGTTGAGAGATATACAAAATACACTATCTTCGCCATCTAGGCATGAGGCTGTTCATGATCAAGTGCCATTAATTGAGCAGGTTTTTACAAAATTGTTGAGAAGAATCAAAAAATCAGAGCAAGTATGGAGGCTCAAGTCGAGTCTCAAATCACCCCTGATCAGACTAGATTATTAACTACTATGGATTCGGAGAAAGATCAGCTGAAAGTTTCTTTTTCACACCCATCTGAAATGATAATAGGGTCATCAAGCAATTTCGGGACTATTAATTTAACTGTTGATACCAGGAAGATTCCCTTATCTAATAAAATTAATTTACATATGCAAAATGGTATATTGATTGTGAATGATTTGACTAAAACCAGTGCAGCTGCAAGTAAAGATGAAAACATGTTGGGGAAGGTAATCAAGTAGTTGAAGATGGAGAAGCTAATTCCAGAGCTCCCTCCACCCAAAATGAGGAATTAAAGAAGATAATTGTCAAGGTTGGAGTAGACCCTAATGACGGGTCGAGTGTGCAGAAGCTGTTGTGGAGTGCAGAATCAGAGATTAATGTGCTAAGGAAGAAGATGAAGCTCCCTACTAGAGAACACCCAATGGCATTTGAAGTGGCAGAAGTGGAATATGAGAAAGAGAAACTTTTACAGAAAATGTTGCAGAGGGATGAAGATATCTCCGGATTGAAAGATACAATAGCTAAACTACAGGGGCAGATTGATTCACATGTCTGCACATTAGTTCTGTCATCTGAAACTAATGACCCAGCAGCTAAACTATCACAATTAAGTATTGAGTTGAGGATGGTAGAGATTGATATGAAGAAAGCACAAAGTGATCTTGAGGCAACCATAAAAGTTATACGTGCTAAGGATAGTGAAATTCAAATATCAAAGGAAAATGTGGAAATCAACTTATGAAGAAATCAAGAATATCGGAGAGAAGATAAAGGGGAACATGTCCTTAATTCAAGATAAAGAGATTCTTTGGAATGATATTATAGGAGTAATGAAAACAATATGGGAATCATTGGTTCTAATTTTAGAACAAAAGAGCATAATCAGAGATCTATAAGAGATCGTATTACCTAACAAATAGAAGTTGCATGATAGAGCTCTATAGGCTAAGAAGTTAATAGATTTTTTTAATTCACAATCAGATCAAGAACTGGGAGAACATGAGATTAAAGACAAAACATTATATGTTCTAGAAATTAACAAGGTGGTGGTGAAGAATGCATATAGGAATTCAGCAGAAAATAAGTTTACAGAGATCAAGTAAGCAGTAGAGAAGTTCAACACCATGTTTGATAAAAGAACCAGGGCAGGATTTCCATCTTGCTGAGATATGCAAGGTAATTTATTGTCCTGGGAAACATATGAAATTTTGTTGGTGGAAGAAAAAATTAAAATTGACAATACTCATGAGAAGACTGCAGTTTTAAAAGGAGCAACAATTGTCAACTTTTTGAATAAAGATTTTCAATTATTATGGATGGTAAAGACTCTTTTTCTGGACAAGCCCAATTATACCAGGATCACTACTTTTAGATTGGAACATCATAAGCTAGTTCATGCTCCGAAGACAAATGTTGAACTCTAGAAAAAGTGCAGAAAAAAAATGTCCAATTTTCCTGATGACACATTAGTAGCAAATGATACTCAGACAACCACACAATATTTCTATTTATTATTGTATTTTATTTTTGTTTTTCTTATAGAATGAGTTTGTAATTCTACCCTCGATTAAGTAGTTGATAGAAGAAAGAAGTATTTTAAGAAGTTTTAAGAAGTTTTGGCAGTTACAAACTGCTTTTGAATGTATTTAAGAAAGACAAAAATGAAGAAGAGGGGTTTGGAGTTTTGGAACCTCTGGAAGACTATATTTTGTACTTATTTTTCTGAAGATTTAACGAAATAAGTCTCAAGTTTCCTGCAACTGTTGATGGTGGTTTGTCTTTGTCAGACCAGGAGGTAACTCCGCAAAACTGAAGATGAATTAGATGGATATTGTGTGTGTACTTATACATGGAGGTGAGGCTATTGGGATTCACTTCCCAATGTCTCCTGGCCTTCTTTATTTACTAAATTACAATAATATACAATCTCACTCAATGCCTTAGGATTAGGTGTCAACATTACCCCCTTTAATCTGAAGGGTTGTTGGTGAGTCCAAGCAGCGTTTTGAACTTTTCAAACTTTTCTCTTCCAAGAGCTTTGGTGAAGATGTCTGCGGTCTGCTAATTTGTGGAACAATGGCATAGATGGATGGTTTTGGCCTCAACACGATGTTGAATCAGATGGTATTTTGTATTGATGTTCTTTTTTCGATCATGGAACTTCGGGTTCTTGGCCAACTTTATTGCAGAAGTGTTTTCGATCATGAGTGGTGTTGAATGCATTTGTTTCATCTGCAAATCTTCTAGGATTTTCCTGACCCACACAATTTCCTTTTTTCCTTCAGCTGCTGCCACATATTCTGCCTCGATTGTGGAATCTACTGGAACTGACTGTTTGCGTGATCTCCATGAGATAGCTCCTAATCCAAGACTCATGGTGTAACCTGAAGTAGACACCCCAGTTTCTTTATCCCCATCAAAGTCTGAATCAGAGTATCTGATCAAGCTAAAATCGCCTACCTGTGTATATTTGAGTCCAAAGTCTTGAGTCCCCTTCAAGTACTCTAGAACTCTTTTTTCAGCAGACCAATGTCCTTCACAAGGTTTTTGCATAAACTTGGAGAGGATTCCAACATCAAATGAGATGTCTGGTCTGGGGGTAGTCAGGTAGATAAGACTTCCTACAAGTTGTCTATACTTCGTTTCATCCTCGAATTCCTTCCCTTCAATGGATGCGAGCTTCAATTTTTGTTTCATTGGAGTGGTTAAGGGATTGCATTCATCCATGCCAAAATTGTTCAAAAGATCTCAAATGTACTTCTTTTGAGAAAGAAATATAAATTTAGGATGTTGAGTTACTTCAATACCCAAATAGTAATGAACATAACCCAAATCAGTCATTTCAAAACCTTTCTTCAATTCTTTCTTTATGGATGCAATATAACTCTCATTGTTCCCTTTCATCAAAAGATCATCTACATACACCACAAGATATACAATTTTTTTTCCAACTTTCTTAACAAACAAATTTGCATCATCGAGATCAAAATGTTTGAAGTCAAGTTTTAGAAGATGCTCAGTTAATTTCTCATACCAGGCTCGCGGTGCTTGCTTTAGGCCATACAAGGATTTTATAAGTTTGCATACTTTTTGTTCTTGGCCCTTCACAACAAATCCTTATGGCTGGGACATAAAAAATTTCTCCTTTAGATCTCCATTCAAAAAGGCAGTTTTTATATCCATCTGATGGAATTTCCATCCCTTCTAAGCTGTTAGGGCAAAGAGTGTCTGGATGGTGGCCCATTTTGCTATGAGGGAAAAAAATTCTTCATAATCAACCCCTTCTTTCTGTGAAAAACCTTTTTCCACAAGCTTGGCTTTGTGCTTGACAAGTGAGCCATCTTCTTTGTACTTGTTCTTGTAGACCCACTTACATCCAATTGGTTTTGTTCCCAAAGGAGGACCAACTAGCTTCCAAGTGCCATTCTTTATCAAGGCAATATACTCCTTTTTCATCGCTTCATTCCATTCAACATGAGAAGCAGCTTCTTTGAAGGAAGTTGGTTCACGATCTGTAGACAAACTCTTCATAGTTATAAGCAATATCCATATCAACAGGTGAATCAAAATTATCTACGTCACCTTCATTTTGTCTAGTGGAACTTCTTGTTCCTGACTTTCCAACCTCATCGGGACGGACATTTTCTAGTGTCTTTGTCAGTCATTTGGGACCTTTCTGAGACGGCCCAGGCTACTCATTTGACTGAGTTGGAATTTAATCAAGATTCAATCTATCAATTCTATCAATCACATCGTTCAAGGTGTCATCTGTGGTTGGTTCTTCATGTGGGGGAGAGAGTGCTTCGGAAAATGATTCTACAGATTGATTCAGTATAGGAATCCCCCCTTCAAGATGTGGAATCTGATTATCAAATTCTTGAATATACTTTTCATGTGTGAATATATCTAGGCAATCAAGTTGTCGCTCAACAACATTGTCAATCTTGAAAGATTCAAGGAATATGACATCTCTTGCTATTACAAACTTCTTATTGACTTCATCATAGAGATGATATCCTTTGGAGGTATTGGAATACCCCAAGAAGATACATTTTCGACTTCTAGCACCAAGTTTATTCCTTTGTACCTTGGGTATCAAAGCATAACAGGTGGAACCAAAGAACCTGAAATGCTTTACCAAAGGAATGTGGACATGCCACATTTCATAAGGAGTTTTGTTTTTGATTGAATTTGAAGGACACCTATTCTTTATTTATACAACACATAGAACTGCATCAACTCAAAACATCAATTTTACATTCTTAAAAAACATCATGGAGCGAACCATATTTAAAATTGTCCTGTTCATTCTTTCAGCTACACCGTTCTGTTGGGGATTATAGGGCATAGTTTTTTATGTTTGATCCATGTTGATGAAGATAATTTTCAAATTCTTTTGAAGTGTATGCTTTTCCATTATCAGTACGCAAAGAGCCAATATGATTTTGTGCATCATTTTCAATCCATGCATGAAAATTCTTGAATGTTTGAAAAGCATCAGATTTGTTCTTCAATAAGTAAACCCAACACATTTTGGTGTAATCATCAATAAATTTCATCATATATTTATTTCCATTTGCAGAAGAAACTAGCATAGGGCCACATAAATATGAATGAATAAGCTCAAGTTTTATATGTGCTCTCGAATGTGAATCATGAAATGGCTGTTTGTTATGCTTTTCCTAGAATACAAGCATCACATTGCTTAAGTTTCCTAGGAATTGTAGGTAGTCCATTAACACCATTTTTCTTCAACAATCAAAGGTTTTCATAGTTTAAGTGTCGAAATCTATCATGCCATAAAATACTTTATGGGAATGTACCTTCATCATGATGTGAACTGAATGCAAATTTTTGTGCATGAGTAGAGGAACCTTGCAGCTTCAAGAGTCTTCCTTCTTCTATTCCCTCCATGACAAGTGAGTGATTTGATGCCTTTCTGACCTCAACCTTGCCATCAAACATGAGAATGGAGTGTCCTTGCTGGCGGATGTGGACCAAGGACAACAAGTTTCTCCTCAAATCAAGGAGGTATAGAATCTCATGTAGAAGATGATCTGGAAGACCAGGCAACTTGAGCCTAATTGTGCCAAGCCCTGATGGCTTGAGTTTGGATTTATCTGCGAAGTATACTTCTCCATCGAATTTGTCTATAAATTATTCAAAAAAAAATTTTCTAAATGTCATCTGACATGTTGCTCCTAAATGTAGCAACCAATCATTTCTCCAATAAGTAAATGAAACATCAAAAAAGTCTTCAGTTACTCCATTGTTACAATGTGCTACAACATAATGAGCGGATTTAGGTGCTTTACCTTTTTCTCTGTCATGAGTTTTACCTTTTTATTGATGTCTTTTCTGCTCAATTTTATCCCAAGGCAGATTGCATGTAGATGCATCATGCCAGTCTTTATTGCAGCGTATGCAATGAAGACCAGATTTTTTAGTTTGAGTTTGTCTGCCCCCCCTTCCTCTGAAATTTCTTCTTCCTCGTCCTCTTCGGCCACCTCTTCCTCTCTCTGAAGAATATTTAGCATGAATCTTCTCTCTATGTGCAAATCATACAGCCTCTTCAGAAGATAGAGGGGTTTTCATCTTTCCAAAATATTTCTCTCTTTCTACAAACTTTTTCTCAAGGGAATCAAAGGTGATTTTCACGAGGTTTCCTCTTTCTTGCAATGACTCAAGATAATGTGAGTAAGTGGGATACAATGCCTTAACATATGCTATGAGAGGTATATCAACTTCTACACCAGTGTTCTTAATTTCATGCATGATAGATCTTACTTCTGAAGCTAAAGCAAGAGGGTCATCATTTTCCAATTCAAGGTTGAACAGCTTAATCATTAATTGAACAATTTCAAGTTCTGAATGTGAGTCATAGAGTTCTTTTAGCTTGCTCAAGGCTTCATAGGAATTTTAAAATGGTGTAATATGGTGACTCACCTCTTCATTTATGGAAGCTACAATCAAGGCATAGGCCTTGCAGTCCTTGTTTTCCCAAATGGCGATCTCCTTGTTTGAAGTGGGCTTTGCTGGTGGAAGGTCTCTTTCTCCTTCAAAAATTCCTCTCCACAGCTCATTAAAAACGAGGGTGTGCTTGATTTTTCGAGACCATTAAGTATATTTCTCCTTTCTAGAGAGAAAAAATCCTCCAATATATATGAGAGAATACATTCTTTTGAAAAAAAAAACTTTGATGTCATAGTAAAAACTCAATTCTAGTTTAAATTCTGCCAAAAAAAAAAAATTGTGTAAAAAAAATTTGGGGAAAAAACAAAGGTATTATCTGAGGGAGGTATTTTCTGGGGGAGGTGTTTTCTGGGGTGGGTATTCGCTGTACTAATATATATATATATATATATATATTTGAAAAGGGCCATATAGGACGAGGGCTGGAATGGGAAGGGAAGGCCGAGGGAGGTTGATGGTTGGAGGGTGAGGCGGATGGGATGAGAGGGATGGGGGAGGCGGATGAGAGGGGACGTGAGAGGAGGGGTGAGCGGGTCGAGGGGAGGGGTGAGGGAGGCGTGAACGGATAGAGGGAGGGTGGGCTGTGACGGAGGGACGGGAAACCAAGGGCTATGAGGGGTGGGTGGAAGGGCGGGCTGTGAGGGGTGGGTGAGAGGCCGAGGGATGTGAGGGAGGTAGGGAACATGTTGGTGTGAGGGAGCTTGGGTAGGGTTGGTGAATGAGGAGCGAGAGGGTGGGCTATGAGGGGTGAGCGGGAGGCCGAGGGGTGAGGCAGGGTCGAGTGAGGCTTGAGGCATGAGGGACTGCATGCAGGCGAGGGGAAGTGCAAAGATGTGAGTGACTGCATGCAGACGAGGGGGAGCGCAAAGATGTGAGGGACTGCGTGTGTGAGTGGGGTGCGAAGATGTGAGGTGAGAGAAAAAAATTATTTGCACAGTAAAATTGAATGTGCAGAGAACTGTAAAAATTATTTTGACAGTAAAAACTAAATGTGCAGATAAAAATGAGGCAGAATTTTCCAAAAACAAATGTAGGATTATTCCATAATTGCAGAATGGGAGGAGCAGTAAGAAAATAAATGCCAGGAGCACTAAAAACTGAATGCACAATGACAATCTGCAAAAAAAAAAATGCAGAACATGAGGGAGTTACACCAAAGGCGGGAATGCCAAAAATGGGACTGGCTCTGATACCATGTCAGACCGGGAGGTAACCTCACAAAACTGAAGATGAATTAGATGAAGATTGTGTGTTTACTTATACATGGACGTGAGGCTATTGGGATTCACTTCCCAATGTCTCTTGGCCTTCCTTATTTGCTAAATTACAATAATATACAATCTCACCCAATCCCTTAGGATTAGGTGTCAATGGTCTTTCTTGTATCATCTTGTGTTATTTCTTCTTATGAATGAAGTGAAGTAAAGAAGTTTTTGGTCTCTGAATTACATTTGTAAGTAAGAGTTAAATATCCTTAAATGTGCTCCTTCACTCCAACTCCTCGCCGTTCATAAATTCTCTCTGAGACTTAAGTTAATAGATTATGTGTTTATAGCATATTATCTTAATCTTCCCTACAATTCTTCTTTGTCATTCACATTTCAATAGTTAAAGGCATTGCGTAATATTTTATTACTCCAAGGCATTAAGGGTTTTTAAAAACTAATTTCCAAAGGAATAGAACACATATTGAATGATAAAGATTGTTTCAATAAAATACTGTTAAAATGTCTTAAGCACAGATTCCTTTTCACAACCAAGGGATTGTCTCTTAAGAATTAACAATGGGAATTATCGAATTTGGCAGACACATTGAGAAGCCTAAAGGAAGAAATAAGAAGTTGTAAAACAGACAATGAAAATCTCATACAGGCACAAGAGAAACAAGCAGAGGTGAATGCAATACTTCTTCAGAGCTTGTCAGATTTACAGAAACAAGGGCCATTGCAGATCAGTTATGGGCATGAGGATAGAACCAATGGGGCATATGGAAGTAGGTCTCCTGGTAGACACAAGTCATATAGATCAAACACAGTGAGATATGTTAGGTTGTTGGACACTCCAAATCTGCGGGGTGATGAGTATGGGTACCATTCTAGTTCTGGTTCATATAGACACCATGATCCTCATCGGTATGATCCTTATAAGAGGAGTGACAGGAGATACATGTCGAATGAATTTAAGAAAGAAAAACCACCTAATTTTGATGGAGACTTGAAGAAACCAGAAGATGCAAAGGCTCGGATACTTGGGATAATGAAGTTATTTGAGTTGCATGAGTACTCAGATAACATGAAGGCCATGATTGCTATCTTCAGTTTGGTAGGTAAGGCAAAAATATGGTGGGAAGATGTGAAGTGGGTTAGACACATCAGGACATATGAATTGAGCTAACATGATTTCAAGAGGATTTTCAGAAAGAAATACTTTTCAGAGAGGTATTACGATAATATTTACAAAGAATTTTATGAGCTAAAGATGGAATCGATGACGAATGAGGAGTACACGACAAAGTTTTTGGAGCTATTGAGGTATGTACCATATTTGAGGATGATCAAGATAAATTTCAATGATTTGTTAGTGGGTTTCCAATAACATTCAGAGATTGGATTGAATATGATGAACCCCATACACTTAAGGAAGTCATTGGGAAGTTGAAGCATTGCTATGAACAATCAAAGCGCAAAAATGAGTCTTAGCAAGGATGGAAAGGAAATGAAAAAGTTAAATGGTAACCTAAAAGAGCAAGGCCTCAACATGTAGATGAGAAATAAAATGTGGCACCACAAAATAAGCTTAATGCAACTAGACAGGGACATAGGCCACAAAAACATCATATATCACATCAGCGGCATGGAGGTAGTGGTGTGGGATGGTTGGAGTGTTGGACATGTGGTGAGGAGCATCTTAAGATGGATTTTCCACATAATCAGGGAGGTAGGCCTAAGATATATAGTGCACAGGAGGCACAGAATGTTGGGGACGTTGGGCAGAGTATTCCTCACATTTATGTAGCAGTGGATAACAGACAAGCGAATCACCATGCTTCTATCATTGATATGGACGGTAAGGTTTTTGATCAAGTTATTTCTATTTTGATTGATCCTGGATCTAATTATAGCTATGTTAGTCCTTTCTTGGTGAACAAGTGTGGTTTGAATAAGGAAATGCACGCATAATCTTGGTTAGTGAAGTTGGACACAGGTACGAAGAACAAAGTTTACCATTGGGTAAGAGTTTGAGTTGAATGGTATGCCTACAACAACACACTTGAACATATTTCCATTGGGTTCATACAATATTATATTGGGTATGGATTGGTTATATCTTCATAGGAATAAGGTAGATTGATATGATAAAGCTATTGAATGCTTGGATGACAAGGGAACCAAGAGTCTTATAAGGAAAGAACAAATCTGTTAGCTCCCCGTAATTTGCTAGATTTATTGAGATACAAAGGTATAGGGTAACATCAAACCAAGCTTTAGAACCCTAGGACCTAGCCTTCCTAGATTCGGAGAGGGGTCTCTCTAGTAGGTGCAAAGATGTGAACTTGTTTGTTGATTAGGGTTGATTTTAGGCTAGATGTTAAGTGCAGGGTATTTTGATTGTTTTTGGTTGGGTATGATGCTCAAATAGATTTAGATAGAAAACAAGGAAGATTGTTAAGTCATTGGGCAATGGAGTCAAACAAGGTCATGAATGAGTTCATCAATGGTTTCAATAGCATTTGCAAGGAAATTTAACTTGGTTGGTGGATCTTTAAGGTTGTGAAGGATCATGAGATGGACATTAAACTTGAGAACAACAAGATAATAAAGGGCAGAAACAGAATCCTTTATATACTTGTAAACTAAGAGAGTTAGAAGATATATAAGCATATCAAGAGAATCAAAAGGTTTAATAAAAACTGATCCATTTGATTTCAAACTGAAAGCAAATAATCAACCAAGACAACATTCAGATAAAACATAGAAAGGAAAAACTTATTGAATCTTTCATGGGTTTTATAATCAAGAATAAGAAAAACATTTAAGTTGAATAAGTAACTGTAACCATAGAAGAAGAGACAAACCCTAGCATCCACAGTGACAGCTATGAGAGTTCCTTGAGACAATTTTAGCTAAGTAAGGCAAAGAGCATGGTTAAGACAGACTTCTTTGACAAACTATAGGTAAAGTTGCTTCAAAAGATGATTTCAAGAATAGAGTACTTTAGAGGTAACAATATGCAGGGCTAGCCATAAATCATAATTGATACTAACTAATCTAAATCATTCAAGAAAATATACAAGCCAAAAACTTATTAGAGAGCAAAAAGATGAATTCTCTAACATATCTTAAGCAGAGGAAAACATTTAGGCAATGAAGGAAAAAAACAGATCTAAGGTGCCATCAACAAGCATATCTTAGTCTAAATTTTTTGTCCTACTGCAGCATAGATGGATGGAAAACATATGAGAAACTTAGAAAACATTAACAAGAGAAAAATTCACCATCAACCAGGCCTATGGACCCTGCAAACAATCCTTCTCCATCAACAAGTGAATTAGATCATGCATAAGCTTCAAGACATCAATTTCTCATCAAAGGCTTCAAGGGACTATGCATTACTTCAGCATAAGTCATCAACATCCAAAACAATATACAAGAGCCTCATGCTCTATTTATGGAGAAAATGAGGAGGTGGAAACCCTAAGAGGCTTCCAGAAACCCTAATTCAGCCATAAATGTCATAAATGTGCTTAATGACCATGCAAGGCCCAAGACACATAAGAGATAAGGAAATAAATGAAACACACCAAAACATAACTCCCTAATCAAATCAGAAGTGTTTTATCCAAGAAAATATTAAAAAACTAATTTTCCATTCATTTGTGTCTTTTGTTAACTTTTTGGCAAAACGTTGTCTCTGTGTGTAGCTCCATATCAGCAAAATTTGGGATTTGTTGCAGCTGAGTTTTGGACCCCTTCCCAGCATCATATTCAGGCCCGTGATGTCTCGTTGGAAATCTTGGAGAGTATAATTTCCATAAATACTTGATTTGTGCTGAATGGATTCCATTTACCTACTAAAAAATCAAATCTCCCATGACTGCTCAACGCGCAGTGCCAGGCCTGAAAAGGAGGCAGAAAGGTCATTTTTGAGGAGGAAAAAATGCTCCAAATGATCTGAAATTTTTTTTGGAGATTTATGGAGACATGAAAAACCCAAAAATATAAACTTTAGCAGCTGAGGATGCCCCAAAAAAGAGCGTAGCGCCTAGGGTGTTGGCTCCTAGGGTCCCAAATTTGGAAAAAACAAAAAATGTCCGAATTTTCTTCAAAATTGGTGGGTAGACCCCTCAAGGGGTTTTAGACACCTTCTGAGAAGCCTCAGCCAAGATCCCGAGGCTGTCATGAACTTTGGGCCTTTTTAGCTCTTCTAGCTCTAGGAGGGCTTGTCTCAATTTAGCATTGGCAATCATGCTCTTCCTTGCATAGTGTTTGACCATTTTCTTCTGCAAGGCAAGGCCCCTCTTGACCTCTTTGAAATGTTTTTGCTCCTGTTTGTAATAGTAGATGACCCTTTGTGCTCTTTCAAAATCCTTTTCCCATTCTTGAAGCTGGGCATATTTTTCTAGGAGGAGTAATTTTGTGTTCATCCCTTGGTCTTCATTATCACTGTCTAGATCAACAAAGAGAGGGCCTTGAGAAACCTTTTTAATCATTTTTCTCCTCCTGACTGATGCCTTTGGTGAAACACTCTTCATTTTTTCTTTTCCTTTGTCCGATGTTTTGATATTTTGTGAGGAGGTGGCCCTTTGTCTCTTAGAGGCAGCAAACACACTCCTTATCCCTCTATGATAAGTGTATGAGAGAGGGGAAATCATGGGAGTCCCAAAGGAAATGTTGACATCAATTTTTCCTTCACTATGCTCTGATCTTTCTATGTCTTCTATGGACTGATATTTTTCAAGACATTCATGACAGCTATCATGACTGTCATGACTCTTTCTTGGACTGTTTTGGGTACTTAAATAGCTACCTTCCTCATTTGGTTGTTCTTCTTCTTCACTGTTTTCCTCTTCTTCCTCATTGTCATCTTCTTCTTTGTCATCTTTGTCATTGTCCTCTTCATCATCATGTTCACTGTTTTTATCTTTGTGACTATCATCATTGATTTTATCTTTGTTTTCTTCTTCACTATCTTGCTGCCCTTGGCCATTGCTACTTTCTTCTTGGCCACTTTCCTCTTCTTCATTCTCTTCTTCACTGTCCTCTTAAGCATCTTTCTGCCCTTGGCCATTGCTACTTTATTCTTGGCCACTTTCCTCTTCCTCGTTTTCTTTTTTTCATCTTCCTCTTCATCAACTTCTTCTTCATTGTCCTCACCTTCATCATCATTATCTGTTTCATCTTCTTCCTCATTGTTGCCTCCTATTTGCCCTTCACTAGGGCTACTGTCAGCCCTTTCACTTGGTAAATCAGGGGAGGAAGTAATAGGTGAAATTCTTTGTGGAGAAGGCACGTGGGGAGATGATGGCTGTGTGGAGGTAGAAGGTTGTGAAGTGGAAGGCAAGCTCTGCTGGATGAAGGCTCGGGGGTCTGAAAACACATCATGTGAGATGAAGGTCTCCCAAGATATACCTTGTTTCTCTAGTTGGTATAGGACAATCATCTTGATCATGGAGTGATGAAAGAGGCTAGGAATTTGGTGGTCATAGCTTTTCCTCTTGACAGCAGAGGCCATTTTATCAATACTCCGGAAAAGGAAATAAGGTAGGTTCATCATTTTGACTTTGGTGAAATGCATCAGCAATCTGATATGATATGAATAGAGCCGGGAATACCTTCCCTCACATGTGAAGAAACTGATAATATGCCTCATTAATGTTGCATACCTCTCTAGCAGATAAGAAAAAGGAAAAATAGCCTTGCAATTTTGCTGATAGGTTGGTTTCAAATAAGGCCCATAGTAACTCAAATCCAATTTCTTTTGTTTGAACCAAAGCTCACCAACATCTGGTATACTGGTTGCTTTGGAAATGATTTCAAATGAAAGCTCAAATTGGACCCCTGCTAGATTAACTTGGTGGTTTTGTAGGCTACAAGAAAACAACCTGGTTAAGTCTAGATGGTATTCAACTTGCTTGAACTTCTCACAAAAATGGTAGCATCCTACATCCTGGAAGCATGAAAGGATCATAGGAGAGGAAGTGAATGGAGTGGTGTCTAGGGCCTCAAACCTTTTAGCTCTTCCCCCATGATGTTTTGGCTTGGCGGGAGTATGACTCTCATCACCACTAGTGTGACTATCACTCTCTGACATGATGGCTGGTCCAAATAGCAGAAGGAACCTTGAGTTTTCTTTAGGGTATTTGGAGCAAAATAAGTGGTGTAGGTAAAACTTTTGCAAAGAGGGAAGCTAGGGTGAGGACAGCTTTCAAAGCTTGGACTTGGTGGTAGAGGTCAGGTTTATACAACTCAATCATCTCTTTGTGTGAAAACCAATCTTTCTTATAAGCCTAGTTCAAAGACAATGACAATTTGTTTTTGCATAATCTAGGGTTTTGGTTAATCTCTAATCATGGATGACCTCTTTGATAATCAATATTTGGGAAAAGGAAAGAAAGGTTGACTTACCTTGCTTCAACTTGAAGAGGGTTTGTAGAGGCAAAAAACCATTTTTGAAAACCTTTGGCACAATTTTCTGAAGTGTTGCTAGGGGCGCAGTGCCAGCGCGTAGCGCCTATGTGTAGCACCGGGCCGGTCGGGGCGTAGGGCCGAGTGAAAAAACAGGCTCCGGTGGTCGCTCATGTGCCTGCGTGCAACGCCAACCCAGGCATGTAGCGCTACCCCGTGAGTAGGTAGCGCAGTGTAATATTACACTTCCTGCCTTGCCTCTGCGTGTAGCGCCAAAGTCCAGGGGCGTAGCGCCATGCTCAGCGCGTAGCGCATGTCAAATTTTTACAGTTCGCCCGAAAACGCAAGAACTTTCCTCTCAACGGCTTCTTCTCCTCGATAAAGTGAAAATGATGCATGGGGAAGGTTCACATGGCCTTTATACTTGTTTTGAAAAATAAATTTAAAAATCCCAAACCGACTTTTGTAAGGTTGGGGTTTCCTATCTTTCAATGTGTAATTCTGCTGTGAACACCCTTTTTAAATATTTCTCGGAAAACATGTTTATTCCTGCCTTGTCCAATCTTTTGGGGAGCAATATTTTTTGGCATAGAGGCCCTTTGTTGGGATCCTATCATTGAGATGCAGAAATTGAGGTCACATTTTTCCCTTTCTTTGACAATAACTCACAATCTAACCTTTTACCTTAAAAACTCTGTTTTTCTATCCTTGGGCAAAAAATGGTCTTCTTTAACCTGATACCCTTTGTCTTTCTTCTCCTAGTGTAGGTGAAGCAGTGCTATTTTGAAAAAAAAAAACCTTAAGGAGGAGGCTTTTTTTCTTGTCATCAATGTTTTGTTAATCCACCAAAGCAAGCTCTGATACTCTTTTACCTATATGCTTGTTGTTTTTGTCTTGTTTGGGTCTGCTTCTTGGTGATGATTATGCCCTATCACTTTGCCTCCTCTTGTTTTTGATGGTCATCTTGGCTTAAAAAAAAATATGTGAACAAAGGCAGTTGTCCCTTGCAATGTTTGTACTCTAAGCCAAGGGGGGCCCTTTGAGTGCAATCCTCTTTATGCAGGAAGGCATAACTTGTTGGGCACCAAATCCATCCTATAACTCAGTGAAACCTTTGGTGACCTAATGGGGACCTTTGGATTTGGATTTTGGATAGGCATTTAGACTTTAGGGATTACCAAGTGTAAGATAGGACCTGTGACAAGCTTAGTGTGTTTGAAAGACCTAGGATCTAGCACACTAATTGTCTAGAGGGTTTGTAGAGACAATCAGTGTCTGGGAATATTATGGCAGAGTCATCAAGATTATTAGATTAGTAGGTTTGAGCAGTAGTAGGGAATCTTGTAGATAAGAAAAACAGAGGATTTGGGCCAAAAGGCAAGACATGGTAAAAAATGAGTGACAGTTGGGGCAAAACAATATGGCTTGAACCCAAGATGGGTCTTCCAGGATTATTGGGCTAGTGATGGCTAGATAGGATGAATGATAAACTAGTGAAAATTTATCCTAAGGATAATGAAGGCAGCGAGATTTCTAGAACTCGCAATGTTCATGAACTTTGTTTCTAGAAATCTAGGATAAGTATTTTAGTCATCCATGAGAAGTAAAAAGTATTGATGACTAAAAAAATCCACATTAGTTAGGATGGTGAAAGCTATGCAATCCAAGCGGAGTCATAGGGAAGGATGTGTGCTATTTGTAGTTCAATATCTCTAGTGAAAAAGGTTAGCAAGTTAAGGATGCAGATGTGTTGAGAAGGTATCCCTTTTTACAACAGTTTCAGGATGTATTTCTAGCAGATATTTCATATTTTTTTCCACATAGAGGTATAATTTTCCATTTAGTTGGTGCCAGGGGCAGCTACAACATCAAAAGCACCTTATAGGATGAGCACACCAGATTTGGTAGAGTTACAATTGCAGTTGAAGGAAATGTTGGAAAAAGGGTACATTAGACCAAGTGTATCGCCATGGGGTGCATCGACATTGTTCGTAAATAAGAAAGACGACACTCTTAGACTATGCATTGACTACAGGCAGCTGAACAAAGTGACCATCAAGAATAGGTACCCACTAATAAGGATCGATGATTTGTTTTATCAGCTAAAGGAAGCAACAATGTTCTCTAATATCTACTTGAGATCAAAATGTTATCAGGTATGGATCAAATAGCAGGGCATCTACAAGATTGAATTTAGGACCAAGTACGTGCATTATGAGTTTTTTATAGTTCCATTCGGTTTGACTGATGCCCCATATACATTTATGTGTTTAATGAATAGTGTGTTGCGTCCGTACTTGGACAAGTTTGTGATTGCTTTCATTGATGATATATTGGTGTATTATAAAAATGAGGAAGAGCATGAAGAGAATTTGTCATCAGTATTGAGGTTGTTGAGAGAGCATCAATTGTATGCTAAGCTCAGTAAATGTAGTTTCTTCCAAATTGAGGTACACTACTTGGGACATATTGTCTCCAAGGAAGGCATTGTAGTAGATCCAAAGAAGATAAGGGTCGTCATGGAGTGGGTAGGTTGTAAGAATGCAGATGAGGTGAGATCATTCATGGGATTGGCGGGCTACTACAAGAGGTTCATCAGGAACTTCTCACAGATTGATTATCCAATTACATCATTGTAGAGGAAAGGTAAGCAGTTTGATTGGACAGAGGATTTTGATGCTAGTTTTGAGCATCTCAAGTAGTTGTTAACACATGCTCCAGTGTTAAAGATTGTAGATTCAGATAAGGAGTTTGTAGTGTGTAAAAATTATTGCAAGAAAGGGCTTGGTGGAGTCCTTATGCAAGATGGACAGGTGGTATGCCATGAGTCGCAAAAGCTAAATGAACATGACCAGAACTACCCGACACTGAATCTTGAGCTAGCAGCAATCATTCATGCACTGAAGATGTAGAGGCACTATCTTCTTGGAAGGCGGTTTGTACTTACGAGTGATCACATTGGGTTGAGGTATTTTTTTAACATTCGAATTTGAATGCCAGGTAGGCAAGATGGTTGGCTACGATTAGTGATTTTGACATCAAGATTAGGTACATCAAGGGAAAGGAGAATAGGGTCGCAAATGGTCTTAGTAGGAAGGTATAGGTAAATCACTTAGCAGTGACGAGTTCCTATGGGACAAATTTACAGGATAGGATCTTTTAGGTAGGTCATCAGGATCACAGGTATATGGAGATTGTGCATAGGTTGCAGCAAGGTATAGGTACATGTAAAAATGTTGGTATGGGTACAAGAACATGTGTTTCTATAGGTATAGGTACAGGTGGTACAGGTAGATGTACACTTGTACAAGATTTTGATTATCCCCATACTCGAGATGGATTGGTCATATTTCGAGACATAATATATGTACTGGACAACGGTGAGATCAAGGAGGTGTTCTTGAGGGAGTTTCACGCGAAACCATATTCAGGTCACCCAAGCTACCAGAAGACTTTGACTGCAGTGAAGAGATTATATTATTGCCCGAATATAAAGAGGGATGTGGCAAAGTTTGTAGTGAGATGTTTATATTGTCAGATGGTTAAGGTAGAGTGTAAACATCCATGTGGGTTGCTACAAGATTTTTTGATTCCAGAGTGGAAATGGGAAGTCATTTCCATGGACTTCATCATAGGTTTTCCTTAGACAACTAGGAAACACAATTCTATTATAGTTGTTATGGACAAGTTGAAAAATTTTGCACACTTTATTCCAGTGAATACTACATACTCAACTAGCGTTGTAGCACAGGTGTTTATCCGAGACATAGTTAGATTGCATGGTGTTCCAAAAAAGGTTGTGTCTGATAGAGATGAAAATTTAACTTCCAAGTTTTGGAGGGAGTTGTTTGTAGGTTTGGGCACCGAGTTGGCCTTCAGCACAACTTTTCATCTACAGACAGATGGGTAGAAAGAGATGATCAACAAGATACTAGAGGATATGTTTAGGATGTATGTGATACATTAGCAACACGAGTGGGAAGAATATCTTCCACTGGTAGAGTTCGCCTACAATAACGAGTACCAGGAGCCATTGAGGATGAGTCCATTTGAGGCTATGTATGGGCGGAGTTGAAACACTCCTATTAGTTGGAGTGATATGGTTAACATGGTATTGACTGGACCAGAGATGTTGGCAGGGATGGAATAAGAAATGCGGGTGATCAAGAAGAACTTGAAGGCAACACATGATAGGCAAAAGATTATGCAAATAGGAATAGGTTGTTCAATGATTTTTAGGTTGGGGATCAGGTGTACTTGCGCATCAAGCCCAAGAATAGCTCCTTATGTGTTGGATCATGTGCCAAATTGGCACCACAATTTTGTGGACCCTTCAGGATCATTGAGATGATAGGACCAGTGGCCAATTAACTTGCACTGACTTCCATAGTGAAATTCGATGATTTTTTTCATATATTTTTGCTTTAAAAAGTATGTTAAATATGTTGATCATGTGATTGATTGATCTATATTGTAGGTGGAACCAAATGGAGAATTCCTGCTGGAGCCTCAGTGTATATTGCAGAAAAAGGTGTTCATTCTTCAGAACTGAGAAATAGAGAAAGTTAAAGTGAAATGTGTTAATCATCAATATTTTTCACCTGTTGTTGATGAATAGATTCCTAGCTGAGTTTTCTAGCAACTGATCTCAAAAATTTGTCAAATTTTCCAGTTGGAAAACACCCATAAACATTTTTTACCTCCTACCTTTCAAATCAGCCCATGACGAGATAAAACCTCATTATCAAGCCCTATCTAGCCTCAGCCCTACTAGCTTGTCCATCAACTCCAAAGAAAACACTCCAAATCTGTCCAAGAAGTCTCCCCTAAGTTAGGTAGTGGCGCTTTAGGCATTTCTCCCTCAGAAAACTATCCTAAAGCCAAAGAACCTCTATCTACTATAGACCAGTCATAACAGACCTTCCTATTCTGCAAATAAAGTTGGTTACACCCTTAAGTCGCACCACTAACAAGCCTTGAAGTCTCAGCAATGCATGTGCCATAGGTCAAAATAATATTAGGTAGTTTTACAATGTTTCAAAGGATATCTCAAGAGCAGAAGTGTACCAGCATCCCAGAAGAAAGTATTTAGCTCCACATAAGAAGACAGCTGCTTCTCATGTGATTTTGAGCCTGGGATGCAGCCACAGGGCAGAGAGTTGTTTCATTAAGCTCCTGCAATCACATTCAAAGGTTAGTAAATTATGAATGACAAGAAGTGCTTTGCAAATACTAGCCAAACTGCTTGTGATATCTAAAAGAGGCGCAAAGGTATTTGGAAAGAAGAAATCCATGTCTTAGAGAAATGCCCATCATGAATTATTGAAAGTTTTTCATCTTCATTTGCTTAAGCATGAATAGGCAGTGAAGGAAAATATAACACTGTTTAAAAAATAATGAAATGACATCACTGAGAAAACCTCCTTCATTTTATAAGCAGAGGGTTGAAAACTAAGAAAACCTCCTTCATTTTATAAGCAGAGGGTTGAAAACTGAGAAAACCTCCTTCATTTTATAAGCAGAGGGTTGAAGACTGAGAAAACCTCCTTCATTTTATAAGCAGAGGGCCGAAGACTGAGATAAGGGCATGCTTCATCTATAAGCAGAGGGCCAGGGATAAAGTTTGATTTTAACTTTTTCACTAACTGTAAAGACAAATTTTAGGTACAGTGGGACAACAGCTGAGGGTTTCTGAATAAAAAATGGTGTTAAAAGCAGAGGCAAAGTAGTATTAAAATACAATGTGAAGCTACTGGGGTGATTATCAATGAAGAAATATTGTTAAGCAAATGGCCAAGGAAGTAAAATAGTCTTGGTCTTAAGCTGACTTCTGCTATCCAATACAAAGAAAACCATTATCAGTATGTTCATCAAAAATTCTTCATTTGGTTGAGACAGAGGTTGAAAAGAAACTAGGCATTTGTCAAAAGTAGGCCTCCTTCATAAACAAAGTAAAGGGCTCACCATTGTTTGAGGATGAAAAGCAACTATTGCATGTGGCAAAGATTTGAAAAGGGATTGCTCTCAAAAAGGGTGAAATGAATGAAAATTCATTATCCTTGCAGAATTCCTTCACAGAGGAAACAAAGGGACAGTTTTCAAATTTTCCATCTTAAACTTCAGCCCATCATCCCCTGCTATATCTCCATAAAGTTGAAGCCTGGATTGCTTTGTCAATTTAAGGTTAGTTAGTTGCCTTGATGATGGAGACCTTTTGTAACAGAATTTTTCACTTAAAGTTTCAAATGAGTTTTTTGCCCACAGTCAAGAGAGAGACTCAAAGCAGCGCCTGCCAGTTCAATCAACTTCACAGTGGGCATGACTACCTTCAAAGCATCAGGAGCAGAAACTCTTAATTAAGTTTTAAAAAGATGAGATATCTCCTTGCAAAAATGGAAAAAGATGCTTCACATCTCATTGGTATGTTTTTTTTAGCATAATTTTCCTTTGAAAATGTCATTAAAAGGTCAACAGTGGCAGAGTTTCCTTTTTTAATAAAGCACATTGAAAAGGCAGTAGAGGAGATTTTCAGTTCCTAAACAAGGCCTCTTTACTTAAACAAAATCCATCACTATGTTACCTTTTCAAAAGTCAAACTCCACATCTTGTCAAAGGATTAGTGCAAAAAGAGTCTTTATAGGTTTTAAGTGATGAAATCACAAGGCAAGTGCTTCATGTTTTGTTTTAACCCGAAAGCCTTTTCAAAGGTTTTCAAAACCCTCACCAAGCAAACGTAAAAAGTACTTTGACCTTTTTGCTTTCAAAAGAAGTTGAAAGGATCGTTGCAAGCTCTATTTGCATTTCAAAACACAAGCAACGCTCCCCTAGGCTGCTCTCTGACCAAAACAAGGAGATTTCAAGAAAAATTTGCAGAGGTTCAGGCTATTTATCCTGCGCGGCGCGCCCGGAAAAATGCGTGGCGTGTTCAGAAGCAATTTTACAAAGGAGTTATATTGCTATGCGGCGCGCGGCGCGCCTGTAGGCGACGGTCACGACCGCCCAACCATCGACCCGAATCCTCACACAGCGCGGCGCCCTCCCATCTGAAAGTGTCGCGCCTCTTTTTTGCCTTCAACAAGCTTTGAAAGCTTCTCAAACTCTTCAAACAAAGGCTACCATACTTCTTCAAGGTATTTTTATTTGCCTCCTTGGTGTATTCGAGTGGCTAAATGATGATTTAAAAAGAGAAGGTCTTGGTATAAATCAAGGTGTTTTAGTAAATATTTTGAAGAGGTTTGTTACAGTGGGAGGCTAGTGGAGTGTTCATTTTAGTTTCAAAGGCCTAGAACTGCTCTCAAAACAATGCTAAACCATAACACTACCTGCAAGTCAAAATAAACACAGTGTTAGAGGTTTTGTCAATTATTAAGGGTATCCTAACTGTGATAGGACAAAGCTAACCTCTGTCAGCAAAATGTAATGGTGAAAACAGTGTTAGAATGTGATGCAGTGTTTGTAAGGAAAGCACAGTGATTGTGAGGTGACATCAATGAGCCTATGTTAAAAGAATTAGTCTTAGTCCGAATGCCTTGTCATCTTCAAAGAATGTCTCCTTTTGAATAAGTGAAACAGTGAAACTATTGCTGCCTCTTTTTTCCCATAAAAAAAGTGTGGTGAGAGATTGTGCAAAATCATTTGAGAGTGTTTTTTGTTACCTGGGTATAAGAGACAAGTGATCCTAAGGGAAACAGTTTTGTAAAAAGACAACAGTGATCAAGTCTGAAATACTTTATCACTTCAAAAAGTCCTCTCTGTGTGGAAAAACAGTGAAACTAGGGCTGCCTCCTTTGTCCCATAAAATAGATTGTGGTGAAGGATATTTTAACTCAATTTGAAGGTGTCTTGTCTACCTGTGCATATGAGACAGTGAAATACAAAAAGAGTGTTTTTGATTGGGAGGGGTGTTTTGCCTTTGTCTAGATACAAGGCTTTCTTATTTTATACTAAAACACAAAGGACCCTTGTGACCTTACCAAAACACAGCAGCATTTTGACTGTGTGCTTGTTATTTTGATAACTATTTGTTGATTGGCATAAAAAGAGACAAAACAGTGATTTGTAAGGAGCAGAAGGTTGGTGTTAAAGAACCATTTCACACAGCATTTGAAGAAATCTGCCTTGGTCAAACAGTGACTAACAAAGAGGACAGAGTTGTGTTTGAGAAAGCATTTCAAAAGCCATTTGAGGTAGCTTGGTGTTGCAGAGAGCATTCAAAACAAGATTCCTCCCAGGAAAGACAGTAGGAGTGGATTGCATAAGAGATTTGAGCCTGTTTCCACTGAAGAAGTGAATGCCCACCCATCAGTCTTGTTCAATTTCCATGAGGTTGGGTGTTTATATTTTTGTTAAAGAGTGCAATAGGTGAAGATATTTTCCCCTTTGACACATCTTTGCACTTTGAGGTTTCAAGACAAGCATTTCCAGCTGGTAGGCCTAGATTTCAAATTCTCTCCAAGGTCCATCTACAAGGCCACTAAAATACCTTATATTGGAGAGAAGTGGTTTAAACAAAGCCACCTGGACTTAGAAGATTACAAGCCCTTTCTAAAGCCTGAGCACAGAGATTCATGTCCTTCCATTTTCCCCTTCTCATATCTTTTGACTAGCTATGCCCCCCTCATGAAGATCATCATGAATACTTCACTTGTGAGGGAAGATTCTCCCGAGTCTATGCCTATCACATTCGACTGCTCATGCATTTTACGAGGGCCAAATTTCTAAATCTTTATTTCTTCTTGCATAGAAGCATTGAGAAAATGGCCTCAATTGTTCAGAAAAATCCTCCTTCACAGCAAACAGCCTGCCTTTTCCATCACTCCCTCATCAAAGTCATCATTATTCATCAGCTTGAGAAGAGGGAGGTCTCTTGGGATACTTTCATCACCCATCCGGATTTCTCCACTGTCCCTCCAGTTCATACATCTCCTACACCTCCTACTCACCATCCTTCGCATTCTTCTAGCAAACCTGTTCCCAAGAGGCTCAAGTTTACCACAGAACAAACAAAAGAGCCTGAAGAGGGAGAAGAGCATGACCATGATGAGGAAGAAGAGCAGGAGCAAGAAGAGGGAAGTGATGATGAGCAGCAGCAGGATGAAACAGGGCAGCAAGGGGATGATGAGGAATATGATGAAGGGCAGCAGCATGAAGATGTGAAACACAATGAGAGTGAGTAGACCCATGAAGATGCTGAACAGGGGTAGCCACAAGATGCTGAACAGGGGCACCCACAACATGATACACAGCAACTACAGCATGATGAACAGAGGCAGCCTCAGGGTGATGAACAACAGCCTCCTAAAAAGGAACAACAACCTCAAGAAGAAGAGGGGCAGCAGCATGAAGATGTGCAACACAGTGAGGAGGACAGCCCTCAAAAGGAAGTGCAAAAGGACAGCCAAGGCATCCATAAAGAAATCCAAGACAGTGGCAAAAATGAGGAGCAAAGTGACAAGGGTAAAGAGCCCATGGAGCATGTGCTAGCTGCTTCTCCTAGGCAAGGGGCCATGCTCTCTTCTCCGAAAGTGGCCCAGCCCCGGACATCAAAGAAAATGGTGCCTATAGTTGTAACTCCAAATGTGACTAGGGCCCTCTGAAGCAAGGTAAAATTGCCCAAGAAACCCATGGTCGAATTTCCCAAGAGGAAGAAGACTAAAAGAGCCACCCAAAGCAAAGGGAAGGACAAGGAAGAAAGCAATCATGAACATGAAAGGGAATTCGACATCATCCAAATCCAAAGTGTTCATGTGATAATGAAGCCCGGATCCTAGAAAACCTCTTGATCCATAGAGAAAGCCAAATTGATGCCTTGAAGACTGATCTTGATAGGGCTAGGAACTTCAATCACTTTTTGCAAGTCCAAAACAAGCAGATGAGTGTCCATATGGCTGTATATGAGACACGGGCCATCAAATACAAAAAGGAGGCCTCCAAAGCACAGGTGAGATTGGAAAAACTCATGGGTGAGTTCGATGAAAGTGAAGGTGAAGATCAGCCTAGGCAAAAGAGGCCAAGAACCATGGGGCTCAAAAAGTCCCTTGAGAAACAAAAGGAAGAAGAAGATGCCCTTCTCCAATCTACCCCTCTCACTGCATTGTTCGAACAAGAGATAGAGAAAAATTAGGAAGCATGGCTTGAGAGAGTTAATGATCACTTGGAGAAGAAATTGGAGAAGGAAAATAGGGACTTGGACCTTCAACGGAGGATGACCAGGCATTATAAAAAGCTCAATCAGCTTGCCCGGCAGAAGTTGAAGGCTGCTCAAGAAAAACTCAAGGAGGCAAAAGGGAAGCGCCTGGCATGAAAATTGAGGAAAGAAACTTCAAGGCTCCAAATGTTGGTCTTTGCTTCACAACATGTCACTGAAAACCCTTGAGGGTCATGCTCGCCAAGTTTGGGAAAAATTCGACATATTTTGGTTTTTTGTCATTTTTGGGTTTTTGGCCAAAACTCATGGGCATCGCCATTTCAGTTTGGGACATCATCAAAGGATGAAAATGGTATCATTGGATGCCATATTTTCAGGGGCACATACTCAGTGATTTTAGGATCAATTGAAGATCATTTTCTCCCCCAAATGGCGAAAAACACTCGCTTTTTCTACACTCTGCCTCGTTTATCAGCAAGGCTTTTTTTTGGGTTTTTTCACACGGGCCTATTTTTGAAGGACTTCTAGTGGTCATTTGGGATAAAACTAAACATTTTCATAAATTAGACACTCATAGCTTTCCAACGAGCCATCATGAGCCTCGTTTCGACATCGGGAAGGCCTCCAAAAGTTGCCGACAAGTCATGGGACCTTTTGCTGATGTATTTTTTGAGTATTTTTGTAAAAATTGAACCTTTCAAAAGTGACTTTTCCTCATGTGCGTTTAGCTATTTGTATTATTTGTTGTTAGAAAGTTTCACTTATTTCCTTTCTGTATTTTTAGATATTTTATGAGATATTTTGTGCCTTGGGCTTCGCGCCTCAAGGACAAAATAAGATATTTTGGATAGGCCAATGAGATTGCAAGTTGAACTAAGAGGTTTTCTTCACTTTGGCCTATATATTCCAAAGGCTTTCATTGTAAACAAGGCTGAACTTGATGATAGAAGCAATATATGGTCATATAAGCTTTGGAAGAAATACTTGTCTCATGATTTTGGATAGTCTCTTGGATGTTCTTGGATGATGAAAGAGGATTGTTGTTGGATTCCATGACTTGGTAGAATGGTATAGTGTCTCTCTCTTTGTTTTGTTTCCTATTTTTCATTCATAAATCCATGTTTCTTGCTTGCTATAGAACAGTAGAGAACAAATTTGAGACATGCCCTTGGAGGCACCTCAAATTTCCTGTTTCTTCATAGCTTCCATGTTTTCTTCATTCTTAGTCACATTAAAGAATTATTGATTGTTCTTTAATAACTTAAGAATATTGTTTTCTTGTTTCATTCATGGTTTTATGCATGCTAAGTATGATTTACGATATGCCCTGCTTACTCATGGCTAGCCATAGCTCCATCTATGAAACTTCTCTTTGACTGATTAGATTGTCATTTGTTGAACCAAGGAGGTCTTGTTCTGATCTTTCCCTTTGCCTAAGACTATGCGATCTTGTTTTCAAAGTGCCCACAGCTGGGAAATACCGTGTTTAGGCGTTCTGCAGAGAAGTGACGCTGATAGTTTGTTTGTCGTAATGTATTACATCATGACACAGCTATTTCTAAAGTTAGAGTGTTTTATATTCTATATTGGCTGTCTGGCTGAAATGTTTATTTCTATGCATTGATCAGCTTAAAGTTACATTTCTCATGATTAATGGTTTGCCCTACCATGTTTATGTCAGCTATTAAACTATTTGTGCTTGAAATCCTTTGTTATTCACAAACTTGATGTCCATCTTACCCCATTTTTCCCAAAGATCCATTTTACCTCGAATCAAATTGGCCCTTCGACAACCTTGTATCACCATCTGAAAGCTTCCTTGACCTTTTCGACCCCATAGCCCAGTTGATCTGACATATTTTTATCTATCCTATATCTTTGATCAGTTCATCCCTCACAACCTAAAAACTAAAACCAAAAACCTACTTCATAACTAGCCTAAAATCAGAACACAATAAGCAAACACACAGATATCCCTTACACAAATAGAGAGAGCCCTCTCTGAGTCCAGGAAGGCTAGGTCCTTGGGCTCCAAAGACTGGTTTGATGTTACACTGTCATTTGGCTTGCCAATTAGCCAAATCACGGGACCTTAACAAAATGGAAGCACTTTGGGCCCGATCAAGCTACATGGGAGATGGTAGATTAGATGCAGACCATGTATCCTTCCTTGTTTGTCGATTGAGGCAAAGCCATTTTGGTGTGACGTTGGTTTTGTTTGGTATATGTTTTTGTGATGTTTTTGTATGTGTTTTGATGTGATGGTTGGTTGAATGTACATATGTATATGGATGTAAATACTGCCATGAGTTATGTTATAAAGCTCTAATAAGCGGTATGGTGTCATGTCATTTGAGTTGTTACGTTGTCATGATGTCATGATGGTTTGATTTTCATCAGGGTGATCATTGTAAATACTACATTGAGCTATGTGATAAAGATCCATGGGTAGTATGGTTGCATTCCAACGGTTTTTTTGAGGTATATGTGCAGTTGAACACCGAGTACGGTGTCCCCCAAGGGGGATGGTTCTGTAACAACCCTAGTGAAAATTCCATGTAATAAATTTTGAAAATAATAACCACGGTTGATGGGACACTTATTCGAAGCTGAATGTTGGGAAAAACATTCTAGGGGGTGTTGATTTGGTTTATTGTGGCTAAGGAAGTTGGCAAAGGCTATGGCTAAGGCATTAAAGATGAAAAAAACATTTTTGTGCACATTTATTTATAAAAATAATGGAAATTAGGAGAAAAGGGAGGTAAAATGTCACAGGTTGCATGTGAGGAGGAAATGGAAGGAAAATAATGGAAAATGAAGAAAATAGAGGCCTATTCTATAAAAAGGCTTATGAGGATCAATTGATACCTTTTGTGAATGCATTTTTGGAGCTCTCTCATTTTATCTCTCTCTCTCTCTCTCTCTCTCTCTCTCTTGGACACTTAGAGTTTTTGGAGCACTTTGGCATTTTGAGCAAGAAAGGAAAGAAAGTTGGAAAAAGGAGGAAGCAAGCAAGGAGGAGTAGGAATCAAGCAACTACAATGGGATTCTTTGCAAGTATCGATTTGCATTTGTATTTTCCTTGCTAGATTTGTAATGCAAGGTATTGCATGTGGTTCTTTGCTGCCTTGGCATGGGTTTTTCCACGTGTGACAATGTATTCAACCTAGCCTTGCCATTTCCCGATAGCCATGGTGTTGTGTTCTCAAGTTTTGGTTTAGATGGATCACCAGATGGATTTGAAGTTGGGTGAGGTGGATCTCCGAATGGTATAGAACTAGTTTCTTTGTTGCCTCGGTTTAGGGCCTAGTAACCCCAGATTCAGACTGTGGGTTGCGGTAAAGCCTGAGAAGCAGCGATTTACTCTCCATTACATTCCTATGAATCTCGGATTTGGGATTGCAGTAAATCCTGGAGAATATGTCTCGGTTAAGGGCCTAGTGACCCCTAATTCAGACTGTGGGTTGCGGTAAAGCACGAGAGACAATGAGATAGGAAAATTCCTCACAGTTTAGGCGGAGATAATCCAGTGATATCCATGCTTGTGTTGGCCTAGTGATCGGGGTAGATCACGGTAAAGCCGGTTATGACATGTTTATTGATGAGTGTGAGGTGGTTTAGCCTCAGGATGCCCTGGTTGGTTCTTTCGGTTTAAGTCCCAAATTCATGCTTGGAATATGGCATGGGGGTGATTAGCTGAAGTAGATTTGGCTCAGCCAATCTATGGTCAGGTGGAACATGGAAGTCCCATCTCCGGTTGGTTTTTGCATTCAGTAATGAAGAGCTCATTTCTCCAGTATTCGGTATGCAAATATACTAGTTTATGTATGGATTTCATTGCTACTATATTCATGGTATTTATGTTGTTAATTTGTTGGTTATGAGCATGTGTTCGATCAGTGATGATGTATGAATATATTCATGTTTTTGCATATAAATGATTATCCCATGTATCTATGGTAAAATTGATTTTATGATAGCTTATGATGTAGGGGAGCAATGCTTCTTAGCCATTCTCAGATAAGGAAGAGACCCCATTGTTTAAATATTTTGTTTATACCTGTAGATGCTATGTTTGTGATATGTGTGACGAAATGCTTGTCATGGCAGGGTGGGGTTAGATGAGTTCTGGTTGATATGATTGCTTCCATATGTTTTTTTTAATGTTAATTACCCTCTCCTGAAGTTACATGAAGTTTTTGGCAATGACCTAGGCTCAGAGGTTGAAAATGTGGCATAGATCTCGAAGCTACAGGCGAAAAATTCATTGTTTGGGCCTTAGCCGCTACCTTGACAATGCTAGCACGTGACTATAGGTTTTATAACCACTACCTTGCCCTTACAAACCCAATTCTGAGCCTAAAAGTGGCTAAAAATCAATTCCCCCTCAGGGAACAGGGCCCTGGAAGGTTGGGTTACCTCCTGGGGTTGTCAGTGATGCAGTGTAAGGTGTGTTTTTGGTGTTTTCGTCGGTTCCACTTTCTTAAGGTCATCTAGGAGGTTGAATCTCATATTAGTAGCCTCTCGTCACATGTTTACCCCAGTTGGCCATTTACTTGGGTAGATGTGGCAAGAGGGTGTTATAGAAGCAATAGCTATGGTGTGGGTCATAAGGTATTTTTAAAAAAAATGAGAAAATGGAAGAGAGCAGATGGCCTAAGGTTGTGTTTAATGACATATTGTGCACAAGAAAGAAGACTTGGATGAGGAAAAATAACAAATGGTTTAGAAAATGGGGCATTTTCTTGAGCATGTGTCCCACAAATAGTAAAGAGATTAAAAAAAAAATTATGGATAAGTTCCACAAATGTACTTGAGAGAAGGAGCTAGGGAGAAAGGAAAAGTATTATATTGAAGAGTTTAATCCCACTCATAATCATCAACAAAAAGCATACATATGGGGCCAATATTTCTTATAAAACCAAAATTCTTATTGCTCAATTAAAGACTAATTTGCATCAACTCCGTTGTGAAACAGAGTGCTATAAAAGGCCAAAAGAAGTGTGGGAGGAAAGAGGATGTATTTTTTGCTCTTCCAGAAAAGTGGAAACAGAAAAGTATTTCATTTTAGAATGTGAGGACTTCAAAGATAGCAAGGAAATTTATTCAGATATTTTGGCAGCTAGCTCTTGGGATATTCTATTCAGCAAGGGCTTTGTTGAGAAGTTGGGAGAGTTTATTGTGAAACTTCACAGGAAAATGGCAGAATACAAGAGCCAAATAGAGAAGTAATTTGTCCCATAAACTATCTTTAACCTCATAGACGTTAAAATAACTTCTTCTACAAATTATACCATAAATATTATCAACATAAGTATTATCAACGAGCTGATATATATATATATATATAAGACCCACCTCTTACCCCAAGACCTTGTTGCAATGACTTACCACTATCATGTACCGAAGATAGATATGTGTATAAACATATGTTAACTCAAGGGGTCCAACCCTATTGCAATAAATTTACCACTCTAATATGATGAAAAAGGATATATGTATAACATATGTTTAACGCATGGCAGTGAGTCATATTATAAATATAACATAATTTTAACATAGTCGATTAATGTATGTATGGGCTGGATAGTTACGTTGAAATTATGCTGGCAAATTTTCATATGAATAAAATTAAACTAAAAACGACCTAGGCCATGTTAAGTGCATTCATCCTCTCGCAATCTCACGACGTGTTGCGAATATAAATTGGCTCTTGCATAACTAAAAAGGGTGATTTCAATGGTCTAGTTTCAAATGAGATTTACATTATCGGTTTGGTATTTCATGGTTGTAAAATCAACCCAGCTGAACTCTCTATGATGATTTATGCTTGGGTCAAATTGTCTGGCCAATACAATACTAATTGATGTGGCATAGATCCAATTTACACCATTCTAGTTTTATTCACTAAAACTAACTATATGCGTAAACTAACTACATTACACTCTGAAATTGGAGGTGATCATATGCACATGTATTCCCAACGACGTTGTTGAAGCCAATGCAAGAACAAAGGTCACGAGCTACCTAAATTTTAATATGTCTCTTCCGAGAATCCAATAGTATCGTCTAGATAGATAACAACTAAAATTAAAAGTGAAATTTCGAAGGAAGGGGAAAAATCGTTGTAAATCTCAAAGGTGAACTCGAGCCATACAAAAACAAGGTTGCATATTTATAGAAAAGAAAAAGACAGTATTCATATGCAATTCCAGAAATATGAGTTACACTCATCGTCTTGGCATTCATTTAGCATAATTCTAGAACATGCGGTACATTCATAAAAAGGTGGAAAAATAATCATCTAGTAAAACTCACACTAAATATATATATATGGATGAACTCATGATTCACGAATAACACTGCTAAGGTGGAAAAATAATCATCTAGTAAAACTCACACTAAATATATATATATATGGATGAACTCATGATTCACGAATAATACTTAGATATTAGTAAATTATTTATCTATATACATTGAATCTTACATCTTACTGGAAATAGAGAAAAGCATCACACTGTCCTTCCAACTATTGGAAACTAGAGAAGGGCATCACATTGTCTTCCCAACTATAGTTATTATAGGTAGTGATATTGTTCTTTTCAGTAACTCACCACCCATGTGCCAAGGCCATATTATGAAAGCGATACATTAATTGAGTTCAATTGAGTTAAGGGAGTGAAATCATTTGTAGTTGGTTTATTAGTTAGGGACAAACACAAATGACTTTTTAGTTGTGATAAGTATTAGTGGTTTATCAATCTTAGCAAGAACCAGTGATTCATTGTATAGGTTTTTTCTCAGCAAGAGACAAGCACTAATGGTTTATTAGTTGCAACAAGCACTTATGGTTTATTAGTCTCAACATACACCCAATACAGACATTCAATTTCTCTCCACACTTAGGTATGGCAATACTAGATAAAACTGGAAGTTATGTGGGAACAATCTAGTGCAGAAGAAATGCTCTCCATGAGCTCTTACTAACATTGGTTTTTTCTCAGGAATTCTCCAACAAAATCAACATCCAACCCCCTATTTTAAATTGCTCATATATTTATAGTTGTTTGAGCATCCAACACCCTATTTTAATTTGCTCGTATATTTATAGTTGTTTGAGCAGTCTCCCAAGTGTGGTCAAGAGGGAACTCTTTTCCCCTTCGTTGCCTTCCTTAACATGTTACCATTTTGATTCACGACAAAGGAATAGATTTAGAACAACACTGCCATTGCATTAATGCACACGTCATATTAGAGTGGTTTTTCCAGTCTTGTCACTTCGACATTAAATTAGATGAGATGGGTATGGCGGTTCACGTCAAACCTCAACCCCTTAAAACTATGGGCCGACGTCACTTCTCCTTGGATAAAATAAAATTATTAATATTATAATGATTAATCAATTATTTATTAAAACATTAATCCATAATTAATTTATTACTAGCATTAATATCTGTTTATTCTAATTTTTGTATTAATTAGATTAATAATGCTTTATTAACACTGAACAAAGCTTTCACACCATTTGGAACTATGATAAGAAAATGAATGAATTTCATTAATAATAATTTTCATGATATTAAAATAGAGATTTTGTTAGCAATCAAATATCATATATCATGTTGAGATGTTTAATTATACAAAAAAAATATTTATAAGGTCATAATCAACATAGGGGTGTTACAATCACTCTTTAACCCATTCATACCTAATTTTCTCTATTAGAATTAACCTCACTTATTATCCTTATATCATACCCTTACTATAAGCCTTTCCTTCTCTCCATCAACTCATCTATTTTAGGGCCCTTGGTCTAGATAACTTGTGTACCTTACATCACAGACATATTATCTTGGACTAGGAAGAAAGAGTCATCATTGTTGCTTAACATAGTAGATTCTCACATGCTTAAAAGAGAACTAAACACTATGTCAGTTTCAATCTCTTAGTTTGGTTGAAGACCATAGACATGTGTAACTCTTGCAATAGCTTTTGAGTCTATTTAGGAGGCCAGCCTTCTAATTGATTCTTATTTTTTCAAGATTACATTTGTGATAGTGTTGAAGCTTTAATTGTAGTTCTATGGATATATTTGGCCCTACTCTAGCATTTGTTATGAGCCACCTATAATGAGCTTACTAACAATTATCATTTTCCATATGTTGGCCCCTTGTAGTGTTCAACAAGGCTTTCATTGTTGTGATTTGGAATCCGTTTAAATGTTTTTGTTCCTTCTTATGTATTCAAATCAAATTATGTATTAGCCACATTTATGTATTTGGATTAGATCCTCTGGCCTCTACTTTATGATGCATTTTACTATGTAATTTTGATGTACTTTGATTTGGCCCCGTAATACCACAATCCCATATTGTATTGATACATTTCATAAACATGGACATGCTTACCTCGTACATATCAAGATTACATACACATGCTATAGCTTTTGACTCGTTAATGCCTATGCATGTCCCAAAAATGGTGTAGTGGCCAAAAGTGGACATCATCAATATGTTATTTCTAATAGTAAAGTTTGATGTTAATTATCCTTATTCCACTGCTCACTGGAATGACAATACTTTTTATATTGAAATTAACTATAAGGATATTTGCACCATTTTATTCTATAAATAAAGTGATTGACGTCACTTATTTCATCAATAATCCATTGTAAGGTTATGTTGTCAAAATTCCTCAAAATTTGCACCTTAACTAGAATTTTTATAACATTTGATATTTTGTTTCAAATATCAAAACTGTTAGCCATCAGTATTTTTACCTGTTTTGATGACTAGATTCCTTGGCTGAGTTTTCTAGAAGCTAATCTCAATTTGTCAATTTGTCATCTAGAAAACACCTCAAACAAATTTTTGTCTTCCCACCCCTCCTTTCAGCCTATGATGAGAATAGTCTTCAGTTTCCCTACCTCTCACAATTCAGCAAAGCCTCCCTGTCTATTAGTTTTTATAAGTTTGTCTCTCCACCGTCAAAATCCTCTGTTTTCCATACAACCCACTGTCCAACATTTGACAAAGTAACTACCCCTCAATCCCTAATCATCTTGTCATGTGATAACCTACTCATGCCTCAGAAGCCATTCAAGAGCTGTGAAAAAATCTGTAGGTCTAGGTGGTGGTGCTTTTAGGGAAAACTCCTTGGCAAGACTATTTTGAGCCAAAAACCCTGTCTTCAATATCAGTCAGCCATCATTTCTTATCATTTGTCAAAACAAAACCCTTGTCTATCCCTAGGTCACACACCATCAAATAGGTCGCTTTGTTTTGTTTCAAGCAAAGCTCACAAAAGTTCAATTCAAGAAGAAATAGTGAAAAAAGTTCCATAACTGAAGAAAAAGGAATTTTCAAGCCTGATTTTATGACACACTGCTAAGTTCTCATAAAATCAAGGATCATCTACCAAGTACATCTCTGCAGGGATGTATTCAATAAATGACAGCGTGCAAAGGAGAGAAAGAGAACTAATGCAAACAGGTCTCTCATGCTGAAGTAGTTTGCCATCATAAATCAGATGAAGTACAGTAAGTAGGGTCTAGATGGTTTCAAATCCAAAAGGTGAACTAGCCCTGAAAATCATTTTTTGTAGGTAAAAGCAACAGTCTTTGACATAAAAGAGCTTTAAAGAAAATTAGGCATCATAGTGAAAGTGTAAAAAGGAAAGTTGCTTCCTATACCTTACCATGCACCTTGGCTCTGAAAGGTAGTCAAGGACAAGTTCACTACACCTTATGAAAACACAGTCAAGGAAAGAAAGAGTTGTTTCAAGGATGCAGCGCAGTGAGCGCTCACCGTTTACAAAGCACATTATTTACTCCTGAAGATTCACAGTAATTTTATACAAAAGGGATGTACATTAATGACAGGTCCTCATGAAGCAAAGGGCATTATGATTCAAATGATTTCATCGATGATAAGTACCAAAGGTTCACTGTTGCCTTTTATTTGTATTTTTCAAACAAACATACAAAGGTCACAATTTTGAAATGAATGAAGTTTTATAGTTTTAAAGGACCTCCATCAGTAAATAAGTAAGGGGCCTCATAGTAGGTCTGAAGGGTCACAAATACTATTTTTTTGGAAGCCTCCTTCAAAATATAGGTAGAGGATAAGGGCACAGTCTCAGAGGGCCCAGATTTGGAGCAGATAGCCTTTCTCAAAGGATAACACTGTTAGATCAAAGACATCCTTCCAAAGAATAAAGGGCACCCCTCACAGTCCTAAAGAAGTCTCCCTTGAATGACAAGCACAAGATCCCTTTTGAATGATAAACATAGTTTTTCTAAAGAGCCACAAACAGTTTGTTCATGGACAATTTTCAGTCGGTCAACAGAGGTCAAAAAAGGCGCCCATGCAGTTTATCAAACATTGCCTCCTTCACAAATAAGCAGAGGCCCCACTTACCACAGTTGCATAAAACCTCCTTCATATGGAAAGAAAATTCTTGGCTGAAACAAGAAGAGGGTTGAAAAATCATCAGGGAAAATACTGAGTTGAAGAGGTCTTGTTGTGAAGACACCATTCAAAAGAGGGATAAAGAAATTGGTAGAAAATAAAGCCCTCAACAAAACAAAGAAAACCATTTTTCTTTACAAACACAAATGCAAAAAATGATAAATCACCAAAATTAGGGAAAAGGCGTTTAAAGTATTTTAAAAGAAGAGCTATAAAAGCTCTCAAAGAAGAATTTCATTTTATATTGTGCAAAGGGACAAAAGAAAAACGTTTTTTCAAACCCTGGGCAAGCAGTTTGCAGAAATTTTAAGACGTGACACGCCTGTGGCAGGACTTAACACGCTTGTAGCGTCTCTCCAAAGAGTTAACACATGATGCGACGCGCCTGTAGCATCGTGCGATGTGCCTGTGATCTTCACCCACCCGAAGTTCAGAGGGCGCCCAGTGCCCGACTCGACAACACCACAGCAGCGTGCAAGTGCTACGCGCCTGTGCACAGGAGCGTAGCACCGCTCAAAAGACCTAAAATTCACCACAAGTCGGATTTTTTCATAGTAAATTTATCCCCAAAAGCAGCCAATACATTTTCAAGAGGTATTCCTCGTTTTCCTCGCCTAAGTTTTGGATTTTGAAAGGTGTTAAGAATCAATTTTGTTAAGAAAAAGACACAGTCCAATAAAGGCAAAACATAGTTTATTTTTAAAATCACCATGTTTACTAAGAGGAAACAAGAAAATGATTGAGGAGAAAGGGCTTATTTTCTGGTTGCAAAAGGCATGTTTGTTGAGTAAGGAGCAAAACCTAGTTTTTGAGAAAGGGATTATTATCAGTTTAAAGGCCTGTTTTGATTAAGAAGCCAAACATAGTTTTTAAAAGACAAAAACAATGCTTAAAGAAGAGTTATATTTTTGTTCATTTGAAAGCCCTGTTTTGATAAGAGAGTGAAGGAAAGCCTAAACAAAACTATGCCTCCAAAGAAGGTCAGCAAGGGTGGTTTTCACAAGAGGTTTGAGCCTATTACAATTCAAGAAATAAATGACTCCCCTTCGGTTCTTTTCAACTTCCATGAGGTAGGGTGCCTTGATTTTTGCAAAAAATTCCAGGAGGTCACCAATCACCCTCCCTTAACACAGATGTTCGCCCTGGGGCTGCAAGGAAAAAATGTCCACCTAGTAGGCCTTGATTTTGTTCTCACTCCTAGGTTAGTGTCAAGGGCCACCAAGATTCCCTATCTTGGTGAGAAATGGTTCAAACAAGCCTACTTAGACCTAGACCACTACAATCTGTTCCTAAAACCAGACCATCAGGATGCTTGCCAAGCTATATTTCCTTTTTTCTCACTTATTGAGCAGTTATGCCCCCCTCATGAGAGTTATCATGAAGTATTTCACATGTGAAGGGAGATATTCCCGAATTTATTCCTATCACATCAGGCTTCTCATGCATTTCACAAGAACTCAGTTACTAAATCTCCCTTTCTTCCTCTGCAAAAGCATAGACAAGATGTCCTCCCTTGTCCAAAAGAGACCTCCTGCTCAGCAAAAAGCTAGTCTTTTCCATCATTCTCTCATCAAAATCATCATCCTTCACCAGCTTGAAAAGAAAGGAGTGTCTTGGGAGACTTTCATTTCTCATCCAGATTTTGCTACTGCCTCTTCATCTTATGGCCCATCTCATATATCCTCCTCACCCTCCACTCACTATGTCTCTCCTTCATCAAGTCAAATACTCCTCAAAAGCAAGAATCTCCTACGATTGATAGTGAAAAAAGAGCAGTCCTATGAAAGCAAGCATGAAGTTAGTGATGATGAGGAACATAGGGACACTAAGCAAAGTAGTGAGCATGAACCAAGTGACAAACCACAGGGCAGTGACCATGAGTATACTATTGGTGGTGAATAAATCTCACCAAAGGATGAGGAAATCAGTGGCACTCAACAAATTAGTGAGGATGAAGAGCAAAGCAGCCCTAAACAGAGTAGTGAAAATGAGCAAGGAAATAGTGAATATTCCAAACAGGGTAGTGATGTTGAAGAGCAGCAAGTTAGTGGTGATGAAGAGAAAAGTGAAGATGTTCAAAGCAGTGATGAGGAACACCACAATCCTCAACAAATTCATGAAACCAATTAAAGGGACAGTGAAAAAAGCGCCTGCCAGCAAAGTAGTGACCATGGTGGCAACCCACACACAGAGTCTAAGGGAAACAGTGAAGATGATGGCAACATTCAAAATGACAAAGAAGACAGTCACAATGAAGGCAGCCCTCAACAAATTCAAAACAGTGATAAAGGTGAAGATGGCAGCCCTAAACAAACTCAAAACAGTGAGGAAAACAGTGCACAGGGCAGCAAAGCAAGTGATGATGAAGGCAACAATGTAAAATATCAAGTTGAACAAGTGCTAGTGATAAAACCTCCTCTCTTTTCTCCTCAACACGATCAAGAGCATGTGCTAGGTGCCTCTCCTAGGCAAGGGGCCATGACTCTTCCTCCAAAAGTGGTGAAGCCTAAAAACACCAAATATGCAAAGAAGAAAATCACTCCAACAGTGACTAGCAATGTCACTAGGGCGCTAAGGAGTATAGGAAAACTACCTAATAAGAGTATTGTTGAATTGCCAAAGAAAAAAGAGAAAGAAGTTCCATGTCTTGAGAAAGATGATCATATCAAGCATGATCTTCTTGAAACACCAAGAAAGCTCTCCGAAGATAAAAAAACATCTATTAATGCATCTCTGCAGGGATGTATACATTGGTGACAGTAATCAAAGTGTGAGAAAGAAGATCATCTCAGGAGAAGGTTTCATGTTGTGGCAGTTTACTATGGAAGTCAGAGAAAGTGCAGATTGTGAAGAAAAAAGACTTACGGGATTCAAACTTAAAAACACCAAAGGTCAAAATTCCCCCATCATGGTAAAAAATACAAAGCTTGGGAAATGTCTGCATCCAGCAACTCAAAATGGAATTTTTGCATTGTTCCCAAACATATAGGCCAGCTCTCAAAATCAGTTTCATAAAACCAAGAGTGGCAGTGTTTTGGCAAAAAGCCTCTAGCAGACTAGGCATCAAAATGAAAGGTGTAAAAGGAACAGCTGCATTTTTATCCTAATTTAGCCTAGCCTCTAAAAAAACATTCAAGGACAACTTCATCATCAAAATAGCTAAAAGCCAATACCAAGAAGATGTTATTTCCAAGACAGGCCCAGTAGACATTTATCAGTTGGAAATGCATTTCTTGCTCATGTTTTTCACAGTAATATTCTGTAAAAAGACATATCTCAAAGCAAAGTGGACTAAAGGTAAGCTAAAGTTAAGTTTAAAGGCCTCTTTCATGATAAATAAAGGGCCCACAGACAACTTGTTCAAAGAAATTTTTCAATGGTAGACAGAGATGAAAGACAGTGTGTTTAAAGGAGTTTATTTAAAAAGATAAACAAAGGCTAGCAAAGGACACAATGTTGAAGATGAATGAAGTTTCATAGTTTGAAGGCCTCCTTCATCATAAGCAGAGGACCCAACAATGGTTTTGAGTGACCTAAGTGGTTACATTTGCATAGGACCTCCTTCATGACAAGTAGAGGGTCAACAATGTTTTTTAAGTAACCTCAGTGGTTGCTTTGCGCTACCTCCTCCAAAAGATAAACAGAGAAGCCCAAATACATGACTTGGAAACTGATCTAGAAAGGTCAAAGGACCTCATACATTTTCTACAAATTAAAAATAAACAAATGAGTGGGCAAATGGCAATTTATGAAGCCTGAGCATTCAAATACCAAAGGGAAGCATACAAATCACAAGTCAAGCTTGAAGAGTGTATGGGCGAATTCGATGATATTGAGGAAGAAGAGCAGCCAGTAAGAAAAATGCCTAAGAATATGGGTCTTAGGAAAGCTTTGGAGAAACAGAAGGAAGAAGAAGCAGCCCTTGTTCGATCTTATCCTCTCACACAATTGCTTGCCCAAGAAATAGAAAATGATAAAGAATCATGGCGTGAAAGAGAAAACAAGAATTTAGAGGATAAATTAGACAAAGAAAACAAAGACTTGGGTTTGCAAAGGAAGATGACCGAGCACTACAAGAAATTGAACCAATTTTCTCAAAGAAAACTCAAACTTGCTCAAGAAAGCCTCAAAACTGCCCAAAGGAGGCACCCGGTGAAAAAAAGGGAAAAAGGCATATCTAGGCTTGAAATCTTGGCCTAGCCTTCCTTGCATGCTTCTAAAAACCCATAAGGGGTTTGCTCGCCAAAATTGAGCAAATTTTGACATGATCTTGTTTTTTGTGTTTTTTGGCCCTAATTGAACATTTTTCTAGGCGCTGCCATGTGTGATAGGAGCATCATCAGCTCATGAAAGTCATTTTTTTGGATGTATTAAATTTGGGGGCAGCTACTCACAAATTTTCAGATCAAAAGGAGGTGTTTTGGTCCCCCAAAGATGCAAAAATCAGTCAAAATTCACCTTTTTACCTCACATATCAGCAGATGAGACCCTCCTGGGTTTTTTTACTCAGTCCACCTTTTGACAGACTTCCAGGGACATCTAGGGCTTTCCAAAGAGCTATCATGGGCCTCATTTTGGCGTCGAGAAGTCCTTCAAAAGTTATCTGCAAAACATGGTTCTTTCTTCTGCTACGCTCCTGTAGCATTTTGGCTAAAAAAGCAGTTTTCTGAATATGATCATCCAAATGTGCGTTTAGCTATTTTTAACTCCATGTCAAAGATTGAAAGTTAATTTTCTTTCTATTATTAGCTTAAATAGATATTTTTGAAGATATTTTGTGCATTGGGGTTTGCAAAGCCTCAAGGACAAAATCAGATATTTGTATTAGGCCAATGGCCTTCTAGATGCTCTAGGAGGGTTTCTTTCTCTTTGGCCTATATAATCCAAGAGAATTCATTGTAACCAGAGGCTGAAATTGATGTTATAGAGAAATACATAGCATTATAAGCTTTGAAGAAATAATTTGTCTTATGAATTTGATGATCTCTTGCTTGACTTTGATGGTGGAGGAGGATTGTATGTAGGATTCCATGGCTTGGTGAATGGTATTGTGTTCCTTATCTATTATGTTTTCTTATTTTATCATACATGTTTTCATGCTTCTTGCTTGTTGTAGTTCAGTAAAGAATAAGTTTGAGATATGCCCATGGAGGCACCTCAAATTTCATGATTCATTATAGCTTAAATGTTTTCATCTTTCTTGGTTATGTCAAAGAATTCGTAATTGCTCTTTGGTACCCTAAGAAATTGTTATCAGTTTCATTAATGGTTATTATGTATGCTCTCTATTATGATTCACGGTATGCCCTGCTTACTCATAGCTAATCAAAACTCCATTTCTAAAATCTCTCTCTGAATTATTGATTGTTTTAGTTAAGTCAAAGAGATCTTGTTTCAATCTTTCCCTTTGTCCATGCTTTGCAGTCTTATTTCAAAGTTCCCAATAGCTCAAGATATGATTTTTAGGAGTTCCCTCTTCATAGATTGAGTTGTTTGTTTATCTTATTTGTTTTCCCAAAATTCTGGAGGTGATTTTCCCAAAGTTAGAGGGTCTTATACTTCTATTTATCATTGGATTGTTTATTTTTTGCATCTATCAGTTTGAGTTTCGAGATTAATGGTCAGCCCTCTCTCATGAATGCTTGTTGTTAAACTACTTATGCTTAAAATATCTTTGTATTTCACAAACTTAATGTCCATCTCATTTCACTTTCACCTAAAGAATCCATTTAACTTGACCAAATCGGCCCTACAGTAATACATTGTCTACCATTTAGACAGTCTCGACCTTTTCGAGCCCATAGCCCATTTGATCTCAAGAAATTTTAATCTATTTATCCTTTGATCATTTCCCCTCAAAAGAACCCAAAACAAACTAAAAACATACTTAAACAACTAGCCTAAAATCAAATATACAAAAAGCAAACAAGTTTACATCCTTTGCATAATAGAGAGAGCCCTCTTTGAGTCCAGGAAGTCTAGGTCCTAGGGCTCCAAAGTTGGTTTGATGTTACTCTGTCATTTGGTGTACCAATCTGCCAAATCACGGAACCCTAACATAATGGCGATCACCGTGGGACATTTCTGAGTTAGTGACAATCTAAGTACACCTTAGGACTCCAGAAATCCCTTGTCTTCAAGAATATCTAGTGAATCATCCACCTCATCACCACACTAACATAATTGCGATCACGGTAGGACCTACTGAGTGCATAATAGTCTAGAAAACTCTTGTAGACTCATTAGTCCTTCAAAATTAAAATCAGACAGACAGCCTATAAAGTCATTTAGAGTAAACTCTTTTTGCTTCACCACCTTAGCTAAGTGATGAATCAGGTTTAGAACACTCTTACAAACTAGGCTGCATATAAAAAACTCAGAAAACCCCAAAAAACATCCATAGATAGGCTTTTTCTTAGTTATTGGTGGTGGACCATAAATACATATCTTTAAAAACAACAAAACATCCACCTGGCGACTCCACTAGCCTCCAGTAGGCCTAATACTCCATAAAAAACCAAAAATTTCATAAATCATACTATCCTATTGACTTTCCTTTCCAAAAAACACAAAGTTCATGATGCAGCCTCTGAAATCAGTGACAAACTAAGTACAACTTAGGGATTCAAAAATCTTCATCTAAACATAGGAAATCAAAAGAATAACTTGCAAATAGAACTATAGTTTTCTCAACAATCTAGCAAACTGTTGAACTAAGTTTTAAGTCATTCTTGCAAGTTTTCACATAAAAGTTTTCTAGAAAAGAATTTTCCTAAAAAACATCTTTGTCAGTATTGGTGGTGGACCATAAATCTCAAGAAAATCCACCTGGTGACTCCACTAGCCTTCATTTTGTTTTTACCTTACTCACATTCGTGAAACCCCTAAAGAGGACAACCATCCAAAAAACAATCACAACTATCACCCTCTCTAAGATTTAACTTTGAAATCTGGCTTCACGGAGAATTAATACCAAATCTCACCCGGACCCGAAAACCCCTATCATAGTTGACGACCCAGAAAAGATTTTGTGGAAAACTTTCGAAACTGGTAACTTAGCTACCGATAGGACCATCCACAAAGCAAGCTTTGTACCTGAACATCTTACATCCTTGCAAAATTCCCAGTTTGACTTGAGTTCAACAAAAGCCCTTTTTAGAAGCAAGTTGCAAAGTAAAATCAACCTTGACGATCTTGAGCCCTTAGATTTGCAACAGAGTCCTAGCAGAGAAGCCTCACCCACTACACCTCCTGATTTTCAGCTTCTCCACCACTTCGGCTCTTATCACCCCAAATATGCTCAAAATAAGTCCACAAGTCCAAGTACCTCCGCCACACCCATTCAGACCACCACTCTGCAAATCACCCCATCCCATACTACAAACCCTCATACTGTAAATCTACCATCAGCTCCCATCATGGCAGCTTGGTATGCGCCCTTAGTGTTACGACTGCCTTTGGTACCTTTGCAAAATGATTATCAATCCTGAATCCCACACTTCACCGAAACTGAAGCTACTACTACTCAACAACATGTAGATAGAATCAATGATGCTTTTGACTATATGGAATTAGAAGATGAAACCATAAATATGAGAATGTTCACCCAAATCCTAGGTGGAGAACCCAAGAAATGGTTTAAAATCTTAGCTCCTAACAGTATACATGATCTCCCAGCACTTTACCAAACTTTCATAAACAAGTGGGAAATCAGGAAAAACCCCATCCAAATCCTTTCCGAATATAACAATCTTAAAAGCAATATGGGGGAAGGTGTTCAAGACTATTGCACTAGATTCAACTATGTCTATAATGCTCTCCCACTTCACATGAAACCTCCACTTGGTTCAGCACTAGTAAAATTTCCTAAAGGTTTCGATCCAGTTATGACATACCAACTAAGAGAAAGAGACCCCGCAACTTTAGAAGAAATGAAAAAAGTATTTGTTAGTGCAGAAGCCAACCTAGCTGAGAAGAGAGCTAGGATGAGATCAGAAAATAAAGTCACATACCGAGATGAGGCCATGCCTTCTACCTCCTCCTCATATCCTAGAATAGAAAACCTGGTTAGAACCATGGAGAGAATTTGGGAAAGAATAAATCTAAATGAAAAAGCACCTCATAGGGGCAACTAGCCAAATCCTCAAAACAGAAACTAGAACCAAAACTTTAGAAGAGACCCGCCTCAAAACAAACCGAGGGAAAATGACCAACAGGTCAGGCCACCTCTCCATGAAAACTATGTTGATGAGGTAGAAAGATATATGGAACCACTTGATGAAAATCACTTAAACTTGATAGGTTCTGATAGCGAGGGTGAGGTTTTCCTCACAGAAGAAGAACAACTTTTCTTCTCCTCAAACCAAAATGAAACAAATTATTGGGACCCTGAAGATACTGAAAGAGGATTACAAAACGCCATAATAGAAGCTCATAGGAAATATAATCTTAGGAGTAAGAAAAACCCAGAAAACTCCAAGAGAGGTAGCTCAGACACTACTGTTACAAAAACCCCCGATAATATTCTTAAAAGAACAGCAGATAGTAACAAAATCATGCCTAAGAGAACTGACCAAAAAAAAGACAAAACTAGCCAGGCAAGCCTTCATCCCAACTATCCTAGTACCTCTACTAAGATTCCCGAAACAACTATATTGAACGAAACCCCAAATCAAAATCAACAAATCAAGAACATAGAAGAATTTATGGATGATCGAACTGAGATGAATCTGCGCAAAACCCAAGCACCTTTTAGTTTCGAAGGAGAAATTTCCAAGATCAAGGTAACTGTACCCCTCACTGAGCTAGTAACTGTAGATAGGTATAGATCTCAGATTTTTAAAGTCTTAAACATAGAAAATGATGCAGATACTTTAAATCTGACAGAAGACAAACCCGAGCTTTTGTTTGGTCCCAAAATAGAAAGGGAATACTAAGAAGGAAATGTTTCCCCATTTTACGTAAGTTTGAACATCCAGGACAAGATATTACATAATGCCATCTTAGATTCCAGTGCTTCCCATAACCTCATGCCTAAAGTAGTCATGGAGAGTTTGGGCCTAGAGGTAACTAAACCTTGCAAATACTTGTACGCATTTGATTCAAGTAGGGTCAAATGCTTAGGCCTAATAAAGAACCTGTGTTTCACTCTAACACAAATACCGGCTAAATGCCTAGTCATGGACGTAGTGGTGGCTGATATTCCTCCTAAATATGGAGTGTTATTATCAAGATCATGGGCTGCCAAAATACGAGGTAGCCTCCAAATGGACATGTCATTCGCTACCATCCTCGTCTTTAACCAAACTAGGAGGTTGTACCGAGAAACTCACATGAAATATATGGTAAGAAACCTAGATAGGCCAAACAATACTCCAATTTATTCCATTCATTCCACTTTAGATTCTTTTATATTATACAATGAAAGTGATATAAATGAGCAGATAAAAGGAAATGAAGAAGTTTTCAAACCATCAGAACAACATTACTCATCACTAGATAAAGAAACTGATGATCAAAGCTCTAAGAAACCTGAAAAATAGCTTAGTAACACGCATGAAAAGGAAATTCTTTGGAGTATAAGCTTTGATGGTTCCTGTGGAAAAACTGGTTCGGGGGCTGGCATCTAGATACACAATACTAATGAAGGTCATTCTTTCAAATTAGAATTCCAATGTACCAATAACATTGCGGAATATGAGGCCCTTCTCCTTGGTCTGCACTTACCTAAAGACTTAGGCGCTAAGAAAATATCAGCCCAGGGAGATTCAGAACTTGTAATTAGACAAATCAAAGGTGAATATTCGGAAAAAAACTTAATACTAAGAGAATACATGAATGCAGCATTAGACATCCTTAAAACCTTCTAAAGATATGAACTCACTTATATTCCTAGGACTCATAATAGCCTAGTGAATGAGCTCGCCTTTGCCGCAAGCAATTTCCAAATACCATGTTTAAAAGAACAATACAATATCCAAGTCAAACATCGTCCTACAATGCCAGACAACATTTACCATTGGAAAATATTCAAAGATGATGAACAAATTGATGATTTTTTGCAATCCAGAAATGAGTTTGAAGTGACTAAAGCAAACTTAGAACATGAAGAAAGAAGTCTTGACAAAAATGAAGACCAGGAGCCATATTTACCTTCTCTAACAGATGTAAACTTGATTAATCGTCCATATGAAGCCAAAACATGCGAGGACCTAGACCAAAGAGAGCTTGAAGTCTTACACTGTGAAAATGACACCATACCCAAAGGTCTTGCACCCTTATAGGAATTGTTTGATTTTAATGGCGTGGCCAAAAAACCAAAAATGAAATCTACCAAGGTTGATATAGAATAATATAACATAGGAAGCACAGAAGAACCAAAAATGATCAAACTGTCCAAAACTCTCCCTCCTCACATAAAACAAAAATACATTGAGTTGTTTAAATAGTTTAAAGATGTGTTCGCATGGGGATACCAAGATTTGAAATCATATGACACAAGCATCATTCAACACAAGATCCCCCTCAAAGAAAACCAGAAACCTTTCAAACAAAATTTGAGAAGAATAAATCCATTCTTACTGCATTTAGTTAAAAAGGAAATCAAAAATATGTATGATGCTGGGATAATAGTTTCCCTTAGGTACTCTGAGCGGGTTTCAAATCTGGTATCAGTCAGGAAAAATACCGGTGAGATTAGACTTTGTATTGGTTTATGAAATATGAATAGAGCCTCTTTAAAGGAAAACTATCCTTTGCCCAAAATGGACCACACACTTCAAAAAATGGTGGGTCCTAAAAGAATCTCATTACCTGATGGTTTTTCCGGATACAACCAAGTGCTGGTTTTCCCTAGTGATCAACACAAAACTGCTTTCACCATGCCTTGGGGCACTTTCATGTATGTTAAAATGATTTTTGGATTAATGAATGTCGGTGCCACATTCCAAAGAGCCATGGACATAGCTTTCTCAGAAGACATAGGTTATTTCATATTCATATATCTTGACGACAACATAGTATATTCCAAATCAGATGAAGAGCATATGGTTCACTTGAGAAAGGTTTTTGAAAAATGTAGAAAATATGGTTTATCTCTGAACCCCAAGAAAATACTATTCGGTCTCGAAGAAGGAAAATCATAGGTCACATCATTTCTGAAAATGGAATAAAAATAGACCCTAAAATAATCGAAAGCATATTGCAAATCAGTCACCCTAGAAACATTAAGGAATTACAATCCTTTATCGGAAAAATTAATTTCTTAAGAAGATTCATCCCAAATCTTGCCAAAATTTTGAGAGATATCACAAACATGTTAAAAAAGGAAGTTAGATTTAAATGGACTGTAGAAGCCAAAAAATATTTCGAACTAGTTAAAAAAGCACTCACCAAAACACCAGTACTGATAAGTCCTGATTTCACCAAATATTTTTACATTTTCTCATTTGCATCTGAACACATGGTAGCTGTAGTATTATTACAAAAGAACGCAGCAGGGCAAGAACAACCCATAGCTTTTTTTAGCAAATCCCTAAGAGATGCTCCCTTAAAATATAATATCATGGAAAAACAGGAATTCGCATTGGTAAAAGCACTGAAAGATTTCCGAGTTTATATCTTGCATTCTCATATCATTGCTTTCATTCCCCATACCGTCGTCAAAGATATATTAAATCAAGATCCCGATGGTAAAAGGGGAAAATGGATCACTATCATCTTAGAATATGACTTAGAAATCCGACCCACCAAACAATTAGATATAAATTTTGTTGACACCTTAGAAGAACAGGAAGAACGTGCAGCCCCTCATGTTGAAGAAATGTTTTTAAATTCACCTTGGTATGCTGATATCCTTTACGTGTTATTTTATCTTAATTCTCCTCCAACCTTATCAAAGACAAAAGCAAGATTCCTCAAACAAAAATCTTTAAAGTTTTGTATTCTAGATGGAATTTTGTATTGGAAAAATCCCACTGGTATGCTGCTTAAATGTTTGCTTGAAGATGATGCAGGAAAAATTATGCACGAAATGCATGAGGGAGAATGCGGAGGGCATCTCTACTGGAAAACCACAGCCAACAAAATCCTTAGAGCTGGTTATTATTGGCCTACCTTGTTTCCTGACACTCACAAACTGGTTATGACATGCCATAAATGCCAAAATTTTTATGGCAAGAAAAACTTTTACCTTTGACCTTACATCCCCTCATAGTTGAAGGTCCTTTCCAGCAATGGGGTTTAGATTTTATTGGGGAGATTCACCCTTCTTTGTCTGCTCAACACAAATGGATTCTTATGGCCACTGATTACTTTACCAAATGGATAGAAGCCATATCCTCCAGGAATGCTACCGATTCAGTCATCATTAAGTTCTTAGAAACCAACATTTTATCTAGATTCGGTTGTCCTAGGAAAATTATCATTGATAACGCTGCTACCTTTTCCTCCAAAAGAATGGTTGACTTCTGTTACAAATATCATATTACATTAGGACATTCCACGGCTTATTACCCCCAAGGTAATTGTTTGGCCGAATCTTCTAACAAGAGCCCAGTCAATATCATTAAGAAGCTTCTTGAACAAAATAAAAAAGCATGGCATGGAAAACTAGTACACGCACTATGGGCTGATAGACTAACCACTAAAAAATCAATCGGTATGTCTTATTATGAACGAGTGTATGGCATGGATGCCATTTTCCTGACATCTTTAGGGGTTCCAGTGATGAAGCTATTACAAGAAGTTCAAATAGAAGAAAATGACATGCAAAGGAGGATAAATCAAACTATCCATTTACAAAAAACAAGAGAAGAAGTTTACCAAAGGACTCAGTTAGCACTAGATAAGATGAAAAATATTTTTGACAGAAGGACCAAGGAAAATGATTTTCAGGTTGGGGGTAAAGTATTAAAATGGGATTCCAGAAGAGAAGATAAAGGAAAGCATGGTAAGTTTGAAAACTTATGGAAAGGGCCTTTCATTATTAGTTCAGTTAGTGGAAACAATGCTTTTTTCTTGCAATAACCTCGTGGGACTGAGACTTTTGGAGGTCTTGTAAATGGCAAGACACTAAAACATTACTTTTGTCAAGAGCTTCAGTTTTAAAATTTTCACTCATTTTAAATATCATTGTTTGAAGAAATAAATAAAAAACAAAAAATACAAAAACAGTAGAAAAGTAGAAAAGAGGGCAGTCTTAAAAATAGCAGAAAAGCCCCATGTTCAAAAAATAGTCATGCTGAAAGTGCACAAGTCTAAATGCCACTACTAGTACTCAAAGGATATCTTGTTCAGTTATCTAGCCTAATCATAACTGGACATGTTTTAAATTGATTGCTGATAAGTTAGTGAAAGAAGTGATAGTCAAATTGTGTAAGCTTGACTTATCTATGAAAGTAGATTAGGAAAAGATACTAGTTCCACACGCTCAAAACAGAACCAAAGAGAAAAACATGGATGAAGAACAAACTATGTATCCTAGCCCTGATTTTTCTAAATCTCATTTTGTGCGAAAATAATATTTGTGTGCATCTTGTCTTTATGCCACAAACACATGACAAATCAGACCATCTAATCCTGATTTGGTCATTTTTCAATTTCATGTTTTAGTTTAGTGAATGAAATCCTGTCAAACAGCTTAATCTTGATAGACGATCTAGCATAGGTAGAGAATCAAAAGAGTTCATCAGTTTAATCTGAACTCCCGGAAGATATTAGTGTAGAATTATATAGTTTTCCTTTTTTCAAAAATATCATGTCAAAGGGTTGCTAGTCCAAGTGCACCTAAAGAAGAAAAAATGTTAGGAATTATAGTTGGGTAGGTAGAGATGACTTTGATGCTAATCATGTTGTAAATCTTCAGAAGTAGCATCTAGAAAGAGAGAAATCTGCGCCAATGGATAAGGCACTGGTCTTCACAAGCCAGAGATCTACAATTCTGGACACCTCCTCAAAGGGAGCTACCCTCCCCAAATGGAGCCACTATTATTCATCAGTATTTTTACTTGTTTTGATGGCTAGATTCCTTGGCTGAGTTTTCTAGAAGCTAATCTCAATCTGTCAATTTGTCATCTAGAAAACACCTCAAACAATTTTTTGTCTTCCCACCCCTCATTTCAGCCTATGATGAGAATAGTCTTCAGTTTCCCTACCTCTCACAATTTAGCAAAGCCTCCCTGTCTATTAGCTATTATAATTTTGTCTCTCCACCGTCAAAATCCTTTGTTTAACATACAACCCACTGTCCAACATTTGACAAAGTAACTACCCCTCAATCCCTAATCATCTTGTCATGTGATAACCTACTCATGCCTAAGAAGCCATTCAAGAGCTGTGACAAAATATGTAGGTCTAGGTGGTGGTGTTTTTAGGAAAAACTCCTTGGCAAGACTGTTTTGAGCCAAAAACCCTGTCTTCAATATCAGTCAGCCATCATGTCTTATCATTTTTCAAAACAAAACCCTTGTCTATCCCTAGGTCACACACCATCAAATAGGTTGCTTTGTTTTGTTTCAAGCAAAGCTCACAAAAGTTCAATTCAAGAAGAAATAGTGAAAAAAGTTCCATAACTGAAGAAAAAGGACTTTACAAGCCTGATTTTATGACACACTGCTAAGTTCTCAGAAAATCAAAGATCATCTAACAAGTACATCTCTTCAGGGATGTATTCAATAAATGACAGTGTGCAAAGGAGAGCAAGATAACTAATGCAAACAGGTCTCTCATACTGAAGTAGTTTGCCATCATAAATCAGATGAAGTACAGTAAGTAAGGTCTACATGGTTTCAAATCCAAAAGGTGAACTAGCCCTACAAATCAGTTTTTGTAGTTAAAAGCAACAGTATTTGACATAAAAGAGCTTTAAAGCAAATTAGGCATCATAGTGAAAGTGTAAAAAAGAAATTTGCTTCATATACCTTACCATACACATGGGCTCTGAAAGGTAGTCAAGGACAAGTTCACTACACCTTATGAAAACACAGTCAAGGGAAGAAAGAGTTGTTTCAGGGATGCATAGCAGTGAGCGCTCACCATTTACAAAGGAAATTATTTACTCTTGAAGATTCACAGTAATTTTATGCAAAAGGGATGCACATTACTGATAGGTCCTCATGAAGCAAAGGGAATTATAAGTCAAATGATTTCATCGAGGATAAGTACCAAAGGTTCACTGTTTCCTTTTATTTGTATTTTTCAAACAAACAGAAAAAGGTCACAATTTTGAAATGAATGAAGTTTATAGTTTTAAAGGACCTCCATCAGTAAATAAGTAAGGGGCCTCATAGTAGGTCTGAAGGGACACAAATACTGTTTTTTTCGAAGCCTCCTTCAAAAGATAGGCATAGGATAAGGGCACAGTCTCAGAGGGCCCAGATTTGGAGCAGATATCCTTTCACAAAGGATAACACTGTGAGATCAAAGACCTCCTTCCAGAGAATAAAGGGCACCCCTCACAGTCCTAAAGAAGTCTCCCTTGAATGACAAGCACGGGATCCCTTTTGAATGATAAACATAGTTTGTCTAAAGAGTCACAAACAGTTTGTTCATGGAAAATTTTCAGTTGGTTAGCAGAGGTCAAAAAAGGTGCCCATGCAGTTTATCAAACATTTCCTCCTTCAAAAATAAGCAGAGGGCCCACTTACCACAGTTGCATAAAACCTCCTTCATATGGAAAGAAAATTCTTGGCTGAAACAAGCAGAGGGTTGAAAAATCATCAGGGAAAGTACTGAGCTGAAGAGGTCTTGCTGTGAAGACACCATTCAAAAGAGGGATAAAGAAATTGGTAAAAAAGCAAGCCCTCAACAAAATAGAGAAAACCATTTTTCTTTACAAACACAAAGGCAAAAAATGATAAATCACCAAAAGGAGGGAAAAGGCGTTAAAAGTATTTTAAAAGAAGAGCTATAAAATCTCTCAAAGAAGAAGTTCATTTTCTATTGTGCAAAGGGACAAAAGAAAAACGTTTTTTCAAACGCTGGGAAAGCAGTTTGTATAAATTTTAAGATGCGACGCGCCTATGGCAGGACGCGACGTGCCTGTAGCGTCTCTTCAAAGCGTTTAACACACGACGCGACGTGCCTGTATCTTCGTGCGACGCGCTTGTGATCTTTGCCCACCCGGCGTTCAGTGGGCGCCCAGTGCCCGACCCAACAACACCACAGCGGCGTGCAAGTGCTACGCGCCTGTGCACAAGAGCGTAGCACCGTTCAAAAGACCTCCAATTCACCACAAGTCAGATTTTTTGCACAATAAATTTATCTCCAAAAGAAGTCAATACATTTTCAAGAGGTATTCCTCATTTTCCTCGCCTAAGTTTTGGATTTTGAGAGGTGTTAAGAATCAATTTTGTTAAGAAAAAGACACAGCCCAATAAAGGAAAAACACAGTTTATTCTATGCCTCCAAAGAAGGTCAGCAAGGGTGGTTTTCACAAGAGGTTTGAGCCTATTACAACTCAAGAAATAAATGACTCCCCTTCAGTTCTTTTAAACTTCCATGAGGTAGGGTGCCTTGATTTTTGCCAAAAAGTCCAGGAGGTCACCAATCACCCTCCCTTAACACAGTTGTTCGCCCTGAGGCTGCAAGGAAAAAATTTCCACCTAGTAGGCCTTGATTTTGTTCTCACTCCTAGGTCAGTGTCAAGGGCCACGAAGATTCCTTATCTCGGTGAGAAATGGTTCAAACAAGCCTACTTGGACCTAGACCACTACAAGCCCTTCCTAAAACCAAACCATCAGGATGCTTGCCAAGCTATATTTCCTTTTTCTCACTTATTGAGTAGTTATGCCCCCCTAATGAGAGTTATCATGAAGTATTTCACATGTGAAGGGAGATATTCTCGTATTTATTCCTATCACATCAGGCTTCTCATGCATTTCACAGAGCTCGATTCGTCTCCATTTCTTCTACGCAACTTGTTCCAGCAAAGATGTCTCCACTTGTCCAAAGAGACCCTCCTGTTTCGGCCAAAAAAGCTAGTCTTTTCCATCATTCCTCTCTCGAATCATCATCCAGCCCCCACTGACTTGAAAAGGAGTGTCTTGCGTTTCGTTCTCATCAGGATTGCACCTACATGCCTCTTCATCTCATGGCCCATCTCATATATCCTTCTCACCCTCCACTCACTATGTCTCTCCTTCATCAAGTAAAAATACTCCTCAAAACCAAGAATCTCCTATGATTGATAGTGAAAAAGAGAAATCCTATGAAAGCAGGCATGAAGTTAGTGATGATGAGTAACATAGGGACACTAAGCAAAGTAGTGAGCATGAACCAAGTGACAAACCATAGGGCAGTGACCATGAGTATACTATTGATGGTGAAGAAAGCTCACCAAAGGATGAGGAAATCAGTGGCACTCAACAAATTAGTGAGGATAAAGAGAAAAGCAGCCCTAAACAGAGCAGTGAAAATGAGCAAGGAAACAGTGAAGATTCCAAACGGGGTAGTGATGATGAAGATCAGCAAGCTAGTGGTGATGAAGAGAAAAGGGAAGATGTTCAAAGAAGTGATGAGGAACACCACAATCCTCAACAAATTCATGAAACCAATCAAAGGGACAGTGAAAAAAGCGCCTCCCAGCAAAGTAGTGACCATGATGGTAGCCCACACACAGAGTCTAAGGGAAAAAGTGAAGATGATGGCAGCATGCAAAATGACAAAGAAGACAGTCACAATGAAGGCTGCCCTCAACAAATTCAAAATAGTGATAAAGGTGAAAATGGCAACCCTAAACAAACTCAAAACACTGAGTAAAACAGTGAACCGGGCAGAAAAGCAAGTGATGATGAAGGAAAAAATGTAAAAGATCAAGTTGAACAAGTGCTAGTGATAAAACCTCCTCTCTTTTCTCCTCAACACAGCCAAGAGCATGTGCTAGCTGCCTCTCCTAGGCAAGGGCCCATGACTCTTCCTCCAAAAGTGGTGAAGCCTAAAATCACCAAATCTGCAAAGAAGAAAGTCACTCCAATAGTGACTAGCAATGTCACTAGGGCGCTAAGGAGTAGAGGAAAACTGCCTAAGAAGAGTATTGTTGAATTGCCAAAGAAAAAAAGTGAGAAGTTCCATGTCTGAAGAAAGATGATCATATCAAGCATGATCTTCATGAAACACCAAGAAAGCTCTTCGAAGATTAAAAAACATCTATTAATGCATCTCTACAGGGATGTATACATTGATGATAGTAAGAAAAGTGTGAGCAAAAAGTTCACCTCAGGAGAAGGTTTCATGTTGTGGCAGTTTACTATGGAAGTCAAAGAAAGTGTAGATTGTGAAGAAAAAAGACCTACAGGATTCAAACTAAAAAACACCCAAAGGTCAAAAGTCCCCCATCATGGAAAAAAATACAAAGCTTGGAAAATGTCTGCATCCAGCAACTCAAAATGGGATTTTTTCATTTTTCCCAAACATATAGGCCAGCTCTCAAAATAAGTTTCATAAAACCAAGAGTGGCAGTCTTTTGGCAAAAAGCCTCTAGTAGACTAGGCATCAAAATGAAAGGTGTAAAAGGAACAACTGCCTTTTTATCCTACTTTAGCCTAGCCTCTAAAAGAACAGTCAAGGACAACTTCATCATCAAAATAGCTAAAATCCAATACCAAGAAGATGTTATATCCAAGACAGGCACAATAGACATTTATCAGTTGGAAATGCATTTCCTGCTCATGTTTTTCACAGTAAGATTCTGTAAAAAGACATATCTCAAAGAAAAGTGGACTAAAGGTAAGCTAAATTTAAGTTTAAAGGCCTCCTTCATTATAAGTAGAGGGCCCACAGACAACTTGTTCAAAGAAAGTTTTCAATGGTAGACAGAGATGAAAGACAGTGTGTTTAAAGGAGTTTATTTAAAAATATAAACAAAGGCTAGCAAAGGACACAGTGTTGAAGATGAATGAAGTTTCATAGTTTGAAGGCCTCCTTCATCATAAGCAGAGGACCCAACAATGGTTTTGAGTGACCTGAGTGGTTACATTTGCATAGGACCTCCTTCATGACAGGTAGAGGGTCAACAATGTTTTTAAGTAACCTCAGTGGCTGCTTTGCGCTACCTCCTCCAAAAGATAAAGAGAGAAGCCCAAATAAATTACTTGGAAACTAATCTAGAAAGGTCTAAGGACCTCATACATTTTCTACAAATGCAGAATAAACAAATGAGTGGGAAAATGGAAATTTATGAAGCCCGAGCATTAAAATACCAAAGGGAAGCATAAAAAGCACAAGTAAAGATTGAAGAGTATATGGGCGAATTTGATGATATTGAGGAATAAGAGCAGCCAGTAAGAAAAAGGCCTAAGACTATGGGTCTTAGGAAAGCTTTGGAGAAACAGAAGGAAGAAGAAGCAACCCTTGTTCGATCTTATCCTCTCACACAATTATTTGCCCAAGAAATAGAAAATGATAAAGAATCATGGCTTGAAAGAGCGAACAAGCATTTAGAGGATAAATTAGACAAAGAAAACAAAGACTTGGGTTTTCAAAGGAAGATGACCGGGCACTACAAGAAATTGAACCAATTTGCCCGAAGAAAACTCAAACTTGCTCAAGAAAGCCTCAAAACTGCCCAAAGGAGGCACCCGGTGAAAAAAGGGGAAAAAGGCATATCTAGGCTTGAAATCTTGGCCTCAGCTTCCTTGCATGCTTCTAAAAACCCATAAGGGGTTTGCTCACCAAAATTGAGCAAATTTTGACATGATCTTGTTTTTTGTATTTTTTGGCCCTAATTGCACATTTTTATAGGCGCTTCCATGTGTGATAGGAGCATCCTTAGCTCATGAAAGTAATTTTTTTGGATGTATTAAATTTGGGGGCAGCTGCTCACAAATTTTTAGATCAAAAGGAGGTGTTTTGGTCCCCCAAAGAGGCAAAAATCAGTCAAAATTCACCTTTCTGCCTCACATATCAGCAGATGAGACCCTCCTGGGTTTTTTCACTCAGTCCACCTTTTTCCAGACTTTCAGGGATGAATTTGGGAAAATCAAGTAGTTCCAGAAACTAGACATCCGGGGGTTTCCAACGAACTATCATGGGCCTTGTTTCTGCATCGGGAGGTCCTTCACAAGTTATCTGCAAAATAGGCTTCTTTTTGCTGCTACGCTCCTGTAGCATTTTGGCTAAAAAAGCAGTTATCTGAATATGATCATCCAAATGTGCGTTTAGCTATTTTTAACTCCATGCCAGAGATTAAAAGTCAATTTTTTTTCTATTATTAGCTTAAATAGATATTTTTGAAGATATTTTGTGCCTTGGGCAAAGCCTCAAGGACAAAATCAGATATTTGTATTAGGTCAATGGCCTTCTAGATGCTCTAGGAGGGTTTCTTTCTCTTTGGTCAATATAATCCAAGAGAATTCATTGTAACCAGCGGCTGAACTTGATGTTATAGAGCAATATATAGCATTATAAGCTTTGAAGAAATACTTTGTCTTATGAAGTGGATGATCTCTTGCTTGATTTTCATGGTGGAGGAGGATTGTATGTAGGATTACATGGCTTGGTGAATGGTATTGTGTTCCTTATCTGTTATTTTTTCTTAGTTTATCATACATGTTTTCATGCTTCTTGCTTGTTGTAGTTCAGTAAAGAATAAGTTTGAGATATGCCAATGGAGGCACCTCAAATTTCTTGATTCATTACAGCTTAAATGTTTTCATCTTTCTTGGTTATGTAAAAGAATTCTTAATTGCTCTTTGGTACCCTGAGAACTTGTTATCAGTTTCATTAATGGTTATTATGTATGGTGTCTAGTATGATTCACGGTATGCCCTGCTTACGCATAGCTAATCAAAAATCCATTTCTGAAATCTCTCTCTGAATTATTGATTGTTTTAGTTAAGTCAAAGAGGTCTTGTTTCGATCTTTCCCTTTGTCCATGCTTTGCAGTCTTATTTCAAAGTTCCCAATAGCTCAAGATATGATGTTTAGGAGTTCCCTCTTCGTAGATTGAGTTGTTTTTTTATCTTATTTGTTCTCCCAAAATTCTGAAGGTGATTTTCCCAAAGTTAGAGGGTCTTATACTTCTATGTATCACTGGATTGTTTATTTTCTGCATCTATTAGTTTGAGTTTCGTTCATAGAGATTAATGGTCAGCCCTACCTCATGAATGCTTGTTGTTTGACTATTTATGCTTAAAATCTCTTTGTCTTTCACAAACTTAATGTCCATATCATTTCACTTTCACCTAAAGAATCCATTTACCTTGATCAAATCGGCCTTGCAGTAATACCTTTTCTACCATTGAGACAGTCTCGAACCTTTCGACCCCATAGCCTAGTTGATCTGAAGAATTTTTTATCTATTTATCCTCTGATCACTTCCCCTCAAAAAAACCCAAAACAAACTAAAAAGATACTTAACAACTAGCCTAAAATCAAATATAAAAAAATAAAACAAGTTTACATCCTTTGCATAATAGAGAGAGCCCTCTTAGAGTCCAGGAAGGCTAGGTCCTAGGGCTCCAAAGTTGGTTTGATGTTACCCTATCATTTGGTTTACCAATCTGCCAAATCACGGGACCCTAACATAATGGCGATCACCGTGGGACATTTATGAGTTAGTGACAATCTAAGTACACCTTAGGACTCTAGAAATCCCTTCTCTCCAAGAATATCTTGTGAATCATCCACCTCATCGCCACACTAACATAATGGTGATCACGGTGGGACCTATTGAGTGCATAACATTCTAGCAAACTCTTGTAGACTCATTATTCCTTCAAAATTAAAATCAGACAGACAACCTATAAAGTCATTTAGAGTAAAATATTTTTGCTTCACCACCTTAGCTAAGTGATGAATCAGGTTTAGAACACTCTTACAAACTAGGCTGCATATAAAAAACTCAGAAAACCCCAAAAAACATCCCTAGATTGGCTTTTTCTCAGTTATTGGTGGTGGACCATAAATACATATCTCTAAAAACAACAAAACATCCACTTGGCGACTCCACTAGCCTCTAGTAGGCCTAATACTCCATAAAAAACCAAAAATTTCATAAATCATACTATCTTGTTGACTTGCCTTTCCAAAAAACACAAAATTCATGATGCAGCCTCTGAAATCAGTGAAAAACTAAGTACAACTTAGGGATTCAGAAATATTCATCTAAACATAGGAAATCAACAGAATAACTTGCAAATAGAACTATAGCTTTCTCAACAATCTAGCAAACTGTTGAACTATGTTTTAAGTCATTCTTGCAAGTTTTCACATAAAATTTTTCTAGAAAATAATTTTCCTAAAAACCATCTTTGTCAGTATTGGTGGTGGACCATAAATCTCAAGAAAATCCACCTGGTGAGTCCACTATCCTTCATTTTTTTTTTTTACCTTACTCGCATTCTTGAAACCCCTAGAGAAGACAACCATCCAAAAAAAAATCACAACTATCACCCTCTAGCTTTAACTTTGAAATCTGGCTTCACGAAGAATTAATACCAGATCTCACCCGGACCCGAATCCCCCCTATAATAGTTAACGACCCAGAAAATATTTTGTGGCAAACTTCTAAAACTAGTAACTTAGCTACTGATAGGACCATCCACAAAGCAAGCTCTGTACCTGAACATCTTACATCCTTGCAAAATTCCCAGTTTGACTTGAGTTCAGCAAAAGCCCTTTTTAGAAGCAAGTCGCAAAGTAAAATCAACCCTCATGATCCTGAGCCCTTATATTTGCAACAGGGTCCTAGAAGAGAAGCCTCACCTACTACACCTCCTGATTTTCAGCTTCTCCACCACTTCGGCTCTTATCACCCCAAATCTGCTCAAAATTAGTCCACAAGTCCAAGTACCTCCGCCACACCCATTCAGACCACCACTATGCAAATCACCCCATCCCATACTACAAACCCACATACTATAAATCTACCATCAGATTCCATCATGGCAGCTTGGTATGTGCCCTTAGTGTTACCACTGCCTTTGGTACCTTTTCAAAATGATTATCAATCCCAAATCCCACACTTCACCGGAACTGAAGCTACTACTGCTCAACAGCATGTAGATATAATCAATGATGTTTTTTACTATATCGAATTAGAAGATGAAACCATAAATATGAGAATGTTCGCCCAAAGCCTAGGCGGAGAACCCAAGAAATGGTTTAAAAGCTTAGCTCCTAACAGTATACATGATCTCCCAGCACTTTACCAAACTTTCATAAACATGCGGGAAATCAGGAAAAACCCCATCTAAATCCTTTCTGAATATAACAATCTTAAAAGGAATATGGGGGAAAGTGTTCATGACTATTGCACTAGATTCAACAGTGTCTATAATGCCCTCCCGCCTCACATGAAACCTCCACTTGGTTCAGCACTAGTAAAATTTCCTGAAGGTTTCGATCCAGATATGACATACCAACTAAGAGAAAGAGACCCCGCAACTTTAGAAGAAATGCAAAAATTCGATGTTAGTTCAGAAGCCAACCTAGCTGAGAAGAGAGCTAGGATGAGATCAGAAAATAAAATCACATACTGAGATGAGGCCATGCCTTCTACCTCCTCCTCAGATCCTAGAATAGACAACCTGGTTAGAACCATGGAGAGAATGTGGGAAAGAATAAATCTATATGAAAAAACACCTCTTAGGGGCAACCAGCCAAATCCTCAAAACAGAAACTGGAACCAAAACTTTAGAAGAGACCCGCCTCAAAACAAACCGAGGGAAAATGACCAACAGGTCAGGACACCTCTCCATGAAAACCATGTTGATGAGGTAGAAAGATATATAGAACCACTTGATGAAAATCACTTAAACTTGATAGGTTCTGATAGCGAGGGTGAGGTTTTCCTCATAGAAGAAGAACAAGTTTTCTTCTCCTCAAACAAAAATGAAACAAATTATGAGGACCCTGAAGATCCTGAAAGAGGATTAAAAAAATGCCATAATAGAAGCTCATAGGCAATATGATATTAGGAGTAAGAAAAACCAAGAAAACTCCAAGAGAGGTAGCTCAGACACTGTTGTTACAAAAACCCCCAATAACATTCTTAAAATAACAGCAGATAGTAACAAAATCATGCCTAAGAGAACTCACCAAAACAAAGACAAAACTAGCCAGGCAAGCCTTGATCCCAACTATCCTAGTACCTCTACTAAGATTCCCGAAACAACTATATTGAACGAAACCCCAAATCAAAATCAGCAAATCAAGAACATAGAAGAATTTATAGTTGATCGAACTGAGATGAATCTGCGAAAACCTAAGCACCTTTTAGTTTCGAAGGAGAAATTGCCAAGATCAAGGTAACTATACCCCTCACTGAGCTAGTAACTGTAGATAGGTACAGATCTCAGATTTTTAAAGTCTTAAACATAGAAAATGATGCAGATACTTTAAATATGACAGATGACAAACCCGAGCTTTTGTTTTGTCCCAAAATAGAAGGGGAATACCAAGAAGAAACTATTTTCCCATTTTACATAATTTTGAACATTCAGGATAAGATATTACATAATGCCATGTTAGATTCTGGTGCTTCCCATAACCTCATGCCTAAAGTAGTCATGCAAAGTTTGGACCTAGAGGTAACTAAACCTTACAAAGACTTGTACTCATTTGATTCAAGTAGGGTCAAATGCTTAGGCCTAATAAAGAACCCGTGTTTCACTCTAACACAAATACCGGCTAAAATCCTAGTCATGGATGTAGTGGTGGCTGATATTCCTCCTAAGTATGGAATGTTATTATCAAGATCATGGGCTGCCAAAATATGAGGTTATCTCCAAATGGACATGTCATTTGCTACCATCCCGGTCTTTAACCAAACTAAGAGGTTGTACCGAGAAACTCACATGAAATATATGGTAAGAAACCTAGATAGGCCAAACAATACTCCAGTTTATTCCATTCATTCCAATTTAGATTCTTTTATCTTATACAATGAAAGTGATATAAATGAGCAGATAAAAGGAAATGAAGAAGTTTTCAAACCATCAGAACAACATTACTCATCCCCAGATAAAGAAACTGATGATCAAAGCTCTAAGAAACCTGAAAAACAGCTTAGTAACATGCATGAAAAGGAAACTCTTTGGAGTATAAGCTTTGACGGTTCCTATGGAAAAACTAGTTCGGGGGCTGGCATCTGGATACACAATACTAATGAAGGTCATTCTTTCAGATTAGAATTCCAATGTACCAATAACATTGCGGAATATGAGGGCCTTCTACTTGGTCTGCACTTACTTAAAGACTTAGGCGCTAAGAAAATATCAGCCCAGGGAGATTCAAAACTTGTAATTAGACAAATCAAAGGTGAATATTCGGCAAAAAACTCAAGACTGAGAGAATACAAGAATGCAGCATTAGGCATCCTTAAAACCTTCGAAAGATATGAACTCACTTATATTCCAAGGACTAAGAATATCCTAGCGAATGAGCTTACCTTTGCCGCAAGCAATTGTCAAATACCATGTTTAAAAGAACAATACAATATCTAAGTCAAACATCGTCCTGTAGTGCCGGACAACATTGACCATTGGAAAATATTCAAAGATGATGAACAAATTGATGATTTTTTTCAATCTAGAAATGAGTTTGAAATGACTGAAACAAACTTAGAACATGAAGAAAGAAGTCTTGACAAAAATGAAGACCAGGAGCCAGATTTACCTTCTCTAACAGATGTAAACTTGATTAATCGTCCATATGAAGCCGAAACATGTGAGGACCTAGACCAAATATAGCTTTAAGTCTTACACTGTGAAAATGACACCATACCCAAAGGGCTTGCACCCTTAGAGGAATTGTTTTATTTTAATGATGTGGCCAAAAAACCAAAAATGGAATCTATCGAGGTTGATATAGAAGAATATAACATAGGAAGCACAGAAGAACCAAAAATGATCAAACTGTCCAAAACTCTCCCTCCTCACATAAAACATAAATACATTGAGTTGTTTAAAGAGTTTAAAGATGTGTTCGCATGGGGATACCAAGATTTGAAATCATACGACACAAGCATCATTCAACACAAGATCCCCCTCAAAGAAAACCAGAAACCTTTCAAACAAAAGTTGAGAAGAATAAATCCAGTCTTACTGCCTTTAGTTGAAAAGGAAATCAAAAAGATGTATGATGCTAGGATAATAGTTTCCCTTAGGTACTCTGAGTGGGTTTCAAATCTGGTATCAGTCAGGAAAAAGACCGATGAGATTAGACTTTGTATTGATTTCTGAAATCTGAATAGAGCCTCTTTAAAGGATAACTATACTTTGTCCAAAATGGACCACATACTTCAAAAAGTGGTGGGTGCTAAAAGAATCTCATTACTTGATGGTTTTTCCGGATAGAACCAAGTGCTAGTTTTTCCTAGTGATAAACACAAAACTTCTTTCACCACACCTTGGGGCACTTTCATGTATGTTAAAATGATTTTTGGATTAATGAATGCCAGTGCCACATTCCAAAGAGCCATGTACATAGCTTTCTCAGAAGACATAGGTTATTTCATAGTCATATATCTTGACAACATCACAGTATATTCCAAATAAGATGAAGAGCATCTGGTTCACTTGAGAAAGGTTTTTGAAAAATGTAGAAAATATGGTTTATCTCTGAACCCCAAGAAAACATTTGTTCAGTCTCGAAGAAGGAAAACTCCTAGGTCACATCATTTCTGAAGATGGAATAAAAATAGATCCCAAAATAATCGAAGGCATATTGCAAATCAGTCACCCCATAAACATTAAGGAATTACAATCCTTTATCGGAAAAATTAATTTCTTAAGAAGATTCATCCCAAATCTTGCCGAACTTTTGAGAGATATCACAAACATGTTAAAAAAGGAAGTTGGAGGTAAATGGACTGTAGAAGCCAAAAAACATTTCGAAGTGGTTAAAAAAACACTCACTGAAACACCAGTACTGATAAGTCCTGATTTCACCAAATATTTTACATTTTCTCATTTGCATCTGAACACACGGTAGCTACAGTATTATTACGAAAGAACGCAGCAGGGGAAGAACAACCCATAGCTTTTTTTAGCAAATCCCTAAGAGATGCTCCCTTAAAATATAATATCATGGAAAAACAGGCATTCGCATTGGTAAAAGCATTGAAAGATTTCCGAGTTTATATCTTTCATTCTCATATCATTGCTTTCGTTCCCCATACCGTCGTCAAAGATATATTAAATCAAGATCCCGATGGTAAAAGGGGAAAATGGATCTCTATCATCTTAGAATATGACTTAGAAATCTGACCCACCAAAATTGTTAAGGGACAAGGACTTGCAAGACTAATGGCTGAAACAAACCTCCAAGAATTAGATATAAATTTTGTTGACACCTTAGAAGAACAGGAAGAATGCGCAACCCCTCATGTTAAAGAAATGTTTTTAAGTTCACCTTGGTATGTTGATATTCTTTACGTGTTATTTTATCTTAATGCTCCTCCAACCTTATCAAAGACAAAAGCAAGATTCCTCAAACACAAATCTTTAAAGTTTTTTATTCTAGATGGAATTCTGTATTGGAAAAATCCCACTGGTATGCTGCTTAAATGTTTGCTTGAAGATGATGCAGGAAAAATTATGCACGAAATTCACGAAGGAGAATGCGGAGGGCATCTCTACTGGAAAACCACAGCCAACAAAATCCTTAGAGTCGGTTATTATTGGCCTACCTTTCTTCTTGACACTCACAAACTGGTTATGACATGCCATAAATGCCAAATTTTTTATGGCAAGAAAAAACTTTTACCTTTGCCCTTACATCCTATCATATTTGAAGGTCCTTTCCAACAATGGGGTTTAGATTTATTGGGGAGATTCACCCTTCTTCATCTGCTCAACACAAATGGATCCTTACGGCCACTGATTACTTTACCAAATGGATAGAAGCCATACCCTCCAGGAATTCTACCGATTCAGTCATCATTAAGTTCCTAGAAACCAACATTTTATCTAGATTCGGTTGTCATAGGAAAATTATCATTGATAACGCTACTGCCTTTTCCTCCAAAAGAATGGTTGACTTCTGTTACAAATATCATATTACATTAGGAAATTCCACGGCTTATTACCCCCAAGGTAATGGTTTGGTCGAATCTTCTAACAAGAGCCTAGTCAATATCATTAAGAAGCTTCTTGAACAAAATCAAAAAGCATGGCATGGAAAACTAGTACACGCACTATGGGCTGATAGACTAACCACCAAAAAATCAATCGGTATGTCTCCCTATAACCTAGTGTATGGCATAGATGCCATTTTCCCGACATCTTTAGTGGTTCCAGTGATGAAGCTATTACAAGAAGTTCAAATAGAAGAAAATGACATGCAAAGGAGGATAAATCAGACTATCCATTTACAACAAACAAGAGAAGAAGTTTACCAAAGGACTCAGTTAGCGCAAGATAAGATGAAAAATATTTTTGACAGAAGGACCACGGAAAATGATTTTCAGGTTGGGGATAAAGTATTAAAATGGGATTCTAGAAGAGAAGATAAAGGAAAGCATGGTAAGTTTTAAAACTTATGGAAAGGGCCTTTCATTATCAGTTCAGTTAGCGGAAACAATGTTTTTTTCTTGCAAGAACCTGATGGGACTGAGACTTTTGGAGGTCTTATAAAGGGCAGGACACTAAAACATTACTTTTTTCAAGAGCTTCAGTTTTAAAATTTTCACTCATTGTACATATCATTGTTTGAAGAAATAAATCAAAAACAGTAGAAAAGTAGAAAAGAGGGCAGTTTTAAAAATACCAGAAAAGCCCCATGTTCAAAAAATAGTCATGCTGACAGTGCTCAAGTCTAAATTCCACTACTAGTACTCAAAGGATATCTTGTTCAGTTATCTAGCCTAATCATAACTGGACATGTTTTAAATTGATTGTTGATAAGTTAGTGAAAGAAGTGATAGTCAAATTGTGTAAGCTTGACTTATCCATGAAACTAGATTAGGAAAAGATACTGGTTCCACACGTTCAAAACAAAACCAAAGAGAAAAACAGGGATGAAGAACAAACTATTTATCTTCCCCTGATTTTTCTAAATCTCATTTTGTGCGAAAATATTATTTGTGTGCAGCTTGTCTTTATGCCACAAACACATGACAAATAAGACCATCTAATCCTAATTTGGTCATTTTTCAATTTCATGTTTTAGTTTAGTGAATGAAATCCTGTCAAACAGCTTAATCTTGACATTCGATCTAGCATAAGTAGAGAATCAAAAGAGTTCATCAGTTTAATCTAAACTCTCGGAAGATGTAAGTGTACAATTATATATTTTTCCTTTTTTCAAAAATATCATGTCAAAGGGTTGCTAGTCCAAGTGCACCTAAAGAAGAAAAAATGTTAGGAATTATAGCTGGGTAGGTAGAGACGACTTTGATTCTAATCATGTTGTAAATTTTCAGAAGTAGCATCTAGAAAGAGAGAAATGTGTGCCTATGGATAAGGCACTAGTTTTTCACAAGCCAGACATATGCAATTCTAGACACCTCCTGAAAGGGAGCTGCCCTCCCCAAATGGAGCCACTATTAGTCATCAGTATTTTTACCTGTTTTGATGACTAGATTCCTTGGCTAAGTTTTCTAGAAGCTAATCTCAATCTGTCAATTTTTCATCTAGAAAACACCTCAAACAAATTTTCGTCTTCCCACCCCTCCTTTCAGCTTATGATGAGAATAGTCTTATGTTTCCCTACCTCTCACAATTCAGCAAATCCTCCCTGTCTATTAGCTGTTATAAGTTTGTCTCTCCACCGTCAAAATCCTTTGTTTTCCATACAACCCACTCTCCAACATTTGACAGATTAACTACCCCTCAATCCCTAATCATCTTTTCATGTGATAACCTACTCATGCCTAAGAAGCCATTCAAGAGCTGTGACAAAATATGTAGGTCTAGGTGGTGGTGTTTTTAGGGAAAAATCCTTGGCAAGACTATTTTGAGCCAAAAACCCTGTCTTCAATATCAGTCAGCCATCATGTCTTATCATTTGTCAAAAAAAAACCCTTTTCTATCCCTAGGTCACACACCATCAAAGAGGTCGCTTTGTTTTGTTTCAAGCAAAGCTCACAAAAGTTCAATTCAAGAAGAAATAGTGAAAAAAGTTCCATAACTAAAGAAAAAGGACTTTTCAAGCCTGATTGTATGACACACTGCTAAGTTCTCAGAAAATCAAAGATCATCTACCAAGTACATCTCTGCAGGGATGTATTCAATAAATGACAGTGTGCAAAGGAGAGCAAGAGAACTAATGCAAACAAGTCACTCATGCTAAATTATTTTTCCATCATAAATCTGATGAAGTATAGTAAGTAAGGTCTACATGGTTTCAAATCCAAAAGGTGAACTAGCCCTGCAAATCAGTTTTTGTAGGTAAAAGCAACAGTCTTTGACATAAAAGAGCTTTAAAGCAAATTAGGCATCATAGTGAAAGTGTAAAAATGAAAGCTGCTTCCTATACCTTACCATGCACCTGGGCTCTGAAAGGTAGTCAAGGACAAGTTCACTACACCTTATGAAAACACAGTCAAGGGAAGAAAGAGTTGTTTCAAGGATGCATAGCAGTGAGCGCTCACCATTTACAAAGCACATTATTTACTCCTGAAGATTCACAGTAATTTTATGCAAAAGGGATGTACATTACTGACAAGTCCTCATGAAGCAAATGGCATTATGAGTCAAATGATTTCATCGAGGATAAGTGCCAAAGGTTCATTGTTGCCTTTTATTTGTATTTTTCAAACAAATAGACAAAGGTCACAATTTTGAAATGAATGAAGTTGTATAGTTTTAAAGGACCTCCATCAGTAAATAAGTAAGGGGCCTCATAGTAGGTCAGAAGGGTCACAAATACTATTTTTTTGGAAGCCTCCTTCAAAAGATAGGTAGAGGATAAGGGCACAATCTCAGAGGGCCCAAATTTGGAGCATATAGTCTTTCACAAAGGATAACATTGTCAGATCAAAGACCTCCTTCCAGAGAATAAAGGGCACCCCTCACAGTCCTAAAGAAGTCTCCCTTGAATGACAAGCACAGGATCCCTTTTGAATGATAAACATAGTTTGTCTAAAGAGCCACAAACAGTTTGTTCATGGAAAATTTTTAGTTGGTTAATAGAGGTCAAAAAAGGTGCCCATGCAGTTTATCAAACATTTCCTCCTTCACAAATAAGCAGAGGGCCCACTTACCACAATTGCATAAAACCTCCTTCATATGGAAAGAAAACTCTTGGCTGAAACAAGCAGAGGGTTGAAAAATCATCAGGGAAAATACTGAGCTGAAGAGGTCTTGTTGTGAAGATGCCATTCAAAAGAGGGATAAAGAAATTGGTAAAAAATTAAGCCCTCAACAAAACAGAGAAAACCATTTTTCTTTACAAACAAAAAGGAAAAAAATGATAAATCACCAAAATCAGGGAAAAGGCGTTCAAAATATTTTAAAAGAAGAGCTATAAAATCTCTCAAAGAAGAATTTCATCTTCTATTGTGCAAAGGGACAAAAGAAAAACGTTTTTTCAAACCCTGGGCAAGCAGTTTGCATAAATTTTAAGACGCGACGCGCCTGTGGTAGGACGTGACACGCCTGTAGCGTCTCTCCAAAGCGTTTAACACACGATGCGATGCGCCTATAGCGTCGTGCGATGCACCTGTGATCTTCACCCGCCCGGCGTTCAGAGGGCGCCCAGTGCCCAACCTGACAACACCATAGGAGCGTGCAGGTGCTACGTGAATATGCACAGGAGCGTAGCACCGCTCAAAAGACCTCCGATTCACCACAAGTTGGATTTTTTGCACAGTAAATTTATCTCCAAAAGCAGCCAATACATTTTCAAGAGGTATTCCTCATTTTCCTCGCCTAAGTTTTGGATTTTGAGAGGTGTTAAGAATCAATTTTGTTAAGAAAAAAACATAGTCCAATAAAGGAAAAAACATAGTTTATTCTTAAAATCACCATGTTTACTAAGAGACAACAAGACAATGATTGAGGAGAAAGGGCTTATTGTCTGGTTGCAAAAGGCTTGTTTACTGAGTAAGGAGCAAAACCTAGTTTTTGAGAAAGGGATTATTATCAGTTGAAAGGCTTGTTTTGATTAAGAAGCCAAACATGGTTTTTAAAAGAGAAAAACAGTGCTTAAAGAAAAGTTCTATTTTTGTTCATTTGAAAGACATGTTTTGATAAGAGAGTGAAGGAAAGCCTAAAAAAAACTATCCCTCCAAAGAAGGTCAGCAAGGGTGGTTTTCACAAGAGGTTTGAGCCTATTACAACTCAAGAAATAAATGACTCCCCTTCAATTATTTTCAACTTCCATGAGGTAGGGTGCCTTGATTTTTGCCAAAAAGTCCAAGAGTTCACCAATCACCCTCCCTTAACATAGTTGTTCACCCTCAGGCTGCAAGGAAAACATGTCCACCTAGTAGGCCTTGATTTTGTTCTCACTCCTAGGTCAGTGTCAAGGGCCACCAAGATTCCCTATCTTGGTGAGAAATGGTTCAAACAAGCTTACTTGGACCTAGACCACTACAAGTCCTTCCTAAAACTAGACCATCATGATGCTTGCCAAGCTATATTTCCTTTTTCTCACTTATTGAACAGTTATGCCCCCCTCATGAGAGTTATCATGAAGTATTTCACATGTGAAGGGAGATATTCTCGAATTTATTCCTATCACATCAGGCTTCTCATGAATTTCACAAGAACTCAGTTACGAAATCTCCATTTCTTCCTCTACAAAATCATAGACAAGATGTCCTCCCTTGTCCAAAAGAGACCTCCTGCTCAGCAAAAAGCTAGTATTTTCCATCATTCTCTCATCAAAATCATCATCCTTCACGAGCTTGAAAAGAAAGGAGTGTCTTGGGAGACTTTCATTTCTCATCCAGATTTTTCTACTGCTTCTTCATCTCATGGCCCATCTCATATATCCTCCTCACCCTCCACTCACTATGTCTCTCCTTCATCAAGTCAAAATACTCCTCAAAAGAAAGAATCTCCTATGATTAATAGTGAAAAAGAGCAGTCCTATGAAAGCAGGCATGAAGTTAGTGATGGTGAGGAACATAGGGACACTAAGCAAAGTAGTGAGCACGAACCAAGTGACAAACCACAGGGCAGTGACCATGAGTATATTATTGATGGTGAAGAAAGCTCACCAAAGGATGAGGAAATCAATGGCACTCAACAAATTAGTGAGGATGAAGAGAAAAGCGGCCCTAAACAGAGCAGTGAAAATGAGCAAGGAAACAGTGAAGATTCCAAACAGGGTAGTGATGATGAAGAGAAGCAAGCTAGTGGTGATGAAGAGCAAAGGGAAGATGTTCAAAGCAGTGATGAGGAACACCACAGTCCTCAACAAAGTCATGAAACCAATCAAAGGGACAGTGAAAAAAGCACCTCCCAGCAAAGTAGTGACCATAGTGGTAGCCCACACACAGAGTCTAAGGGAAACAGTGAAGATGATGGCAGCATGCAAAATGATAAAGAAGACAGTCACAATGAAGGCAGCCCTCAACAAATTCAAAATAGTGATAAAGGTGAAGATGGCAACCCTAAACAAACTCAAAACACTGAGGAAAACAGTGAACAGGGTAGTAAATAAAGTGATGATGAAGGCAAAAATGTAAAAGATCAAGTTTAACAAGTGCTAGTGATAAAACCTACTCTCTTTTCTCCTCAACACAGACAATAGCATGTGCTAGCTGCCTCTCCTAGGCAGGGGGCCATGACTCTTCCTCCAAAAGTGGTGAAGCCTAAAACACCAAATTTGTAAAGAAGAAAATCACTCCAGCAGTTACTAGCAATGTCACTAGGGCGCTAAGGAGTAGAGGCAAACTGCCTAAGAAGAGTATTGTTGAATTGCCAAAGAAAAAAAGATAAAGAAGTTCCATGTTTGAAGAAAGATGATCATATCAAGCATGATCTTAATGAAACACCAAGAAAGATATCTGAAGATAAAAAACATCTATTAATGCATCTCTGTAAGGATGTATACATTGATGACAGTAAGCAAAGTGTGAGCAAAAAGAGCACCTCATGAGAAGGTTTCATGATGTGGCAGTTTACTATGGAAGTCAGAGGAAGTGTAGATTGTGAGGAAAAAAGACCTACAAGATTCAAACTTAAAAACACCCAAAGGTCAAAAGTTCCCCATCATGGCAAAAAATACAAAGCTTGGGAAATGTTTGCATCCAGCAACTCAAAATTGCATTTTTTCATTTTTCCCAAACATATAAGCCAACTCTAAAAATCAGTTTCATAAAACCAAGAGTGGCAGTCTTTTGGCAAAAAGCCTCTAGCAGACTAGACATCAAAATGAAAGGTGTAAAAGGAATAGCTGCCTTTTTATCCTACTTTGGCCTAGCCTCTAAACAAATATTCAAGGACAACTTAATCATCAAAACAGCTAAAAGCCAATACCAAGAAGATGTTATTTCCAAGACAGGCCCAGTAGACATTTATTAGTTGGAAATGCATTTCCTGCTCATGTTTTTCACAGTAAGATTCTGTAAAAAGACATATCTCAAAGCAAAGTGGACTAAAGGTAAGCTAAAGTTAAGCTTAAAGGCCTCCTTCATTATAAGTAGAGGGCCCATAGACAACTTGTTCAAAGAAAGTTTTCAATGGTAGACAGAGATGAAAGATAGTGTGTTTAAAGGAGTTTATTTAAAAATATAAACAAAGGTTAGAAAAGGACATAGTGTTGAAGATGAATGAAGTTTCATAGTTTGAAGGCCTCCTTCATCATAAGCAGAGGACCCAACAATGGTTTTGAGTGACCTAAGTGGTTACATTTGCATAGGACCTCCTTTATGACAGGTAGAGGGTCAACAATGTTTTTAACTAACCTCAGTGGCTGCTTTGCGCCACCTCCTCCAAAAGATAAACAGAGAAGCCTAAATACATGACTTGGAAACTGATCTAGAAAGGTCAAAGGACCTCATACATTTTCTACAAATGCAAAATAAACAAATGAGTGGGCAAATGGAAATTTATGAAGCCCGAGCATTCAAATACCAAAGGGAAGCATACAAAGCACAAGTCAAGCTTGAAGAGTATATGGGCGAATTTGATGATATTGAGGAAGAAGAGCAGCTAGTAAGAAAAATGCTTAAGACTATGGGTCTTAGGAAAGCTTTGGAGAAACAGAAGGAAGAAGAAGCAGCCCTTGTTCGATCTTATCCTCTCACACAATTGATTTCCCAAGAAATAGAAAATGATAAAGAATCATGGCTTGAAAGAGAGAACAAGAATTTATAGGATAAATTAGACAAAGAAAAAAAATACTTGGGTTTGCAAAGGAAGACCAGGCACTACAAGAAATTGAACCAATTTGCCCAAAGAAAACTCAAACTTGCTCAAGAAAGGCTCAAAACTGCCCAAAGGAGGTGCCCAGTGAAAAAGTGGAAAAAGGCATATCTAGGCTTGAAATCTTGGCCTCAGCTTCCTTGCATGCTTCTAAAAACCCATAAGGGGTTTGATCACCAAAATTGAGAAAATTTTGACATGATCTTGTTTTTTGTGTTTTTTGGCAATAATTGCACATTTTTCTAGGTGCTGCCATGTGTGCTGGAGCATCCTCAGCTCATGAAAATCATTTTTTTTGGATGTCTTAAATTTTGGGGCAGCTACTCACAAATTTGTAGATCAAAAGAAGGTGTTTTGGTCCCCCAAAGAGGCAAAAATCAGTCAAAATTCACCTTTCTACCTCACATATCAGCAGATGAGACCCTCTTGGTTTTTTCACTCAGTCCACCTTTTGACAGACTTCTAGGGATCAGTTTGAGAAAAATCAAGTAGTTCAAGAAGCTAGACATCCAGGGCTTTCTAACGAGCTATCACAGGCCTCGTTACGACATGGATAAGTCCTTCAAAAGTTATCTGCAAAACAAGCTTCTTTCTGCTGCTACGCCCCTGTAGCATTTTGGCTAAAAAAGCAGTTTTCTGAATATGATCATCCGAATGTGCGTTTAGCTATTTTTAACTCCATTTCAGAGATTAAAAGTCAATTTTCTTTCTATTATTAGCTTAAATATATATTTTTGAAGATATTTTGTGCATTGGGGTTTGCAAGGCCTCAAGGACAAAATCAGATATTTGTATTAGGCCAATGGCCTTCTAGATGCTTTAGGAGGGTTTCTTTCTCTTTGGCCTATATAATCCAAGAGAATTCATTGTAACCAGAGGCTGAACTTGATGTTATAGAGCAATACATAGCATTATAATCTTTGAATAAATACTTTGTCTTATGAAGTGGATGATCTCTTGCTTGACTTTTATGGTGGAGGAGGATTGTATGTAAGATTCCATGGCTTGGTGAATGGTATTGTGTTCCTTATCCATGATGTTTTCTTAGTTTATCATACATTTTTTCATGCTTCTTGCTTGCTGCAGTTCAGTAAATAATAAGTTTGAGATATGCCCATGGAGGCACCTCAAATTTCCTGATTCATTACAGCTTAAATGTTTTCATCTTTCTTGGTTATGTCAAAGAATTCTTAATTGCTCTTTGGTACCCTAAGAACTTGTTATTAGTTTTATTAATGGTTATTATGTATTCTATCTAGTATGATTCATGGTATGCCCTACTTACTAATAGCTAATCAAAACTTCGCTTCTGAAATCTCTCTCTGAATTATTGATTGTTTTAGTTAAGTCAAAGAGGTCTTGTTTCGATCTTGCCCTTTGTCCATGCTTTGCAGTCTTATTTCAAAGTTCCCAATAGCTCAAGATATGATGTTTAGGAGTTCCCTCTTAATAGATTGAGTTGTTTTTTTATCTTATTTGTTTTTCCAAAAGTCTGAAGGTGATTTTCCCAAAGTTAGAGGGTCTTATACTTCTATGTATCACTGGATTGTTTATTTTCTGCATCTATCAGTTTGAGTTTCATTCATAGAGATTAATGGTCAACCCTACCTCATGAATGCTTGATGTTTAACTATTTATGCTTAAAATCTATTTGTCTTTCACAAACTTAATGTCCATCTCATTTCACTTTCACCTAAAGAATCCATTTACCTTGATCAAATCGGCCCTGCAGTAATACCTTGTCTACCATTGAGATAGTCTCGACCTTTTCAACCCCATAGCCCAGTTGATCTGAAGAAATTTTTATCTATTTATCCTTTTATCAGTTCCCCTCAAAAAAACCCAAAACAAACTAAAAACATACTTAAAAACTAGCCTAAAATCAAATATACAAAATGCAAACAAGTTTACATCCTTTTCATAATAGAGAGAGCCCTCTCTGAGTCCAGGAAGGCTAGATCCTAGGGCTCCAAAGTTGGTTTGATGTTACCCTGTAATTTGGTTTACCAATCTGCCAAATCACGGGACCCTAACCTAATGGCGATCACGGTGGGACATTTCTGAGTTAGTGACAATCTAAGTACACCCTAGGACTCCAGAAATCCCTTGTCTTCAAGAATATCTAGTGAATCAGCCACCTCATCGCCACACTAACATAATGGCGATCATGGTGGGACCTACTGAGTGCATAACATTCTAGCAAACTCTTGTAGACTCATTAGTCCTTCAAAATTAAAATCATACAGGCAGCCTATAAAGTCATTTAGAGTAAACTCTTTTTGCTTCACCACCTTAGCTTAGTGATGAATCAGCTTTAGAACACTCTTACAAACTAGGCTGCATATAAAAAACTCAGAAAACCCCAAAAAACATCCATAGATTGGCTTTTTCTCAGTTATTGGTGGTGGACCAATAATACATATCTCTAAAAACAACAAAACATCCACCTGGCGACTCCACTAGCCTCCAGTAGGCCTAATACTCCATAAAAAACCAAAAATTCCATAAACCATACTATCATGTTGACTTGCCTTTCCAAAAAACACAAAGTTCATGATGCAGCCTCTAAAATCAGTGACAAACTAAGTATAACTTAGGGATTCAGAAATATTCATCTAAACATAGGAAATCAACAGAATAACTTGCAAATAGAACTATAGCTTTCTCAACAATCTAGAAAATGGTTGAACTAAGTTTTAAGTCATTCTTGCAAGTTTTCACATAAAATTCTTCTAGAAAAGAATTTTCCCAAAAAAAATCTTTGTCAGTATTGGTGGTGGACCATAAATCTCAAGAAAATCCACCTGGCGATTCCACTAGCCTTCATTTTGTTTTTACCTTACTCACATTCGTGAAACCCCTAGAGAGGACAACCATCCAAAAAACAATCACAACTATCACCCTCTAGCTTTAACTTTGAAATCTAGCTTCACGAAGAATTAATACCGGATCTCACTCGGACCCGAATCCCCCTATCATAGTTGACGATCCAGAAAAGATTTTGTGGAAAACTTCTGAAACTGGTAACTTAGCTACCAATAGGACCATCCACAAAGCAAGCTTTGTACCTGAACATCTTACATCCTTGCAAAATTCCCAGTTTGACTTGAGTTCAGCAAAAGCCCTTTTTAGAAGCAAGTCGCAAAGTAAAATCAACCTTGACGATCTTGAGCCCTTAGATTTGCAACAGAGTCCTAGAAGAGAAGCCTCACCCACTACACCTCCTGATTTTTAGCTTCTCCACCATTTCAGCTCTTATCACCCCAAATCTGCTCAAAATCAATCCACAAGTCCAAGTACCTCCGCCACACCCATTCAGACCACCACTATGCAAATCACCCCATCCCATACTACAAACCCTCATACTGTAAATCTACCATCAGCTCCCATCATGGCAGCTTGGTATGCGCCCTTAGTGTTACCACTGCGTTTGGTACCTTTGCAAAATGATTATCAATCCCGAATCCCACACTTCACCGGAACTGAAGCTACTACTGCTCAACAGCATGTAGATAGAATCAGTGATGCTTTTGACTATATGGAATTAGAAGATGAAACCATAAATATTATAATTTTTTCCCAAAGCCTGGGCGGAGAACCCAAGAAATGGTTTAAAAGCTTAGCTCCTAACAGTATACTTGATCTCCCAGCACTTTACCAAACTTTCATAAACATGTGGGAAATCAGGAAAAACCCCATCCAAATCCTTTCCGAATATAATAATCTTAAAAGGAATATGGGGGAAAGTGTTCAGGACTATTGCACTAGATTCAACAGTGTCTATAATGCCCTCCCGCCTCACATGAAACCTCCACTTGGTTCAGCACTAGTAAAATTTCCTGAAGGTTTCAATCCAGATATGACATACCAACTAAGAGAAAGATACCTCACAACTTTAGAAGAAATGCAAAAAGTAGCTGTTAGTGTAGAAGCCAACCTAGATGAGAAGAGAGCTAGGATGAGATCAGAAAAGAAAGTCACATACTGAGATGAGGCCATGCCTTCTACCTCCTCCTCAGATCCCAAAATAGATAACATGGTTAGAACCATGGAGAGAATGTGGGAAAGAATAAATCTAAATGAAAAAGCACCTCTTAGGGGCAACCAGCCAAATCCTCAAAACAGAAACCGGAACCAAAACTTTAGAAGAGACTCGCCTCAAAACAAACTGAGGGAAAATGACCAACAGGTCAGGCCACCTCTCCATGAAAACTATGTTAATGAGGTAGAAAGATATATGGAACCACTTGATGAAAATCACTTAAACTTGATAGGTTCTGATAGCGAGGCTGAGGTTATCCTCACAGAAGAAGAACAAGTTTTATTCTCCTCAAACCAAAATGAAACAAATTATGAGGACCTTGAAGATCTTGAAAGAGGATTACAAAACACCATAATAGAAGATCATAGGCAATATGATCTTAGTAGTAAGAAAAACCCAGACAACTTCAAGAGAGGTAGCTCAGACACTGTTGTTACAAAAACCTCCAATAACATTCTTAAAAGAACAATAGATAGTAACAAAATCATGCCTAAGAGAACTGACCAAAACAAAGACAAAACTAGCCAGGCAAGCCTTGATCCCAACTATCCTAGTACCTCTACTAAGATTCCCGAAACAACTATATTGAACGAAACCCCAAATCAAAATCAGCAAATCAAGAACATAGAAGAATTTATGGCTGATCGAACTGAGATGAATCTGCGCAAAACCCAAGCACCTTTTAGTTTCGAAGGAGAAATTTCCAAGATCAAGGTAAATATACCCCTCACTGAGATAGTAACTGTAGATAGGTACAAATCTCATATTTTTAAAGTTTTAAACATAGAAAATGATGCAGATACTTTAAATCTGATAGACGACAAACCCGAGCTTTTGTTTGGTCCCAAAATAGAGGGGGAATACCAAGAAGGAACTACTTTCCCATTTTACGTAAGTTTGAACATCTAGGACAAGATATTACATAGTGCCATGTTAGATTCTGCTGCTTCCCATAACCTCATGCCTAAAGTAGTCATGGAGAGTTTGGGCCTAGAGGTAACTAAACCTTACAAAGACTTGTACTCATTCGATTCAAGTGGGGTCAAATGCTTAGTCCTAATAAAGAAGTTGTGTTTCACTCTAACACAAATACTGGCTAAAAGCCTATTCATGGACGTAGTGGTGGATGATATTCCTCCTAAATATGGAATGTTATTATTAAGATCATGGGCTGCCAAAATACGAGGTAGCCTCCAAATGGGCATGTCATTTGATACCATCCCGGTCTTTAACCAAACTAGGAGGTTGTACCGAGAAACTCACATGAAATATATGGTAAGCAACCTAGATAGGCCAAACAATACTCTAGTTTATTCCATTCATTCCAATTTAGATTCTTTTATCTTATACAATGAAAGTGATATAAATGAGCAGATAAAAGAAAATGAAGAAGTTTTCAAACCATCAGAACAACATTACTCATCCCCAGATAAAGAAACTGATGATCAAAGCTCTAAGAAACCTGAAAAATAGTTAGTAACACGCATGAAAAGGAAACTCTTTGGAGTATAAGCTTTGATGGTTCCTGTGACAAAACTAGTTCGGGGGCTAGCATCTAGATACACAATACTAATGAAGGTCATTCTTTCAGATTAGAATTCCAATGTACCAATAACATTGCAGAATATGAGGCCCTTCTCCTTGGTCTGCACTTACTTAAAGACTTAGGCGCTAAGAAAATATCAGCCCAGGGAGATTCAGAACTTGTAATTAGACAAATCAAAGGGAAATATCTGGAAAAAAACTCAAGACTGAGAGAATACAGGAATGCAGCATTAGACATCCTTAAAACCTTCGAAAGATATGAACTCACTTATATTCCTAGGACTCAAAATAGCCTAGCGAATGAGATTGCCTTTGCCGCAAGCAATTATCAAATACCATGTTTAAAAGAACAATACAATATCCAAGTCCAACATCGTCCTATAGTGCCGGACAACATTGACCATTGGAAAATATTCAAAGATGATGAACAAATTGATGATTTTTTGCAATCTAGAAATGAGTTTGAAATGAATAAAACAAACTTAGAACATGAAGAAAGAAGTCTTGACAAAAATGAAGACAAGGAGCCAGATTTACCTTCTCTAACAGATGTAAACTTGATTAATCGTCCATATGAAGCCGAAACATGTGAGGACCTAGACCAAAGAGAGCTTGAAGTCTTACACTGTGAAAATGACACCATACACAGAGGGCTTGCACCCTTAGAGGAATTGTTTGATTTTAATGACGTGGCCAAAAAACCAAAAATGGAATCTACCGAGGTTGATAAAGAAGAATATAACATAGGAAGCACAGAAGAACCAAAAATGATCAAACTGTCCAAAACTCTCACTCCTCACATAAAACATAAATACATTGAGTTGTTTAAAGAGTTTAAAGATGTGTTCGCATGGGGATACCAAGATTTGAAATCATACGACACAAGCATCATTCAACACAAGATCCCCCTCAAAGAAAACCAGAAACCTTTCAAACAAAAGTTGAGAAGAATAAATCCAGTCTTACTGCCTTTAGTTGAAAAGGAAATAAAAAAGATGTATGATGTCGGGATAATATTTTCCCTTAGGTACTCTAAGTGGGTTTCAAATCTGGCATCAGTTAGGAAAAATGCCAGTGAGATTAGACTTTGTATTGATTTCCGAAATCTGAATAGAACCTCTTTAAAGGACAGCTATCCTTTTCCCAAAATGGACCACATACTTCAAAAAGTGGTGGGTGCTAAAAGAATCTCATTACTTTATGGTTTTTTCGGATACAACCAAGTGCTGGTTTTTCCTAGTGATAAACACAAAACTGCTTTCACCACGCCTTGGGGCACTTTCATGTATGTTAAAATTCTTTTTGGATTAATTAATGCCGGTACCACATTCCAAAGAGCCATGGACATAGATTTCTTAGAAGACATAGGTTATTTCATAGTCATATATCTTGACGACATCACAATATATTCCAAATCAGATGAAGAGCATCTGGTTCACTTGAGAAAGGTTTTTGTAAAATGTAGAAAATATGTTTTATCTCTGAACCCCAAGAAAACACTATTCGGTCTTGAAGAAGGAAAACTCCTAGGTCACATCACTTCTGAAGATGGAATAAAAATAGACCCCAAAATAATCGAAGGCATATTGCAAATCAGTCACCCCAGAAACATTAAGGAATTACAATCCTTTATTGGAAAAATTAATTTCTTAAGAAGATTCATCCCAAATCTTGCCGAAATTTTGAGAGATATCACAAACATGTTAAAAAAGGAAGTTGGAGTTAAATGGACTGTAGAAGCCAAAAAATATTTCGAACTAGCTAAAAAAGCACTCACCGAAACAACAGTACTGATAAGTCTTGATTTCACCAAATATTTTTACATTTTCTCTTTTTCATCTGCACACATAGTAGCTGCAGTATTATTACAAAAGAACACAGAAGGGCAAGAACAACCCATAGCTTTTTTTAGAAAATCCCTAAGAGATGCTCCCTTAAAATATAATATCATGGAAAAATAGGCATTCGCATTGGTAAAAGCATTGAAAGATTTCCGAGTTTATATCTTGCATTCTCATATCATTGCTTTCGTTCCCCATACCATTGTCAAAGATATATTAAATCAAGATCCCGATGGTAAAAGGGGGAAATGGATCGCTATCATCTTAGAATATGACGTAGAAATCTGACCCACCAAACTTGTTAAGGGACAAGGACTCACAAGACTAATGGTTGAAACAAACCTCCAAGAATTAGATATAAATTTTGTTGACACCTTAGAAGAACAGGAAGAATTCGCAGCCCCTCATGTTGAAGAAATGTTTTTAAATTCACCTTGGTATGTTGATATTCTTTACGTGTTATTTTATCTTAATACTCCTCCAACCTTATCAAAGAAAAAAGCAAGATTCCTCAAACAAAAATCTTTGAAGTTTTTTATTCTAGATGGAATTCTATATTGGAAAAATCCCATTGGTATGCTGCTTAAATGTTTGCTTGAAGATGATGCAGAAAAAATTATGCATGAAATGCACGAAGGAGAATGTGGAGGGAATCTCTACTGGAAAACCACAGCCAACAAAATCCTTAGAGCCGGTTATTATTGGCCTACCTTGTTTCCTGGCACTCACAAACTGGTTATGACATGCCATAAATGCCAAATTTTTTATGGCAAGAAAAATATTTTACCTTTGCCCTTACATCCCATCATAGTTGAAGGTCCTTTCTAGCAATGGGGTTTAGATTTTATTGGGGAGATTCACCCTTCTTCGTCTGCTCAACACAAATGGATCTTTACGGCCCCTGATTACTTTACCAAATGGATAGAAGCCATACCCTCCAGGAATGCTACCGATTCAGTCATCATTAAGTTCCTAGAAACCAACATTTTATCTTGATTCGATTGTCCTAGGAAAATTATCATTGATAACGCTGCTGCCTTTTCCTCCAAAAAAATGGTTGACTTCTGTTACAAATATCATATTACATTGGGACATTCCATGGCTTATTACCCCCAAGGTAATGGTTTGGCCAAATCTTCTAACAAGAGCCTATTCAATATCATTAAGAAGCTTCTTGAACAAAATAAAAAAGCATGGCATGGAAAACTAGTACACGCACTATGGGCTGATAGACTAACCACCAAAAAATAAATCGGTATGTCTCTCTATCAACTAGTGTATGGCATGGATGCCATTTTCCCGACATCTTTAGGGGTTCCAGTGATGAAGCTATTACAAGAAGTTCAAATAGAAGAAAATGACATGCAAAGGAGGATAAATCAGACTATCCATTTACAACAAACAAGAGAAGAAGTTTACCGAAGGACTCAGTTAGCGCAAGATAAGATGAAAAATATTTTTGACAGAAGGACCAAGGAAAATGATTTTCAGGTTGGAGATAAAGTATTAAAATGGGATTCCAAAAGAGAAGATAAAGGAAAGCATGGTAAGTTTGAAAACTTATGGAAAGGGCCTTTCATTATCAGTTCAGTTAGCGGAAACAATGTTTTTTTCTTGCAAGAACCTGATGGGACTAAGACTTTTGGAGGTCCTGTAAATGGTAGGACACTAAAACATTACGTTTTTCAAGAACTTCAATTTTAAAATTTTCACTCATTTTACATATCACTGTTTGAAGAAATAAATCAAAAATAGAAAATACAAAAACAGTAGAAAAGTAGAAAAGAGGGAAGTTTTAAAAATAGCAGAAAAGCCCCATGTTCAAAAAATAGTCATGCTGAAAGTGCGCAAGTCAAAATGCCACTACCAGTACTCAAAGGATATCTTGTTCAGTTATCTAGCCTAATCATAATTGTACATGTTTTAAATTGATTGCTGATAAGTTAGTGAAAGAAGTGATAGTCAAATTATGTAAGCTTTACTTATCCATGAAAGTAGATTAGGAAAAGATACTGGTTCCATACGCTCAAAACAGAACCAAAGAGAAAAACAGGGATGAAGAACAAACTATGTATCCTAGCCCTAATTTTTCTAAATCTCATTTTGTGCGAAAATAATATTTGTGTGCAGCTTGTCTTTATGCCACAAACATATGAAAAATCAGACCATCTAATCCTGATTTGGTCATTTTTCAATTTCATGTTTTAGTTTAGTGAATGAAATCCTGTCAAACAGCTTAAACTTGATAGTCGATCTAGCATAGGTAGAGAATCAAAAGAGTTCATCAATTTAATCTGAACTCCCGGAAAATATAAGTGTATAATTAGATAGTTTTCCTCTTGTTAGCCCCCTATAAATTTTTTGACAAGCAAATATGGGGCTAAAATTTTTTGAGCCTTCAAGGAATGCATTTCCCTTTGAAAACACATCATCCTTGAAGCCTCCTTAGGCCCTTATCCTTTGATAAATCCCTACTGCTGTTTCCAGTTATAAAGCCTCTCTATTTGTGAAGAAATGCCCGAAAGGCCTCCTTTTTCCCCCTTATATCATCCCTTCTAAACCTCTTTTTTCATCCCCTTGTCTCCCCTTCAAATTCCCTTCTTACCCTCTAAACCCTCCCAAAATCCCCTTTAAATCCTACACGTACCCCTTGTTTGACCTTTTTTCCCTTTTCCCCCCTACCGTTACCTTTTCCTGGCCTTAAAAAACATTAAAATAGGCCAAAAAACCCACTTCTCACCTTATATTAGGCCTAAGCCCCTTTCGGCCAGCCCCCTCGAACCACTTCCCCATATGCCCGCACCCGAGACCAAGCGTTTAAGCCTTGGGCGTTGATCGCGATCGCAAACATGGAGCGGAGCGCATTTCCGCGTTATACGAAAATTTTCCGATGCGATTGTAATATGGCCCTATGGATCCCCACCGCGATCTGAGCCGTTGATCTATATAGATCCAACGGCCCATCGCTAATCGCACTCGTTCCATCGCGTCTGCCTCCCTCCTATGTGAAACCTCCGATGCTCGTCTCCATCTTCGATTCACTGTTGGATCCAACGGCCAGCGCTCAATCGCCCCAATCGCAATCGCAAGTTTAAAACATGCCACCCTCTGCCCTTTGCGATTGCGATCTGTCGATTTAATCTCCGTCGTTGATCTGTTACTCAGATCTGACGGCTCAGCGCTAATCGCATCATCGCTCCGTCGCCCCTCTCCATCTCCCTCCAATTGAATGTGGGCCGTTGATTTGGTCCCCAGATCCAACGGCCAGCACTCAATCGCTCCAATCGCAATCGCAAAGTTTAAACGATGCCACCCTCTGCCCCTTCCAATTGCGATCCCTCAATTCAATCGTGACCATCCGTTCAAACAAGATCGACGGCCCATATTGCATCACGTCTTCCCCCATGTCTCTTCCATCGGACCTTCCCCAAGGTTCATCTTTTAACCTCCGCCGTTGATCTCCTCCTGAGATCAACGGTCCAAATCTAATCGCCCTCCGCCATGGCCGGGTCCCACCATTTCAAATCCATTTCATATGTTTTAGCCCTTTCCCTTTGTATTTCGGCCAAAGGCTAAACCTTAGTGTTTTACACTAATAATCATTTCTTCCACCACTCTTTCACTGTTTCCACCGTTCCTCCAAGCTTCCACAGCAATTCTTCCGCCACCTTCCCTGGTTTTTATAATTGATTTAATTCATCGTGCAGGGATCACAGAGAGGGCATTACAGCAGCTAAGTGAAGCAGCAGAGACAGATTTGAGGGATTCAAGCCCGTAATTAAAGATTTAATGTACTAATCCCGTGTTCAAAGGATTGAGGCGCAGTTTGAAGCCCAGGGAGCACAGCGATGAGTCATATCTGTGTATGCATCAGCAGAGCATCGTTTCTCCAAAAGGACACCTTCGAACAATGTTCTCCATGCCTCCTCGAGCCCAGAAATGGTTAATTACTCTGACAGAAACTTCTTAAATACTGTCAGGACCGCAGTTATGGAAGCATGGAGACCTGAAGACCTTTCAGTCACCTTACTTTCTTCAGAAGACAGAACAGAGGGCCTTACAGCCAGAAGGACACTCAAGAAACATCAGAGGTCAAATCCGACCCGACAGAGATCTCCGAACCAGTCTACAGAGTACAGTGCAGAGCTATTAAGCAAAGTGGGCTCGGACTCTTCCACCACTCTTTCTTAATGGATCCATTTAATTTGTATCTACTCCAGCTATTATTCATTCTCCTATAAGTATTCCCGAGAACATATTGTAAGGGTTTTTGTTCGGTTGTTGTTGATTGTTGTTAGAGGGATTCATTTTGACTGTAGTACAGTCTTGGGAGGGAGTAGCAGAGTAGTTTGTAATGTAGTAGGCTGGGAGGAGAAAGTTTGGATTGTATACAGCCATTGAGCTCAGTGTATGTGACTGGTTTTGCATCAATTAATCAAGCACATTTCATAGGATCCTGGTCTATTACTACGGGTGATGTTTCTCTCTTTGTATCTTTTATTTACATTTTCAGGCTGTTCATTGGTCTTCTGGGCTCGCATCAGAATATTGGCATAGGATTTACCCTTGTTAGGTACCTTATGTTTCTTCTCTCCTTGCCTTTAATGTTTTCTGCTGATAGTGAATCTAAGAGTAAGCTCAGCTAATTTAACCAGTGTAGCGGTTCCATATGCTGCTAGCTGATGTATGAATTAGGGGTTTGCTGCTTGGATTTTCTTGCTGGTGTCAAAGAATTGAAGGTTCAAAGTCCTTCTCTGATCTATAGACCCTGGCTCTGTTAAACTCATCTCTGTTTTTCCCTTGGAGTATGCTAAAGATGACCTGGAGTTAAATGACCTCTAGTCCAATCTATAAGCTGCCCCTTTGTCTCTCCTTGAGAGTTGCCTTTGATTATGTCCAAGAAGGTCTGGAGTTAAATGACCTCTGATCTGATCTATAGACAGAAATTGGGTTGCTTTCCTTCTTTTACTTTCAATCCTTAATTTTCCATCCCATCATCTATCTAAAAAGATCCTTTAGTGTAGATGACTTTCCCTCTGAAAGCCTTGGCTAGTTGTTGCAAGTAATTCTCCTTTCATGACTCCATAGCCCAAAGGATGGCACTTTCTTGACCTATCCCCTTTGCTGAAACATCCTGCTGCTTTGTCCTTTTCTCCCATCACTTTCTCAGTCTATGATCTCATGACCAACCCAGCAACCAACCAACCAAATCATTTAAACCCCCTTTGTGCTTCATACTTAGCCTAATATCTCAATTTGAGCTTCAAAGATATACCATTCTTTGTTTCATTGGAGAGATCCCTCTCTGGGTCCAGGAGGGCTAGATCCCAGGGCCACAAAGTGGTTCGATGTTGTCTTATCTTTTGGTGTTTCCAAATCTGCCAAAACATAGGAACCCCAACACCTCTTTTCAAAAATATCATGTCAAAGGGTTGCTAGTCTAAGTGCACCTAAAGAAGAAAAAATGTTAGGAATTATAGCTGGGTAGGTAGAGATGACTTTGATGCTAATCATGCTGTAAATTTTTAGAAGTAGCATCTAGAAAGAGAGAAATTTGTGCCAATGGATAAGGCACTGGTCTTCACAAGCCATATATCTACAATTCTAGACACCTCCTGAAAGGGAGCTGCCCTCCCCAAATGGAGCCACTGTTAGTCATCAATATTTTTACCTGTTTTGATGAATAGATTCCTTGGCTGATTTTTCTAGAAGCTAATCTCAATCTGTTAATTTGTCATCTAGAAAACACCTCAAACAAATTTTTGTCTTCCCACCCCTCCTTTCAGCCGATGATGAGAATAGTCTTTTGTTTCCCTACCTCTCGCAATTCAGCAAAGCCTCCCTGTCTATTAGTTGTTATAAGTTTGTCTCTCCAGCATCAAAATCCTTTGTTTTCCATACAACCCACTGTCCAACATTTGACAAAGTAACTACCCCTCAATCCCTAATAATCTTGTCATGTGATAACCTACTCATGCCTAAGAAGCCGTTCAAAAGCTGTGACAAAATCTGTAGGTCTAGGTGGTGGTGTTTTTAGGGAAAACTCCTTGGCAAGACTATTTTGAGCCAAAAACCCTATCTTCAATATCAGTTAGCCATCATGTCTTATCATTTGTCAAAACAAAACCCTTGTCTATCCCTAGGTCACACACCATCAAAGAGGTCGCTTTGTTTTGTTTCAAGCAAAGCTCACAAAAGTTCAATTCAAGAAGAAATAGTGAAAAAAGTTCCATAACTGAAGAAAAATGGCTTTTCAAGCCTGATTTTATGACACACTGCTAAGTTCTCGAAAAATCAAATATCATCTACCAAGTACATCTATGCAGGGATGTATTCAATAAATGACAGTGTGCAAAGGAGAGCAAGAGAACTAATGCAAACAGGTCTCTCATGCTGAAGTAGTTTGCCATCATAAATCTGATGATGTACAGTAAGTAAGGTCTACATGGTTTCAAATCCAAAAGGTGAACTAGCCCTGCAAATCAGTTTTTGTAGGTAAAAGCAACAGTCTTTGACATAAAAGAGCTTTAAAGAAAATTAGGCATCATAGTGAAAGTGTAAAAAGGAAAGTTGCTTCCTATACCTTACCATGCACCTGGGCTCTAAAAGGTAGTCAAGGACAAGTTCAATACACCTTATGAAAACACAGTCAAGGGAAGAAATATTTGTTTCAAGGATGCATAGCAGTGAGTGCTCACCATTTACAAAGCACATTATTTACTCCTGAAGATTCACAGTGATTTTATGCAAAAGGGATGTACATTACTGACAGGTCCTCATGAAGCAAAGGGCATTATGAGTCAAATTATTTCATCGAGGATAAGTATCAAAGGTTCACTGTTGCCTTTTATTTGTATTTTTCAAACAAAAAGACAAAGGTCACAATTTTGAAATGAGTAAATTTTTATAGTTTTAAAGGACCTCCATCAGTAAATAAGTAAGGGGCCTCATAGTAGGTCTGAAGGGTCACAAATACTATTTTTTTGGAAGCCTCCTTCAAAATATAGGCAGAGGATAAGGGCGCAGTCTCAGAGGGCCCAGATTTGGAGCAGATAGCCTTTCTCAAAGGATAAAACTATCAGATAAAAGACCTCCTTCTAGAGAAGAAAGGGCACCCCTCACAGTCCTAAAGAAGTCTCCTTTGAATGAAAAGCACAGGATCCCTTTTGAATGATAAACATAGTTTGTCTAAAGAGCCACAAACAGTTTGTTCATGGACAAATTTTAGTTGGTTAACAGAGGTCAAAAAAGGCGCCCATGCAGTTTATCAAACATTTCCTCCTTCACAAATAAACAGAGGGTGCACTTACCACAGTTGCATAAAACCTCTTTCATATGGAAAGAAAATTCTTGGCTGAAACAAGCAGAGGGTTGAAAAATCATCAGAGCAAATACTGAGATGAAGAGGTCTTGTTGTGAAGACACCATTCAAAAGAGGGATAAAGAAATTGGTAAAAAAGCAAGCCCTCAACAAAACATAGAAAACCATTTTTCTTTACAAACACAAAGGCAAAAAATGATAAATCACCAAAAGGAGGGAAAAGGCGTTCAAAGTATTTTAAAAGAAGAGCTATAAAAGCTCTCAAAGAAGAAGTTCATTTTCTATTGTGCAAAGGGACAAAAGAAAAACGTTTTTTCGAACCCTGGGCAAGCAGTTTGCAGAAATTTTAAGACGCGGTGTGCCTGTAGCTTCTCTCCAAAGTGTTTAACACACGACGTGACGCACCTGTAGCGTCGTGCGATGCACCTGTGATCTTCTCCCACCCGGCGTTCAGAGGGCACCCAGTGCCCGACCCAACAACACCACAGCGGCGTGCAGGTGCTACGCGCATGTGCACAGGAGCGTAGCACCGATCAAAAGACCTCCAATTCACCAAAAGTCGGATTTTTTGCACAGTAAATTTATCTCCAAAAGCAGCCAATACATTTTCAAGAGGTATTCCTCGTTTTCCTCGCCTAAATTTTGGATTTTGAGAGGTGTTAAGAATCAATTTTGTTAAGAAAAAGACACAGTCCAATAAAGGCAAAACACAGTTTATTCTTAAAATCACCATGTTTACTAAGAGACAACAAGACAGTGATTGAGGAGAAAGAGCTTATTGTTTGGTTGCAAAAGGCCTATTTGTTGAGTAAGGAGCAAAACCTAGTTTTTGAGAAAGGGATTATTATCAGTTGAAAGACCTGTTTTGATTAAGAAGCCAAACATAGTTTTTAAAAGAGAAAAACAGTGCTTAAAGAAGAGTTACATTTTTTTTCATTTGAAAGACCTGTTTTGATAAGAGAGTGAAGGAAAGCCTAAACAAAACTATGCCTCCAAAGAAGGTCAACAAGGGTGGTTTTCACAAGAGGTTTGAGCCTATTACAACTCAAGAAATAAATGACTCCCCTTCGGTTATTTTCAACTTCCATGAGGTAGGGTGCCTTGATTTTTGCCAAAAAGTCCAGGAGGTCACCAATCACCCTCCCTTAACACAATTGTTCGCCCTGAGGCTACAAGGAAAACATGTCCACCTAGCAGGCCTTGATTTTTTTCTCACTCCTAGGTCAGTGTCAAGGGCCACCAAGATTCCCTATCTCAGTGAGAAATGGTTCAAACAAGCCTACTTGGACCTAGACCACTACAAGCCCTTCCTAAAACCAGACCATCATGATGCTTGCCAAGCTATATTTCATTTTTCTCACTTATTGAGAAGTTATGCCCCCCTCATGAGAGTTATCATGAAGTATTTCACATGTGAAGGGAGATATTTCCGAATTTATTCCTATCACATCAGGCTTCTCATGCATTTCACAAGAACTCAGTTACTAAATCTCCCTTTCTTCCTCTGAAAAAGCATAGACAAGATGTCCTCCCTTGCCCAAAAGAGACCTCCTGCTTAGCAAAAAGCTAGTCTTTTCCATCATTCTCTCATCAAAATCATCATCCTTCACCAGCTTGAAAAGAAAGGAGTGTCTTGGGAGAATTTCATTTCTCATCCAGATTTTGCTACTGCCTCTTCATCTCATGGCCCATCTCATATATCCTCCTCACCCTCCACTCACTATGTCTCTCCTTCATCAAGTCAAAATACTCCTCAAAAGTAAGAATCTCCTATGATTGATAGTGAAAAACATAAGGACACTAATCAAAGTAGTGAGCATGAACCAAGTGAAAAACCACAAGGTAGTGACCATGAGTTTACTATTGATGGTGAAGAAAGCTCACCAAAGGATAAGGAAAGAAGTGGCACTCGACAAATTAGTGAGGATGAAGAGCAAAGAAGCCCTAAACAGAGCAGTGAAAATGAGCAAGGAAACAATGAAGATTCCAAACAGGGTAGTGATGATGAAGAGCAGCAAGCTAGTGGTGATGAAGAGCAAAGGGAAGATGTTCAAATCAGTGATGAGGAACACCACAGTCCTCAACAAAGTCATGAAACCAATCAAAGGGACGGTGAAAAAAGCGCCTCCCAGCAAAGTAATGACCATGGTTGCAGCCCACACACAGAGTCTAAGGGAAATAGTGAAGATGATGGCAGGATGCAAAATGACAAAGAAGACAATCACAATGAAGGTAGCCCTCAACAAATTCAAAACAGTGATAAAGGTGAAGATGGCAGCCCTAAACAAACTCAAAATAGTGTGGAAAATAATGAACAGGGTAGCAAAGCAAGTGATGATGAAGGCAGAAATGTAAAATATCAAGTTGAACAAGTGCTAGTGATAAAACCTCCTCTCTTTTCTCCTCAACACAGACAAGAGCATGTGCTAGCTGCCTCTCCTAGGCAAGGGGCCATGACTCTTCCTCCAAAAGTGGTGAAGCCTAAAAACACCAAATTTGCAAAGAAGAAAATCACTTCAGTAGTGATTAGTAATGTCACTAGGGCGCTAAGGAGTAGAGGCAAACTTCCTAAGAAGAGTATTGTTGAATTTCCAAAGAAAAAAAAAGAAAGAAGTTCCATGTCTGAATAAAGATGATTATATCAAGCATGATCTTCATGAAACACCAAGAAAGCTCTCCAAAGATAAAAAACATCTATTAATGCATCTCTACAGGGATGTATACATTGATGACAGTAAGAAAAGTGTGAGCAAAAAGAGCACCTCAAGAGAAGGTTTCATGCTGTGGAAGTTTACTATGGAAGTCAGAGAAAATGCAGATTGTGAAGAAAAAAGACCTACAAGATTCAAACTTAAAAACACCCAAAGGTCAAAAGTCCCCCAGCATGGAAAAAAAATACAAAGCTTGGGAAATGTCTGCATCCAGCAACTCAAAATGGCATTTTTTCATTGTTCCCAAACATATAGGCCAACTCTCAAAATCAGTTTCATAAAACCAAGAGTGGTAGTCTTTTGGCAAAAAGCCTCTAGCAGACTAGGCATCAAAATGAAAGGTGTAAAAAGAACAGCTGCCTTTTTATCCTACTTTAGCCTAGCCTCTAAAAAAACATTCAAGGACAACTTCATCATCAAAATAGCTAAAAGCCAATACCAAGAAGATGTTATTTCCAAGATAGCCACAGTAGACATTTATTAGTTGGAAATGCATTTCTTGCTCATGTTTTTCACAGTAAGATTCTGTAAAAAGACATATCTCAAAGCAAAGTGGACTAAAGGTAAGCTAAAGTTAAGTTTAAAGGCCTCCTTCATGTTAAGTAGAGGGCCCACATACAACTTGTTCAAAGAAAGTTTTCAATGGTAGACAGAGATGAAAGACAGTGTGTTTAAAGGAGTTTATTTAAAAATATAAACAAAGGCTAGAAAAGGACACAGTGTTGAAGATTAATGAAGTTTCATAGTTTGAAGGCCTCCTTCATCATAAGGAGAGGACCCAACAATGGTTTTGAGTGACCTGAGTGGTTACATTTGCATAGGAACTCCTTCATGACAAGTAGAGGGTCAACAATGTTCTTAAGTAAACTCAGTGGCTTCTTTGCGCTACCTCCTCCAAAAGATAAACAGAGAAGCCCAAATACATGACTTGGAAACTAATCTAGAAAGGTCAAAGGACCTCATACATTTTCTGCAAATGCAAAATAAACAAATGAGTGGGTAAATGGAAATTTATGAAGCCCGAGCATTCAAATACCAAAGGGAAGCATACGAAGCACAAGTCAAGCTTGAAGAGTATATGGGTGAATTTGATGATATTGAGGAAGAAGAGCAGCCAGTAAGAAAAAGGCCTGAGACTATGGGTCTTAGTAGTAAGAAAAAGGCCTAAGACTATGGATCTTAGTAAAGCTTTGGAGAAACAAAAGGAAGAAGAAGCAACCCTTGTTAGATCTTATCCTCTCACACAATTGCTTGCCCAAGGAATAGAAAATGATAAAGGATCATGGCTTGAAAGAGCGAACAAGAATTTAGAGGATAAATTAGAAAAAGAAAATAGAGACTTGGGTTTGCAAAGGAAGATGACTGGGCACTACAAGAAATTGAACCAATCTGCCCGAAGAAAACTCAAACTTGCTCAAGAAAGGCTCAAAACTACCCAAAGGAGGCGCCCGGTGAAAAAAGGGGAAAAAGGCATATCTAGGCTTGAAATATTGGCCTCAGATTCCTTGCATGCTTTTAAAAACCCATAAGGGGTTTTCTTGCCAAAATTGAGCAAATTTTGACATGATCTTGTTTTTTGTGTCTTTTGGCCCTAATTGCACATTTTTCTAGGCGTTGTCATGTGTGCTAGGAGCATCTTCAGCTCATGAAAGTCATTTTTTTGGATGTATTAAATTTGGGGACAGCTACTCACAAATTTTTAGATCAAAAGGAGGTGTTTTGGTCCCCCAAAGAGGCAAACATCAGTCAAAATTCACATTTATGCCTCACATATCAGCAGATGAGACCCTCCTGGGTTTTTTCACTCATTCCACCTTTTGATAGACTTCCGGGGATCAGTTTGCGAAAAATCAAGTAGTTACAAAAACTAGACATTCAGGGCTTTCAAACGAGCTATCATGGGCCTCGTTTCGGCATCGAGAAGTCCTTAAAAGGTTATATGGAAAACAGGCTTATTTCTGCTGCTACGTTCCTGTAGCATTTTGGCTAAAAAAATAATTTTCTGAATATGATCATCCAAATGTGCGTTTAGCTATTTTTAACTCCATGTCAGAGATCAAAATTCAATTTTATTTCTATTATTAGCTTAAATAGATATTTTTGAAAATATTTTGTGCATTGGGCTTTGCAAAGCCTCAAGGACAGAATCAGATATTTGTATTAGGTCAATAGCCTTCTAGATGCTCTAGGAGAGTTTCTTTCTCTTTGGCCTATATAATCCAAGATAATTCATTGTAACCAGAGGCTAAACTTGATATTATGTAGCAAAACATAGCATTATAAGCTTTGAAGAAATATTTTGTCTTATGAAGTGGATGATCTCTTGCTTGACTTTTATGGTGGAGGAGGATTGTATGTAGGATTCCATGGCTTGGTGAATGGTATTGTGTTCCTTATCTGTTATGTTTTCTTAGTTTATCATACATGTTTTCATGCTTCTTGCTTGCTTTAGTTCAGTAAAGAATAAGTTTGAGATATGCCCATGGAGGCACCTCAAATTCCTTGATTCATTACAGCTTAAATGTTTTCATCTTTCTTGGTTATGTCAAAGAATTCTTAATTTCTCTTTGGTACCCTAAGAACTTGTTATCAGTTTCATTAATGGTTATTATATATGCTGTCTAGTATGATTCATGGTATTCATTGCTTACTCATAGCTAATCAAAACTCCATTTATGAAATCTCTCTCTGAATAATTGATTGTTTTAGTTAAGTCAAAGAGGTCTTGTTTCAATCTTGCCCTTTGTCCATACTTTGTAATCTTATTTCAAAGTTTCCAATAGCTCAAGATATGATGTTTAGGAGTTCCCTCTTCATAGATTGAGTTGTTTGTTTATCTTATTTGTTTTCCCAAAAGTTTGAAGGTGATTTTCCCAAAGTTAGAGGGTCTTATATTTCTATGTATCACTGGATTGTTTATTTTCCGCATCTATCAGTTTGAGTTTCGTTCATAGAGATTAATGGTCAACCCTACCTCATGAATGCTTGTTGTTTAACTATTTATGCTTAAAATCTCTTTGTCTTTCATAAACTTAATGTCCATCTCATTTCACTTTCACCCAAAAAATCCATTTACCTCGACCAAATCGGCCCTGCAGTAATACCTTGTCTACCATTGAGACAGTCTCGACCTTTTTGACCCCATAGCCCAGTTGATCTAAAGAACTTTTTATCTATTTATCCTTTGATCAGTTCCCCCCAAAAAACCCAAAACAAACTAAAAACATACTTAACAACTAGCCTAAAATTAAATATACAAAAAGCAAACAAGTTTACATCCTTTGCATAATAGAGAGAGCCCTCTCTGAGTCCAAGAAGGATAGGTCCTAGGGCTCCAAAGTTGGTTTGATGTTACCCTGTCACTTGGTTTACCAATCTGCCAAATCACGGGACCCTAACAAAAACTTAGACTGAAACATACAAAGTGATAAAAAAACCTTCCCTCAAGGTGTCTTTAAAATTCATATTGCTACTAAAACTATTATTGATTTATATTATCTTGTATATCTTTATATTCTAACCATAAAAATATTTTCATTATTTATATTGTTTTCTATTTTATATGTTATATGCATTTTATTTCTTTATATTTTTTTTTAGTAAATTAAAACTTAAAAATATTCTCTTGGCCTATTATATTTTATTTATTACTTAAACACAAGATTTTTTATCATTCAAATTTCATCTCCATACAACATATAAATTATTAACCTCATTCAAAATTCATCCCCCATGTACTTATTCAAAGCATGAACTTTCTCATTCATGGTAGCAAGTTGCCTTGAAGTAAGGTGGCCTTCATCAATAAATTAAACCTGAGCACTAATGAAGGACACACATCTATTGGGAAGAACAAACACACCATTCCATGTTTATCCACGTTTAGAAATAAAAGGAAGTAAAAAATAGAAATATGCACGGGTGGATCGATGATGAGTCAAGATGTATGTTAAGGAGAAGATAGTTGAGGGAGAGAAAACAAACATTTTCTTGGCAAAGTTTAAATGAGAAAGTCAATGAAGGCGTATTCTAATAAATTAATTTTTTTCTAATTTTGTCTTTGAAATTTGGTAATATTATTCAAATAGATTTAATATTTTTAAAAATTATTTAATTAGTATTTGCATTACAGGTTGCAAAAGAAATGTTGTAAGGCAATAGAATAGAAAAGAGGAGCCTAGAAGAAATAAGTTGTTGCGGAGAAGGAGTCATCGTGAAGGAATAAAAGGCAAATTTTATTTCCATGGAAACAGGTCATGGAGGTTTCAAAGATATTGATGATAAGAATTATCAACGATAAAATTTTGTTATAGATATTGAAATAAGAAATTGAGGGTGAAAATCCTTTGGTGATTAATAATTCTCGAGAAAAGTATGAAATGAGAATGTAACTCAAATAAGATATTTTAAATACATTCAAGTACAATCTATCTCACATAGATGTAAATAAAGATATTTTAAATACATTCAAGTACAATCTTTCTAGCATAGATGTAAATAAAGAGAATTTTTATTAACATAAATAGATTTTACTCCAAGGTCATCTACATGTCTAAGCGCCAATTGCATGCTTGTCGGAATTGTATGTGAAGAACAGTAGCACTGGTATATAAGAAAGTGAATGTCATTTTAATATAGAGACATTTTTGGAAGGAGATATTGTTCTTTATGTTATGGTTTATTTTCTTAACTCCAAACTTGGTTTAGTCTTACTCTATATACATAAGAAAAAAAATACAAAGTAATTTCACAAATTTAAGTTATAGTTTTATATTTAATAATTACAAATCTAGTTTCTTATTAAAATATTTTACACACATCTATTTATTCAAATAAATTGTATTGTGAATATGTTTTCTCCTATTATTTGATTACAAAATTATTGTACTTCTTACTAAGTAAAAAAACTGTATTAATAAAGAATTGAATGCGAAATTGAAAGATTACTCAAACAAGAATTATTATAATATATAGAGCTGATTTTTTTATATATAAATTATTTGTTTTATATGTCGTTCAATTTCCATTACCTACTATCTTCAGACCCTATGGGGAGGTATTGAACATGGGAGCCAACTTTAGGTAAATAAATATTCACATTGTCAACTTAGACAAAAAAAAAAAAAAAAAATTATAATCCTAAAATTCTCTTACCTAATCATTTTTTTAAATATATAATTGAGTTCCATTTATTAAAAACAAAGGAAATATTAAGAACCTCGTAGAGTTATAAAAGGTAATTGACATGAAAAAAAAAAAACTCCTCATAACAACATACAAATGTTAATCTTAATTGAATCATTAAAAAAATAAAAAGGGATAATATATTTACGAGTTATATCAATAAAAAAAACCACTTTCACAATCAAATTTTTACATTAATTTTTTAAAATATTATTTTTTAAATATATATAATTTTATAATTGTATATTTTAATACATTAGGGCACATTAACTGAAGGGGCGATAGTGTTCCTTACCTCCAAATGTAGTATAGTGTGATGCATCAATATAAAAAATCTTGCACCTACTTAAAATAGTTAGTTCAAAATTTTAGTTGTTAATATATATATATATATATACTAGTGAAAAAATATATCATAAAATGTATTTTCTTTTAAATGAAAAAAAATGAGAAGAGCATTAAAGGAAAATAGAGAGCATGAAGGAGATGTATAGGTACAAAAATAGAGAGCTTGAAAGAGATGTGGATGTACCTGGAAATGATGAGGAAATGAGAGATGTAGGGGAACTTGTCAATGAGAATATTGACCACACAAATGAAGTCACCATTTTAATATTTTAAATTTTTTCAATGTACATGTCAAGTTCAAATTAAAAATTAAAAATTTCTATTTTTTTATGTAGGGACAACATCTTACCTACAACAAGAGCGTACCATACATAGAAAAACATGGACATTCCTCACAAGTTGCAAGAAATTGTCTTTGACGATAATTTTCCAGATAATATAGAATCAACTAAAATTGAAGAAATGATGCCACTAATTCAAGAATGAGCAGTTCAAGATAAAGTAAATTGGGTGATAAAAAATATTTTTCAATGTATATCTATCACAGCACAAGCTTAATTATTAAATATATTTTTAAAGCAAAAATATCTAAGAAATATATTCAATTACTGAGCATTAGAAATTCCAAAGAGGTGAAGATAAATTAGTTGGTATCAAGAAATATGACATCAATCCCTGAAAAAATTGCAAAATATCAATCTCAATATGGCATAAGTGCTAGTAGAGCATTATTGACACGTGTTATTGGAAAAGGAACTACATCAAATCGGTTGATGTCAATGAAAACAAGAATGTACAAAACATTAATCAAAATTTTATGGAAACATTAAAAAATTAGGATTCAATAACATGAGAATGGTGAACTTGCATGTTGGGCTAATATATGTAGGAAACCTTATCAAGATAGACTTTCGTATAATGTGAGCGACAATATGAAATATTTTTGTTGTTGAAATTTCCATGTGTCACCAAATGAGAAGAATATCATGAGACATTGTATATCTAGAGGGGTGTATTGAGATCATTTCCCCTTTCAGTGACTGTTATTATTAAAGAACATTTCTTACTACATAATATGTATAACTTGTATATAGACTTATCAAAAAAAATTTAACCGTGCTGGAATCTTATGAGAGTGAGGACAATATAAGCAGTCCATTCATACAACTACCACATACTATCAATAGGCAAAATAGTTTTCTTGTGAAGCGATCTATGCATCTTCGTCATGCAGATCCAATGTCAGCACTAAGGAGTCATCCTAAGATAAAAGGTCATCATAGTAACTTTGATATTTAAAGACCACCAATCACTTAATTATATTTCTCTAAATATCATCAATTGGACAACAGTCACCATATGGTAACGCTTGGGAGGAATGTGTATCCATATCATAGTATAACTATATATACAATAGCTTATCCAAACGATATAAAAATATTTCATAAGAAATTAAACTGCTACATGAATTACTCACAATCGTTAATGATATACTCAAATTTCTTCCACAATACTAATCAAGTGCCTAAAGCAGCCATCATCACTTAGTCATCATATAGGTAACACCTAGGGGAAATGTGTTAGAATTGTATATAAAATAGCTTATACAAAGGATATAAAAATATGTTATAAGTAATGCAATTGCTAAATGAACTACTCACCATATAGGTAACGTATGGGGGGAATGTGTTAGAACTATATATACAATATCTTATACAAAGGATATGAAAATCTGTTATAAGCAATGCAACTGCTACATGAACTACTCACAGTCCTTAATGATATACTCAAAGTTCTTCCATAATACTAATCAAGTGTCTAAAGAAGCCATTATCACTTCCAAAATCACATATTTAAACATACAAGTTGTAAAAAATGAATCTGTTTCATAAGTTTTAATAGAATCATGTGATCAGATCTAAGATATAGTTCTTAAACTCTGAAGCCTATTCTTGATTGAAAACATATTAAACTGATAATATATAACTAAAGAGAAATAATTTTAAAAAAAATTGGCAAAATTGTTCCATAATAATTTGATGCACAATTTGTATGGCAGTAAATGTCAGCTTGCAACACGTCCAAATAAAACAACTAAAGTAAATACTATTAGTTGGTTTTCAATGCATTTATGTAATTAAAATAGAGCTAGGAACTTTTGAATACTACTTCATTGAAAATTAGAAGCATCTTCATGCCTAGTTTTCCAAGCTGGCGGTGAATACCTCTCTGGATCACTTGGATCAAAACTGTATTTCTTTCACCATTATCTAGCAATCTCAAGACAAAATGAGTAAGAAATTTATGAATGGAAACACCTACAAACATGTCACAAACATCAGTTGGTTTGTAATATCAATTTATTAGATTGATATCAATGCTTCTAAACTATTATAAACATAAAAACTAAAAGGCTTACTTAACAAATGATAAAATAACTTGCCATCAACATAAAACTGAAATGATTAGCATATATCATTGCCGACATGGTTACATTTTTTCATGGATAACTAGTTTTTAATGGATTAGGCATATGTATCAACAAGAAAGGATATAAAAATAAGTAATGCAACTGCTACAAGAACTATTCATAATCCTTAATGATATACTAAAATTTCTTCCACAATACTAATCAAGTGTCTAAAGAAGCCATCATCACTTCCAAAATCACATATTTAAATATACAAGTTGTAAAAATTGAATGTGTTTCATAAATTTTAATAGAATCATGTGCTCAAATATAAAATATAGTTCTTAGTGTCTGAAGCCTCTTCTTGATTGAAAACATACTAAACTGATAACATATAGCCAAAAAGCAAGAATTTAAAAACTTCTTGGCACAACTTGTATAAAATTAAATGTTATATATATATATATATATTAAAAAAAATAAAAATCAAATAAAATCAAATAAAAAAATAAAATTAAATAAAAAAATTATTTGAATAAATTAAATAAATAAATATTAATTTAACAAATAATTATTTCAAGAAAAGGCAAGGACCATGTTACAATGAAATCTTACTGCAATATTGCTTGCTTGAGCCTTACAAATCAGGAGGCCTATGTTGAATTCAAGTTAAATACCTTTTATGATCATCCCAACATGAATGCCTCATGAATAAAGAAATAGATCGTGATTTTCTACCTTCAAAATCAAAGGTTGTTTTGGTGCAGTTCCTCCATATTTAATCTTGATCACTTCCTATTGAGTCACCTATGTATTATTTTATTCATGATATTTGAAACTGTTCAAAAGATCACATTGTTCTTTACCACTGATCTCCCTAGTGTCTGCCATGTTTTTGTTTTTTCAGTATCGTTGATATGAAGTTCGTTTAAAGATCTTGTCTCATCATCCCAACATGAATGCCTCATGAATAAAGAAATAGATCTTGATTTTCTACCTTCAAAATCAAAGGTAGAAAATCTTGAATTATTATTATTATTATTATGATTTTTTTTTTTTTTTTTTTTTTTTTTTTTTTTTTTTTTTTTTTTTTTTTTTTTTTTTTTTTTTTTTTTTTTTTTTTTTTTTTTTTTTTTTTTTTTTTTGCAGTATCGTTGATATGAAGTTCGTTTCTTTTTTTCTTTGTGCATATAGTAAAAATTGTATGGAGAGGTGGCTTTCATAACTTCAAGAGAAGTAAAAATAATTCTACTGAGAAATAACTCCAACATTGAGAGAGATTCAGTAGCATTTATGGAGTTGGCAAACATGTCTTGTTCCATGGTGTTGGCTACTCGGCATAGCTTTCTTGAACTTGTGTAGAAGAAACGAATTTGTATTTAGCTTATATTGCATTAACCATGAAATTTCCAAAATTCGTGGCACGCTTTCCATCGCATTTGTAGAGAAATTTATAACTTAGTATCACACTTTTCTTATCAGAGCTAAATGCTCCTATATGCAACAACGATGGATTTCATCACCTAAGAGCAGTAAAAGCAAGTTTATTGAGAAAACAACACCAACACATTTGTAGAGAAAATTATAACACACTATCACACTTTTCTTATCAAAGCTAAATGCTCCTATATGCAAAAACGATGGATTTCATCACTTAAGAGCAATAAAAACAAGTTTATTTAGAAAACACCTCCAACACATTTGTAAAGAAAATTATAACACAGTATCAGATTTTTCTTATAATAACTAAATGCTCCTATATGTAACAACGATGGATTTCATCAGTTCAAGAGTGGTAAAAACAAGTTTATTGGAAAAACAACTCTAGCACTATGAGAGGTTTGGAAGCAAGTGTTGAGCTAGGGAACATGTCTTGCTCTATGGTGTTGGATATTGGGCATAAATTTCTTGATATTGTATACAAGACTGTAAATCTGCATGTAGCTTATACTACATTAACCATGAAATTGTCAACATTTTGGGCACACTCGCCATCACATTTGTAGAGAAAATTATAATAGAGTATCAAGTTTTTCTTATCATATCTAAATGTTCCTATATGAAAAAACTACCTTACGCCTCATAGTTTAAATTTGTGAAAGGATAAGGAGATGATCCAGGTGGATTGAATAGGTCCAAGTACAAGCGGCTTAATTTCAAGTTGAAGATCTCATCTTTCTGATTCCAACAACACAGACGTCACTCAATTCCAAGTTCGTATGAAGGAGTTAGGAGTAGTCAAAGTTTGAGGGTTAACTAGGTGATGTGGCAACTTAAGGAGGCAACAATTTTGCAGAAACTCGGCCACTGGATTCCAGCCAACTCCGGCCAAATTCCAGGCGAAATTGTGGGACAGTTAAAAGCACTCCTTCGGTCAAAATCCAGAAGATTCGAAAAGATCGGGTTGGTTTAAAGAATTAAAAAATATTTTAAAAAAATGGTAGGGTGGGCCATGACCCCTGCCCTACCCCTACAGATCACATAACAAATAATAATATATTAGGGGCCAGCAGTCATGACCCCACCGGAACCCTCGCCCACCTTACGGTCCATATATGTAATACAGGTGGCGAGGGTCATTAACCCCACTACCAACCCTTCCCTCATGCAATATTAATACAGAGCCAGCGGGGATCATGGGGTGGGCTGCCCAATGCGGGCTCGACCTCCCCCCTCCAACGTACCCTTTGCATTAAAATGCATACGGCGGGTTTTTTCTTAAAAATAAATGTGTGGTTTTATAAAATGAGTTCTGACTTAATGCTGAGGGGGCGGGGTTTGACCACTCGACCTCCTCCCGCAATACATGGATCTCAAACCAACTCAGCTAACAGCGGACTTGGTAAAGTACGCCCGGATTTTGATATAAAAACATGCATTTCATAAGTGCCCCCACGCAGGCCAAGAACGGGGACGAAGTACAAGACAGGGTGGAATCATGAGCCATTTGCGGGAGGGGGAAGAACCATGATTTGAGCCATTTCCAAAGGGGTCATAGTTTCACTTTGTCAGATTCAGGCAAATTTTATATGGATTTTTCACCTCTCGGCACCACGAATCAAACGATGTTGTCCATTTCTTCATCAGAGGTCTCCAATTTTCAGGCACCTTCAGCTATGGAGGTATAAGGGTGTAGTTTTGCATTTATACTTGTACTTTCATTTTTTGCCACTTAATGAAAGAGGGCCTCCCCACTAATTGATCAGGGCCCGAAGATGTAGTCCCTCATGGAAAAACTTCAATATCAATTCTATGTCTTCTTGCATGATGTTAATTTATTCTCTCTTCTTATGTTTATGCCTTTAAAGTTTCTTGTTTAAGCTGCAATTTTTACGTGTAATTCTTTAACACATCTCAAGCAACAGATTTTGGATCAAGTAGTATCAGAGTAGGTGTTTTTAGATTTAAATTTCATGTTTGTATGCTAACTAGAAACAGGCTACGAAGAGGCGAAGGGACACTACAGACTTCTGATCCTGAAGCGGGACGTACACATTGAATAAGAAACATGGATGACGATGTTCGAAATGAAGTGGAGCTCAACTTCTGCAAAACCTTATACACCATGGCAGATTGGGTCGAGAAATTGTTCTCTATACTTGAGAAACTAGAGAAAGCAGGGGAGAATGCTTCAGAAGGACAAGGTTCAGGGCATGGAGATAATGGACGTAATCCACCTCCTTCTCCTCCAACAATTGAAAGTTCTTCCTCCTCTTCTCACCATCATCATAGGAATTCAGGAAATGAATCTAATAAACCTTTATTTAAGTTAGATGTCAAATTTGATCTAGCCATGTATAATGGTGAAAGTAATGCAGAGAAACTTAACAAATGGATTAGGCAACTTAAACTCTAATGCAGGATTCAACAGATTGTGGAGGATGAGGCAAAGGTCTAGTTGGCTTCTCTTCGACTGAATGGCACAACTCTCATCTGGTGGGAGAGAAAACTTCAAGGCAGCAGTAATTTGGGTAACCTTCTTTCCTCATGGTCAAATTTCATTGCTGCACTTAAAGATCAATTCTATCCATTCGATTATAAGCAAAAAGCCTTTATGGAGTGGTAGTACCTAAGCCAAGGCAAAGGACAAAATGTGCAAAGCTTTACTAAGGAATTTAGAAAACAAGCACTAAGTTTGGGCATTTCATTAGATTCACCTGAAGAGGTAACTAAGTACATTGGGTCATTACATAGTTACATTAGACATTCATTGTTAATGTTTGAACCTAATATTATTGAATCGGCCAATGTAAAGGCCATTCATCTTGAAAACATGGGTAGAAATGATAAGGATGATCATTCAAAGAAACCACCTTTCAAACCTTCAAATGGAAAATTCAAGGGAAAAGGAAAAGAAGACAACATCAACGAAGAAAGATGAAGGAGAAAAGACTTATTGCACTCACTGCAAAAATTAAGGTCATGACGACAATCATTGTTGGAAGTTGTACCCAGAAAAGAAGCCAAATAAATATGGTGGAAAGGGTAAGAAAAAGACGATAGAAACTGCGCAGAAAGACCTTGGATCCAACTCTGGCGATGAGTCATTGATCACAGCAGTAGACACAAAAGGTACTCTTTCTCTTCATGTTAATTCTAAATCACATGGAAGCACTAATTCAACAAATAAGCCTCTTCCTAATGAACAAAAGAGAATTGAGTTGTTTCATATTAGAGTTGTCATAAATCATACAAAAGTAGAAACTCTATTTGATCCAGGCTCTTAAGAAAATTTAATCTCATAATCCTTGGTTAAAAAGTTAGGGTTAGAAGTTAAGCCTCATCTGAAACCTTATCCACTTAAATGGATACATGACAAAGTAAAATTAAATGTAACCAAGCAATGTAAGGTTAAATTTGTAATTGATTCTAAACTGGTGGATGAAGTAGAACTGGATATCATACCATTGGATATATGTGGTATTATGTTAGGGAGTCCCTATCTTTATGACAGGAAAGCAATTTTCTTTCGACATGAAAATAAATACCAAATCAAAAAATATGGGGCAAATTATATTGTAAGAGCTCATCAAACCAAGGTCAGTGCCAGTCTTGTAAGTGCCGGATAGATGAAGAGACTGGTGAAGTCCAGCAAGGGGTGTTTTCTCATGGTTGTGAGAGAAAAAGATGCATAAACATCTGATGATTTCTGAGGATGTGATCCAGCTCATAAACATGAATTATGGGAATTTGTTTCTAACTATGATGAGTTGTTTAAGGAACCCAAAGGATTTCCTCCCAAACAAGAAATCCAACACGAGATCCATTTGTAGCATGATGCTCCATTGCCAAATATTGGTATGTACAGGATGTCATCTATCAAGATGGAGGAGATCAGAAAGAAGGTACAGGAATTGTTGAACCAAGGGGTCATCCAGCCAAGTACTTCTCCTTGCGGCTCATCAATCGTGTTAGTACCCAAGAAAGATGGCACATGGAGGATGTACGTGGATTATCGGTCACTAAACAAAATCCCGGTGAAAAATCAATACCCTCTCCGTCGCATTGATGATTTGTTAGATCAATTAAAGAATGATATCTATTTCACCAAATTGGATTTGCGTAGTGGCTATCACCAGGTCAGAATTGTAGAGTAGGACATGTGGAAAACCACCTTCAAGGCCAAACAAGGGTTGTTCGAATGGATGGTGATGTCATTTGGACTGTGCAACACCCCATCCACATTCATGAGGGTCATGAATGATATTTTTAGGCCTTTAATTGATGAATTTGTCCTTTTGTATTTAGATGATATTCTTGTCTTTAGTAGGACTTGGGATGAACATGTATGACATGTAAAGAAAGTGCTTGATGTATTAAAGAGGGAAGAATTGTATGTAAAATTGTCAAAGTGTGAGTTTGAGAAAACCTCTTTGGTTTACCTAGGTCATATTTTCAGTAATGGTCAATTAAAAATAGACCCCTCCAAAGTTGAGGTGATTGTAAAATGGCCTAAGCCTACCAATGAAACAGAGATTCGTAGTTTTCGAGATGCAGTACAGTACTGAAGGAGATTCATTGCTAACTTCTCCATTCTTACATCACCCTTACACACACTAACAAGTATAAAACAAGCCTTGCAATGGGGAGGAAAGCAGAGGAAGTCCTTCAAAGCTCTGAAAGAGAAAATCAACACCGCACAAGTCTTGGCTTTACCCAATCTCCAACAACCTTTTGAGATCGAAACTGATGCCAGTGGGTACGCCATGGGAGTTGTACTGTTATAGCAGAAGAAGCCGATATCTTACCATTCAAAGAAGTTCTCTTAGGCTGTCATCAATTGCCCCACTTACGACAATGAATTGTATGCCTTGGTCCAAAGTGTGAAAAAGTGGAAACACTACTTGATCGGCAAGTAAACCATTATCCATATGGATCCCCATCCCTTGCAATACCTTAAGTCACAGACCAAGCTACAATAGTCTCGTCATTTCAAGTGGATGGGGTTTATACAGCAGTTTCATCTGGTAATAATGTATAATAAGGGCACTAGTAACAAAGTAGCAGATATGCTCTCTCGCCCTCCTATTGTTGCTTCTATTATTTTGCATAATGCTTCGCTGCCTTTTGAAAGTTATGTTGAACAATACACTAACGATGATGAATTTAAAGAAATATATACAAAACTAACTCATGGATCATAGGTGGACGACTATCATTTGCAGGTAAATTTTTTGTATCACCTTGGCAAATTGTGCATACCCACAGCAGAAAGGGTACATGCAATTCGAGAGGCACATACCTCTCTTGTGTTTGGTCACTTTGGTGTCAAAAAAGCCTTATGTCATTTGCAAAGGTTTTTCTTTTGGCCCCATATGAAAAACTTTGTAACCCGTTTTGTAAAGGGATGTGTGATGTGTTATGTTTCAAAGCCCTCTAATAGAAAACTCGGTCTCTACACACCACTCCCTATTCTTTGTCGTCCATGGGAAAGTGTGTCGATGGAATTTGTAGGGGGTTTGCCTATGTCTAGACAGGGTCATGATAATTTGTATGTCGTCATAACCCACTTTAGTAAAATGTGCATATTAATGCCTTGTAAAAATCAGATCACTACTGAGCAGACTTCTTATCTTTTCTTTCAGTATGTTTGGGTCCACTTTGGGGTGCCCACATAGATTGTTTCAGATCGAGACTCTTGCTTCCTTGGAGAGTTTTAGACTAGCTTGTGGTGAATGATGGACACCAGATTGAACAAAAGTACAACATTCCATCCACAAACCAATGGACAGACAGAGGTCGTCAACCGTACCGTGGTACATTTTTTGCAGGGCTATTGCAACAAACATCCCAAGTTGTGGGATGAGCATCTTCCATATGTGCAGCACGCCTACAACCGAGCAGTGCATTCCTCTATGCAACGTTCACCATTTGAGACATGTTTTGGTTTCTTACCAAAGGACCCTTTTGACATGATCTATGGAATGGATGAAGATTCCAGTGGACGTGATGACAGGGACAAGGCACAGGGTTTCATCCAGCGGATATAGACAATTCACCAAGCAGTGCAAGAGTAGTTGGAAAAGAGTCAGGCTTGAAATAAGGCCCGACATGATAAGCACCGAGTCGACCATCAATTTCAGGTTGGTGACAAGGCGTGGTTCCATATCAACAAGGATCGAATGAAGGGGTAAGGCAAGAAATTGCAACCAATCCAGTATGGTCCATTTACCATATTGGAGAAGATTGGGAATAATGCTTTCCGACTTGATTTTCCTGTATACATGCAGATGTACTTGGTTGTGAATGTCAAAAATCTGAAGCTTTATGAACCACCATTGATTATGGACACTGAGGAGGTAGGATCAGTGCCTATAGTGGATGAATTTGCACCAGAGTATCTCAATGAACTGTTAGAAGACAGCATTCTCGATCGAAGAACCAAGACTTCACGACGAGGAGATGTGGAGTATCTCTGTGTTGGTTTCAAAGGGATGCACCCAAGTAAAGCTAAATGGATTGAAAAGGAGAAGGTGAGGGAGCAATTCCCTCACTTGCATGTTGATCGATAAGGATTTTGGGGTCCAAAATCTCTTTAGTGGAGAGGAATGATCCAGGTGGATCGAACAGGTCCAAGTACAAGTGGCTTAAGTACAAAGGTTCAAAAATCAAAGTGTCGGGAATGTGGAAAACTTAGTGTCAATTTGAATATCTCGTCTTTTTTATTCCATCAACGCATACAAAACTCAATTCCGAGTTTGTATGAAGGAGTTAGGAGCAATCAAATTTTAAGGGCTGACTTGGTGATGTGGCAGCTTAACACTGTTACCGATGAAATAGGTAACCTCACCTCAAAACGAGAACTCTAGCCCAAAAAGACTCAAAAAAACATGAAAAAACACCCCAAAAACAAAAAGTGTGTATTCCATAATGCACTTGGTTTTTTTTTAAGGTCAAATTTCAACATTTTATAAAATTATGCTAAAAACAAAATTGTTTCTTGAAAAAAGAATTGAAAAAACACCCTCAAAACAAAACCAGTTGATGCTAAAATAACTAAAAAGAAAAATTGTGTCATATTTTTGACATTTTTAAAAATAAAAGTAACATTTTTAAATTTTTAAAATTCAAACATTAAAAAAACCTAAAATTTAAGAAAAATAAAAACATTTTAAAACTTAAAATTTAAAAATATATAGAGATAAAAAAAATAAAAATAAAAACAAAATAAAAATTTTAATTTAAACATTAAAAAAAAAATTAAAATTTATGAAGAAAAAAAATTATAAAAATTATAAAAAAAAAATTTAAAGATTAAAATTTAAAAATATATAGAAATAAAAAAATAAAATAAAAACAAAATAAAAATATTAAATTAAAAAAAAAAAGAGCAAATTAAAAAAAGGAAATTATAAAAAATAAAATATAGAAATTAAATTTAAAAAATAAAAAGAAAATGTTTATTAAATTAAAAACAAAAAATTAAATTTTAAAATAAACAATTAAATTTATATATATATATATATGAACTTAAATTAAATATATATATATATATTAGATTTTATTAAATTAAAAAAAATGTTAATATTAAAAAAACAAATTAAATTTAAAACAAAAATATTAAATTTTAATAAATAAATAAATTTTGAAATAAAAAATAAATTTTAAATATAAAAGAAAAAACAAAAATTCATTGTTAAAATAAAAAGTTAAAAAACTTTAAAAATCAATTAAAAATGGAAAATTGAAAAATACAAATAAAAATAAAAAACAAATTAATTAAAAAAATTAAGTTTAATTTTAAAAAAAAAACCTAATTTTAAATACACAATTTTAATTGAAATAAAAAAATACAAAAATTTTATGTAATTAAAAAAATAATAATAATAAAATAAAAAATTTTAAAAAGATATTAAATTCAAATAATTTTAAAAAATATATGCAAAATTTATTAAATTTTATAAAATTAAATTAAAAATAAACATAAAATTTAATAATAAAGAAAAAATATGAAAAATAAAAAAAATCAATTAAATAAAAAAAATTACAAAATTTAATAAAAATTATTAACAAAATTAAAATTAAAAATTAAAAAAAAAAAATGAATAAAATTTAAAACAAAATAAAAATAAATAAATAAAACAAATTAAATTAAAAATATAAAAATTAAATTAAATTAAATTTTTTGAAATTAAAATAAAAATTTAAAAAAAAATAAAAATAAAATAAAATAAAATATTAAAAATAGTTCTCCCTTATCTCACGCTTCTTATACCCTTAGTTTGGAGATTCACTCACTATTGATGTAGCTCTCCCTCCCTGCTATTGAGCTTATTTGCGCACCTGGAACATTCGAGCTTGAATCCAGCCTGAATCGAGTCTCTTTTTGGAATTATTCGATCGATGGCGCCGCCCATGAAGACGTTTAGCAGAATATTCGATTCTAGGAATCGGCCTCCGCCGCCACCTGGGCGGGAGGCAGATTCCAGGAATTGGATCTTCTGCTAAAATTCTTCAACTAGCAATTATTTTGCATTCAAGGACCTTTAGGCAAGTACCGGCTACCCGCTATCATATGTGGATTAGTCATTACAACTATTGGGCACGAAGTATAGGTCATGTAGTATAGTTCGCTGAGTAAAGGTTCCTGAGGTTAATGCACTGAATAGATTCATGCTGACCTTCTAGTTTATACTGCCAACGAGGTACTACGACTTTCGACTCTTGATCGACTAGCGGCATATACTACCAGTACCGGCGACTATGACTCTTGGCATCGACTGATCGAGTAGCACAACCTTCAGCGATGGTGGCCTTTAGTCCTTACAATCCAGTTCATAGGGCCCACTCTGAAGTTTGAGGTTGAGCGGGCTTCTTGAGCTGGCTGGGAGAACCAGGGCTTGCTCTTGCTTGCTCTAGCTATAGGGGGCAGGCAGAATGGTTGGCTTTAGCTTGCATATCTCTATACATATGATATTGGCATATCTACGTTATACTCGCATATCTGAGAATCAATCTCTACATCAGCATGCACATTGTATATATTTAACTTAGTATACCAAGTAGATCATAAGAACATATATGTAATAAAAGCACATCACAGTAAGTAAGCTAAGTACAAGCAATGGAGAAGAGTACCCACTCACTACTTATGGAATAAAGCATGGTTATTCATCTCCCTTTGTGCCAATATTTATACGAGATCATGAATAATCTCTTTCAGTGCAACTTTTCATTTCTAGTCTCATTGCTTTAAGCTCCAGTCCGTGCCCAGTAGCCATTGATGCAGCAGCTATTCATTGTATCGATAGCCATTGTCCGATCATGGGGCATAGCTGATCATAGGAGATCATAATCGAGCATAGCAAGTCATAGTCATACAGGAAGAGCCGTTCAATACATAACCAAGATAGAACTAGACCCCCCAGATGAGAGTGCTGTTAACCATGGCAGATATGTGCATGTTGTTACTAGATTGAAATCCTAATAGTGATTTTATCTAACGACTCTCTTCTATAATGACTAGTAGTTAGTAGCTTCCGTCTGGTAGAGTAAGTACTTGGCACTTGCTGACTACTTGTTGCTTGCCATCTCAGCTGTAGGTTCTAAGGACAGTAGCATTTGAGACTTACTTAGAATGCAGCCTGGCAATGCCACCTTAAGAGACACTAGCCTGTAGTCCACATTCACTAAGAATAACTCTTACAATAGAGTTGTTAACGAGTTGTGATTGGGTCGAATAGTCTATCTTATTTACTGGGTCATGTGCTGTGGATTTTATTATTACTGAACATGGCCATTGGCAGGAGGGTTTTTTTGAAAAGAGTGAGAGTAACTCGTTGATATAGCTAGCTGCCATTGAACTATCTGCAGATACTGGTTCTTCGTTGTCTGTTGCATTTGTTCGGAGAATAGGCGATAACCAAAGAGGGACCGGGCGCCTAGAATAGCATTTGACTGATTCCATATGAAAGAAAGCAAGCAGAGCCGGCCTACTCGACCGATACAATAGGCCAGCATTTCACTTGCCGAACACTGCCCTCAACGGCTCCTCGAATAGTTGTTTGCAGCCACCGGCAAACTTCTTATCAACCTTTGCAGTTCAATAATTCTGAGGGAATATGGTCTTGGAGGGAGCAGAGATGACAACTGTTGGAGTGGAGATTAATGGAGGTAGAATCTTGAACAGAGAGGCGGATGATTCGTTCTATGCCGATTCCAGTAGATATTTCAAGACGCGTCATAGTGTCCATGTCAGTATAAATCATCTTCATGTTTTTCTTCTTTTGAACCGTCTCGATATTTTCGCTTAGATTTTGTTTTGCATCTGCCAAATTTCTAAATATTATAGAAAGATCCGTTGAGATAACTACAATATAATATATGTTTGGTGAATAATAGTTGTATTGTTATTCAGCTTGGCACGTTGTATCACTATTTGTGTGTTGTTGTGAATTTTTTTTATTTTTTTTTAATATTTATTATTTTTTTTTAATTTCAAAATATTCAAAAAAAAAAATTAATTCAATTTTTTTATTTTAAATTTAATTTGTTTTAATTTTTTTGTTTTTTTATTTATTTTGTTTTTAAATTTTATATTTCAGATTAATTTTATATTTTTTAAATTTAAAATTTGAAATTTATTTATTAAATTTATTTAATTTTTATTTAATTTACTATATTTTTTTTAATCTTTTAGAGTTTATTTAGTTTTTCATTTTTAAAATTTATAAATTGTTTTATTTTAAAAAAAAACACTAAATTTATGTATATTTGTTTTTTAAATATTTGCATGTGGTTTGTTTGTTTTTTCTTTTTCTTTTCTCTTTTTTTTTTTTTAATGATAGTTTTTTTTATTTTAATTTTCTTTTTCAATTTTCTTTTCTTTTTTAATTTGTTTTTTTTTTGTTAATTTTAAAATTTGTATTTTTTTCTTATTATTATTATTTTTTTTTAATTTAATTTTTTAAATTTAATTTTTTTTTTGTATTTAAATTTAAATTTTGTAATTTTAATTATTTTTAAATTTTCTATTTTATTTTATTTATTTTTTTAATTATATGGTTTTTTTTAATAACTTAGAAAAAAATGTTTTTGATGTTTTTTTTTAATTTTTTTGGTTCAATTTTTGTTTTTTTTCTTTAAATTATGTGTTTTTCTTTCAAATTTTCTCATTTCTTTTTATATAATTTTTGAATATTTTTGTTTTTTCTATTTATTTTTGTTTAAATTTTTTATTTTTTTACATTTTTATTGGTTTTTTTATTGTTTATATATATATATATATATATATATATATATATATATATATATATATAAGTTTTGTGTTTTATTACCAACATGAAAATCACCACTCTAAAAAAAATGTTGATGCTGCATCAATACGTTTCAAAATTAGCATGAAAATCACCGCTCTAAAAAAAAAAGGTTGATGCTACATCAATACATTTCAAAATTAGCATGAAAATCACTAACATTTTAAAACAAATATTCATACTTCATAAATAAAAATATTAGAGTGTCAAAAATGTGCACAAAAAAAAAGGGTGATTCTACATCACCACTTTTCAAAATCGGGTGCTTTTTATGCTACCAAAAAAAAATAGGTACTAGTGCAGTTACCTATTTCATCAGTAACAGTGTTGCTTAAGGAGGCAACAATTTTGCAGAAACCTGGCCAGCAGATTCCGACCAACTTCGGCCAGATTCCGGGTGAAATTGTGGGACGGTTAAAAGAACACTCCTTTAGTCAAAATCTGAAAGTTTCAAAAAGATCAAGTTGGTTTAAAGAATTAAAAAAATGGTAGGGCAGGCCATGACCCCTGCCCTACCCCTACGGATCACATAACAAATAATAATATATTAGGGGTTGGCGGACATGACCCCGATGGACCCCTCACCCACCTTACGGCCCATATATGTAATATGGGTGGCGGGGGTCGTTAACCCCACCGCTAACCCTTCCCTCATGCCATATTAATACGAAGCCAACGAGGATCACTGGGCGAGCTGCCTAATGTGGGTCTGACCCCCCCTCCAACGTACCCTTTGCATTAAAATGCATACGGAAGGGTTTTAAAAAAAAAGAAATGTGTGGTTTTATAATAAAGGTTCCGACTTAATACAAAGGGGGCGGGGTTTCACCACCCGACCCCCTCCCCCAATACGTGGATCTCAAACCAACTCAGCCAATGACGGACTTGGTAAAATATGCCTGACTTTTTATATAAAAGCCTACATTTCATAAGTGCGCCCATGTAGGCCAGGAGCAAGCATGAAGTATGAGACAGGGTGGAACCATGAGCCATTTGCAGGAGGGGGGCGGAACCATGATCTGAGCCATTTCCAGAGGGGTCAGATTTTCACTTTGTCAGATTCAAGCAAATTTTATATGGTTTCTACACCTCTCGGCGCCATGAATCCAACGGTGTTGTCCATTTCTTCATTAGAGGTCTCTAATTTTTGGTCACTTTCAGCTATGGAGGTATAAGGCTGTAATTTTTCATTTATACTTGTACTTTCATTTTTTTCCACTTAATGAAATAGGGCCTCCCCACTAATTGAGCAGAGCCCGGAGACGTAGTCCCTCCTAGATGAACTCCGACATAAATTATGTCTTCTTGCATGATGTTAATTTCTTCTCTCTTCTTATGTTTATGCCTTTAAAGTTTCTTGTTGAAGCTGCAATTTTAACATGTAATTCTTTAACACATCTCAAGCAGAATATTTTGGATCAGGAGAGGAGGAGTGTCAAGGCACAAGCTAGAATAAGAAGAGAAAGAAGAATCTTGTTAGGGACATGAGAATCTTGTTTGGGACTTGAGATAGATTCATTATCTGCACATATAGAGAAAATCTCAATAAAACAAAACTCACCATACTTTGAATTTTTTAAATAAATATCTTAAATATTATAATATCAATTTAATACATTTTACTCAATTACACATTTAACAATATTCATTTAAAAAATACAAATATAAATGACTATTTTAAATAAAATTAGTACACCACATTTAACAATATTCATTTAAAAAAATACAAATACAATTTACTATTTTAAATAAAAATTGTACAAAGAATCACATTAATTACCATGACCCTCATATACCTTCCTCTTATTACTTTTTAAATACCTGATTTTTGTAACTTAATCTTAATCACACATTGTCAATTTTGTAAAACTATAAGCTACAAGTCTCACTTTTTATAGCTTTGGTGGAAGGATAGGGTATCTAAATTCCCTTACCCTTTAAGAAGCATCCTCAATTATTGTACCACCCACCTCGACATCCAATCTAGACATCTTAGGTTATTCTAAATTGATCAAGAGTATAGAATTTTTAGGGTGGTGTTCTATGTGCAATTTTCATGATTTCCATTACTATGTATGGGGTTCATTGCAACCATGGATATATTCTGTGATTTGTTGTGGTTTTTTTCTTGTGGCTAAAACTTAGTTTTGGTTGTCACCTAGTTATCATGATTCAAAACTTTGTTATCATCTAAGATTCTTATAGCGTTAGATATATTTTGTAAGATAATGTGATGTTTTTTTTTGTCACAATGATTCAAAAATTAGTTATTGTACCACAATATTGACTTCTCATTGTCTTTTTTGTTTATAAACCCTTTAAAAAAACCACAGGAACCTTTGATTTTACACTGTGATCTCCCTAGCATGGGTGGGGGTTTCAAAAATTGGAGAGTAAATTGAGTGGTTATTGTTAGAAATTGTTGTATAAGATGGGAAATTTGGATGGTTTGTAGAAAATATGGATGTCATAATGGATATATATTTTGAATTTTTTAGTGTCTTTGGCCACCATGCATCTAATAAGATCCATTTCAATCGAGAACATCAATAAATCATTGTGTGAATGATAACTTGTGACATCCCTGGCTATTTTCTTTGATTGTGGATCAGGTTACAAACTAATAACTTATGAAATCCCTAGCCATTTTCTTTGATTGTGGATCAGGTTATAAACTAGAATACACTCTCTACAATATATATTGGATGGAGGGAAAGGTTATGATAAAACTTGTACAAAAAAACCCCTTAGTGTTGTCTCAACTTAATCTATTGTTAATGTGCATAGTGTCAATTTTGTAAAACTATAATCTACAATAAGGACTGAGTGGGTTTTTTCTTTTGTAAGTTTTGTTTGCAATTGAAAAATAAAAAAGTTATAAAAGCTAAAATTATGTAGTGAAAAAATTTGTTTAAAATTTCAGAATAAAAAGTTGAGTAAGTTTCACATCATATAATATGAAAATTGTTTATGATTATAAAGTAAAAAACATGTAAGATTTTTTAGCTACAATTAGGTAATTAAAGATATGTATATAGTTTTTTTTGAACGGAAGAAATTTGATATTCATTAACAAACAAACAAAATCCTAAAGCGTATGTATGTAGTTACAAACTATTACAAGTAAGTAATTAAATGTAATTATGAACATTCGTCATTATTGCTCAAGATAAATCATGTTCTATGAAATAATTTGGAAATTTAAAAAAAGATCACATATTTTAAAAAATTTCATTATCAATTTGATTTTTTATATATTAAGAAATACTACTCATAAATAATAAAACAATTGTAACAAAAATAATATATAACAAAAAAAATCCATGTGTTTTTGGAATAATAAAATAGTTGTAACAAAAATAATATAGAACAAGAAAAACTATGTATATTTGGATGTATGAAAATTGTTAGATCTAAGACTTTTGTGATCCAGAATGTAGAAAAATGTCTTTCGGATTAATCACATAATTATGATTAATCACATAATTAGATACATTTTATTAAGTAAAATTTTAAAAGAATAATGGTTATAAACAATTAAAAAAAATATTAAATAGTTAGTTTAGATTTATATTATTTATGAGAGGGATCAATTCTCTTTTCACACTAAACCATCTTAATTTCTCCCTTTAAATAAACTATATTCCACATGAATACCATGGGTCAATACAGTGGGTTGTTTTTATAGTTTATTATTATTTTATTTACCATAGGTAAATAAATTGATTGAGAAAGAAAGGTTCGGAGATGTCACCATAATAGCAAAAGTAATGAATATTGTCATTTGCACAAACCCAAAAATTTAATGTTTATGTACTTTACATTTTTTTTTATTTGCTAAACTAATTTATGTAAAATTTAGTTTTATTAAGTTATTAATTTAAATTTTATTAAAAAAATTGAGGTTAAAATATAACAAATTACCATAATAGCAAAAGTAATGAATATAACAATTTTTTAATAACAACATTTTAACTTAAAAGTCACCAAAACCTAAATTCAATCTAACTTATTAAAAAGAAAAGAAAAAACTAACATTATAAAAAACATATATAAAACTATTTACTTGTGGATCTAAAAGAAGAACGTCTTAGGGCATAAATATTATAAATTCAGTGATTTAAAATCATTTTAGATTTATCTTAATTTTGAATCTATTAAAGTTGGAGATGTACATGTACAAAATCAACTTTTTTGGTCCACATTTTGAACCAACTACTATAATTCATCTCACTACAAAAATGGAAAATTCAATCTATTTAATTAATATATAAATGTTTAAATTATAAAATATACAAAATTGTATATTATTTATTTTTTTAATAATAACAATGATAATTATTTTATATCACCAAACCGTTACTATCATAATGACAATCTCAACTAATCATGGTTAGACAATCTATCATGGTTAGACAATCTAACCAATCATAGTTAGACAAATATCAATTTCATTTTCCACCCGGTCATGGTTAAAAAGTGTCAATTTCACTCCATCCACCATCCGACCAATAGACAAGTGACAATTTCACTCCGTTCCCAATCACCACGTCATTGGATTCTTTTGTATTATGTTCAACAGACATTGACACTACAATTGAATACAAAACGAACCAATCTGCCAAACATTTCAGTACTATAAATTGTCTGTACGGTAAAGAAAGATAACTTGTGCCATCATGAGCATATCCAATTCAAATCTAATCTGGAGGAGTGTATAGGATGTACTGACGATCCAGTTCATCAAACGAGATTTTAATTTTTTCCCAATATTTAAAAATGTATAATGGGTTCATCATTGAAGAATTTTCAGACATTTAAACAAATATTGATTGAAACAAATATTGAAAAAAAATCACAAAGTTGTTTGAAAAAAATGTAATTAAAAAGATGTAATGGTTAATCGTCGTTTTGAAAAAAGTGTAATTAAATCAAATGTAATTACGCTGAAACTACTACCTCTTTGTGCTAGTTTATGCACTTCATTACTCGCCATTTTTACCTCTACCACCATGAAGGGATAGAATTTGAAGGAAAATTGGCTCTGGATCCATTGTCATCTATGGGTTTCACTTAACCAACGATGCTTCCTTTATATGTCGCGTCGTCCTTTTGAAAAAAGCATAATAAACTTTCATTGCCAACATTAAAACCTACCACCTTTTTCTTTTTAGTAAGTATATCGTGGTTTGTGCTTGAACCTTAGCTCGAGTGGTTGAGATGGTGGTTTGCCATCCTATCTACCTGGGTTCAAGTCTCCAACGACATGGCCTAAGTTGAAAGGATAAGTGTCTCGTTGGAGTCTGGATCTTGGCTCCAGTTTCTGGTGGTCCTGAATCATCTTGGTCCTAAGCTAAACTATGAGTTTCTGATATATGTGGCTCGTGGTTTGTTGCATATATCTAGGGAGATTGCTAGTTCCCCATCTTAAAAAAAACTATATTGCGGCTCCACTCAAGATGAGAAAAATCTACAATTGTTGCTAGTATGCTAAAATGTACATCGTATAAGCTACCCATAGTCTTTCATCACAATTTCCCTCTCGAGACATTCATAGCGTGACATCCATCATTCTCCTCTTGGGACATTCATATCATGACATCCGTCATTCTTAAGCATATAGGGATATATAATATATGATCATTAATATCCTCCTCCATACCATGTCATCCATCATTAGCAAGAATGCAGGGCCACTAGGAACGCAGATCATATGAGGCCACAACATATCGTATCTTGGTTGGATTGAGATCAAATCAACTATTATGGTGTATCGTATCCCACTTGCATTGACATTAAAATTAATGGATCATATGAAAGTTACCTTGTCAATCTTAGCCAAAGTCCTCAACCAATAAAAAAAGCTTACTCATTTCCATATTGTATTTCCAGTGTAAAAAGCTATGAAATGGGATTCATCAAATTTCCATTATAGGCTCAACAATAAACAAGATTAGTGGCACCATATGGCTGACCTCAAAATGCCATGAGTAATTGTAAATTTATGTAGATGTTCTATGTTTGATGCAACTTTACTTTTCACCACAGCAATCACATAAACAATCAAGTAAAATGCTGATAGAACATACCAGTGGATCTATAGAAGACAAACTAGAAACAAAAAAATGTGGTGGTGCGTTACGGTGATCAATATGATGCTTCAACCAGCAAAGTCTCCTTGGTCAGCCAACCCAGCATGTGTCACAACAGCCCTCAAAACAACCACACAGTCAACTCAAAGTCAACCCCAGAAAATTCAACGCTACCCCAACGGCAGCAACACCAGCAACAACGACAACAACGCCAGCAACAACGACAGCAACGGCAACAACAACGGCAGCAACAGCAACAACAACGACAACAACGACAACAACAATGTCTTCGTCCTTCTTTCCCACGTGTGAACTGAAACTGCCTCCAAGGAGCTCGAACCAATCAGAAGAGGAGAGATGATGTGTGAGGATGAGATGAGTGAAATGTCCTCCAACGTTGACTCTATTTATATCAATCACTGAGGTGTGTGACACATTTGCTAGGGGTGTAAAACCTTAAGGCCGACCTGCACATATTTGAAATTATTAAAAATAAATTCAAAATAAATGTTCTGCTCATCAGATTAAGATCAATTTTAGATCGATCTTACACCTCTCCGAAAGATGAACCCAATAAAATATTGGTATCTTCATCTGAGCATCACAACATGGAGTTTGGACCTAATTGTCCAATTTTAACACTCCCTCTCAACTAGGGAGAACTCCATCCACCTGTGCAATCAAACATCATGCATCATCCTGACGTAACTTGCTTTGCTGGCCTCTCTATTTCATAACAGTAATGGGTCAGTCACAAAGACATCATTCCCGGCTGATAGATTCAGCCCAGAGGTCCGAAACCTCTATAGGACTCACAAAGAGTCTCATACCAACCCGAAGTTGGTTTATCTGACCCAAAGTCAGTAGGAGGTCCGAAACCTCACTTGGACTCAAGAGAGTCATATATACTAACCCGAAGTTAGTCTCACTGACCCGAAGTCAGTTGGAGGTCCAAAACCTCACATGGACAAGAGTCACATACCAACCCAAAGTTGGTTCATCTAACCTGAAGTCAGTAGGAGGTCTGAAACCTCACTGGACTTGATCCCAGATCAAGTGGTTGGACACGTGCCATCCTAGATAGAGAGTACAGCAATCTCTGATGCATCCATCAGTATTTTCTACTAGTCTCTAGCTTTTCCCACCTCATTAGCCAAATGAGAGGTACTTCCCATGAGTTTGAAACTTAGTGGGTAGGATGCATACGGGGCACAGATCATGAGAGGTGAACCTACTCAAATATCATAAAGGTGGGGAAGAAACACTACAAGGTTCGGTAAACCTAGCCCCGTGTGTGCTTATAGCTTCGAGGAACTATCCCCAAGGCCCCCCCAGAGCTCCCAGAGCTCATTGTCCAACAGGACCCTCAAAATAGGGTCGTTCCACGATTCCAAGATTCTCATGGAAGGTTAGGAACATGACCTTCCCCAAGGGCATTGTGAGAATATCTACGACCTGCTCATCAGTTCCTATATGATCGAGCCTTATGGCGCCTCGCTATACCATATCTCGGATAAAGTGGTACCAGCCATCAACATGCTTGGATCGTTCGTGGAACACAGGATTCTATGACAAACAAATCCCCCTCAAGTTATCACAAAGGATAATGGTGGCATCTAGCACATGCTCGAACAGCTCACTAAAGAGCTTTCGCAACCAAGTGACTTCACAACAGGCCATACATGCTACAATGTATTTGGCCTGAGTGGTGCTCAAGGCTACCGAATTTCGTTTCCTGCCCGAAGTAGATCTACGTGCGAAGCAACATCCAGATGTGCCCTTGCGATCCACCACATTGCCAACCTAATCGGCATCAGTATATCCAAGGAGTGTCATGCTCCTGGCAGTGTATCTCATCCCATGTTCTATCATGCCCCAGAGATATCTCAAGAGTTTCTTGGCACCAACCCAGTGAATGTTATGATCAACCATGTGTTGACTCAAAGTGTTCACTGCACAACATACGTCCGGATTGGTGTTCACTAAGAACATCAGGGCCCCTACAAGTTGAAGATACTCAATAGGATTTGCTAGCACGGGCCCAACAGCGCTGCCACTCAACTTCTTAAAGTTGAGCTCCATTAGTGTCGACCCGGACTTACAATCCACAATACTAAATCTTTCCAAAAGCTTCATAATGTATTTTTCTTGAGAAAGGAAAATCTTGCCAGGTCTCTACCAGACCTCTAGGCCTAGGAAATAGTGCATCAGTCCTAGGTCCTTCATCTCGAACTCAATAGCGAGCTCCCTCTTGCACTGATGAATGAGAGGGTCAGTACTTGTCAGGAAGAGGTCATCCACATACAACACCAGAATGAGAGGCTTCCCTTTGAAAACCTAGAAGTAAAGGTTCGGATCAAAATTACTTCGAGTGAAGCCCAACTTCATCAAGTAGCTATCTATCCTCTCGTACCAAGATCTGGGTGCTTCCTTCAACCCATAGAGGGCTTTCTTCAACCTACAGACATGGGTGTCCCGATCCTAGACTTCGAACCCCAGAGGCTGCTCCACATATACCTCTTCCTTTATCGCACCATGCATAAGTGCGGTCTTCACATCCATTTGATGAAGACTCCATCCTTGCGTAGCAACAAGGGCTATAATAGATCGAATGGTGGTGTATCGGGCCACAGGTACAAATATGTCATCATAATCTATGCCTTCCTTTTGAGAGAAGCCACGAGCAACGAATCTTGCCTTGAATTTTTCAGCACTTTCATCAAATCCATGCTTGATCTTGTAGAGCCATTTCGAGGTGACAACTGCTTTGTCCTTCGGTCTTGGAACCACATCCCAGACATCATTCTTCATAACGGACTCATACTCTTTGTGCATAGCATCCTTCCAGACTTGATGCTTTATGACTTCTTCAAGGGATCCATGCTCGGATTGTACAATAGTACTCATGGATGCTAGATACCCTTGGTATCTACTTGACTTCTTGCTTTCACGGAATGTCCCCCCTTGAATTTTAAACTAGAATACACTCTCTACAATATATATTGGATGGAGGGAAAGGTTATGATAAAACTTGTACAAAAAAACCCCTTAGTGTTGTCTCAACTTACTCTATTGTTAATGTGCATAGTGTCAATTTTGTAAAACTATAATCTACAGTAAGGATTGAGTGAGTTTTTTCTTTTGTAAGTTTTGTTTGCAATTGAAAAGTAAAAAAATTATAAAAGCTAAAATTATGTAGTGAAAAACTTTGTTTAAAATTTCAGAATAAAAAGTTGAGTCAGTTTCACATTATATAATATGAAAATTGTTTATGATTATAAAGTAAAAAACATGTAAGATTTTTTAGCTACAATTAGGTAATTAAATATATGTATATAGTTTTTTTTGAATGGAAGAAATTTGATATTCATTAACAAACAAACAAAATCCTAAAGCGTATGTATGTAGTTACAAACTATTACAATTAAGTAATTAAAGGTAATTATGGACATTCATCATTATTGCTCAAGATAAATCATGTCCTATGAAATAATTTGGAAATTTAAAAAAAGATCACATATTTTAAAAAAATTCATTATTAATTTAATTTTTTATATATTAAGAAATACTACTCAAAAAATAATAAAACAATTGTAACAAAAAATATATATAACAAAAAAAATCCATGTGTTTTTGGAATAATAAAATAGTTGTAACAAAAATAATATAGAACAAGAAAAACTATGTATATTTGGATGTATGAAAATTGTCAAATCTAAGACTTTTGTGATCCAGAATGTAGAAAAATGTCTTTTGGATTAATCACATAATTAGATACATTTTATTAAGTAAAATTTTAAAAGAATAATGGTTATAAACAATTAAAAAAAATATTAAATGGTTAGTTTAGATCTATATTATTTATGAGAGGGATCAATTCTCTTTTCACACTAAACCATCATAATTTTTCCCTTTAAATAAACTATATTCCACATGAATACCATGGGTCAATACAGTGGGTTGTTTTTATAGTTTATTATTATTTTATTTACCATGGGTAAATAAATTGATTGAGAAAGAAAGGTTCGGAGATGTCACCATAATAGCAAATGTAATGAATATTGTCATTTGCACAAACCCAAAAATTTAATGTTTATGTATTTTACATTTTTTTTTATTCGTTAAACTAATTTATGTAAAATTTAGTTTTATTAAGTCATTAATTTAAATTTTATTAAAAAAATTGAGGTTAAAATATAACAAATTACCATAATAACAAAAATAATGAATATAACAATTTTTTAATAACAACATTTTAACTTATAAGTCACCAAAACCTAAAATCTATCTTAATTATTAAAAAGAAAAGAAAAATCTAACATTATAAAAAACATATATAAAACTATTTACTTGTGGATCTAAAAGAGGAATGCCTTAGGGCATAAATATTATAGATTCGATTTAAAATCATTTTAGATTTATCTTAATTTTGAATTTATGAAAGTTGGAGGTATACATTTTTTTTATAGTGAAAAAAGATTTGGTTCTCTTGACACTTGGTAGATCTAGAGTTAATATGTCTATCCAAACTGGTTTGGTTATTAGCTTTTAAATAGACTACATTAGAAAAAAAACATCATGAAAAAAAAACCATGAGTTAAGAATATCATAGGAAAAAACCATGGACTAGAAAATTGAGATTATTTTTCCGGATTAATCACAAGATCAACTTTTTGGTCCACATTTTAAACCAACTACTGTAATTCATCTCACTACAAAGATGAAAAATCAAATCTATTTAATTAATATATAAACATTTAAATTATAAAATATTCAATACATTTAACATTTAAAATTTTATATATATATATATATATTTTTAATAATGACAATGACAATTATTTTATATCACCAAAAAGTTACTCATCATAATGACAATCTCAAGGTTAGAAAATCTAACCAATCATAGTTACTATCATTGTTAGAAAACAGTTACTATCATAATGACAATCTCAACTAATCATGGTTAGACAATCTAACTAATCATAGTTAGACAAATATCAATTTCATTTTCCACCCGGTCATGGTTAAAAAGTGTCAATTTCACTCCATCCACCATCCGACCAATAGACAAGTGACAATTTCACTCCGTTCACAATCACCACGTCATTGGATTCTTTTGTATTAAGTTCAACAGACATTGACACTACAAAACGAACCAATCTGCCAATTTGTCTGTGAAGAAAGATAAGTTGTGCCATCATGAGCATATCCAATTCAAATCTGATCTGGAGGAGTGTATAGGATGTACTGACTATCCAGTTCATCAAACGAGATTTTAATTTTTTCCCAATATTTAAAAATGTATAATGGGTTCATCATTGAAGAATTTTCAGACATTTAAACAAAAATTGATTGAAACATATATTGGAAAAAAATCACAAAGTTGTTTCGAAAAAAATGTAATTAAAAAGATGTAATGGTTAATCGTCGTTTTGAAGAAAGTCTAATTAAATCAAATGTAATTACGCTGCCACTACTACCTCTTTCTGCTAGCTTATGCACTTCATTACTCGCCATTTTTACCTCTTACCACCATGAAGGGATAGAATTTGAAGGAAAATTGGCTCTTGATCCATTGTCATCTATGGGTTTCACTTAACCAACGATACTTCCTTTATATGTCGCATCGTCCTTTTGAAAAAACATAATAGACTTTCATTGCCAACATTAAAACCTACCACCTTTTTAATAAGTATATCGTGGTTTGTGTTTAGACCTTAGCTTGAGTGGTTGAGATGATGGTTTGCCATCCTATCTATCTAGGTTTAAGTCTCCAACGACATGGCCTATCATCGTAAGGTTGAAAGGATAAGTCTCTCGTTGGAGTCTGGATCTTGGCTCTAGTTTCTGGTGGTCTCGAGTCGTCTTGGTCCTAAACTAAACTATGAGTTTCTGATATATGTGGCTTGTGGTTTGTTGCATATATCTAGGAAGATTGCTAGTTCCCCATCTTAAAAAAAACTATATTGCGGCTCCACTCAAGATGAGAAAAATCTACAATTGTTGTTAGTGTGCTAAAATGTACATCGTATAAGCTACCCATAGTATTTCATCACAATTTCCCTCTCGGGACATTCATAGCATGACATCCATCATTCTCCTCTTGGGACATTCATATCATGACATCCATCATTCTTAAGCATATAGGGATATATAATATTTGATCATTAATATCCTCCTCCATACCATGTCATCCATCATTAGCAAGAATGCAGGGCCACTAGTAACCCAGATCATATGAGGCCACGACGTATCGTATCTTGGTTTGGATTGAGATCAAATCAACTATTATGGTGTATCGTATCCCACTTGCATTGACATTAAATTTAATGGATCATATGAAAGTTACCTTGTCAATCTTAGCCAAAGTCCTCAACCAATAAAAAAAGCTTACTCATTTCCATATTATATTTCCAGTGTAAAAAGCTATAAAATGGGATTCATCAAATTTCCATTATAGGCTCAACAATAAACAAGATTAGTGGCACCACATGGCATGACCTCAAAGTGCCATGAGTAATAAATGCTAGTTTGAGTCGTTATACAAGTTGAAAATCCATCCTTATGTTCATTGAATAAATAACTACTAGATGATGTGTGACTCCCTTACACCATTTACATGTTTAACAACTAAATTTTTTGGGACACATAGCATCTGCTAGTTCTTTTTTACTCGAGAAGCTTGAGACTATGGCCTCACAATGGAAATGGATAATTGCACACTCCTCAAAACCAGAAGCAATAATCTCCATGTAGTGTTTTGCATGTACTTGAGAAATGGTGATGCAAGTTAAGCCAAGAACCCTAATAAACAAAGATACATCTACAAAATATTGTAGCTTCTCTTTGAGATCGCCATTGAAAATCTTAGAGGGCCCTCTCAAAACCACAAATCTAGGTTGTGTAACTAGTACAAACAATGTATCAAACATTGATTCTATTGTTAAAACACTCAAAATTTTGTGGAATTGGCCATCATTCCAATGTGGGGAATCAATGATGGAGTTCTAGCCTTATTTCTCTAATCTACCTTCTAGTGACTTTCATGGGTATTTTAATATGTTAGAACGACTTGGAAATTCTCCATATTTTGTTTCTAGGGTCCCAAGACATTTTTACAATGTTCTATTTCTAGGATCAACCATTAAAATCACCGTGTTCGCTAAAAGGGCCATCTCAAAATCACAAATATGGGTTGTGCAATTGGTACATACATCATATCAAATGCCATTTTTTATGTCAAACACTCACAAATATTTGTGGGAAAGGTCATCATCCTAATGGTGGGGGCCCAATGTCAAAGTTCGAATATTATTTCTTAGATTTTCCTTCCAATGACTACAATGGGGTCTTCAATTTGTCGCATCAACCTAAGCATTCTCTGATCCAGGTTGTACAATAAATGAAATGAAAGGAGGGAAAGGAAAGGAAATGCACACATAAAGAAATATAATAGAGATCATAATAATATAGTGAAAACCCAACTTCTATCAATAAATAGAATAACAAAATATTGTAAAACACAAACTAGCTAGAATGGTGTGCTATCTTTGAAGAGAGAGAGATGGCGACTACATGAATTCACAAAAGATATTAAAAGAGGTTTAAAAAATGGACATAATTAAAGAAACTTAGAGGTCCAAAACCCTAAGCCTAGAAGTTAAACTGCCAAAAGGTTTGTGTGCCACGAGGTGGTTAGTTAGTACATCAACTTACCAAGGGCACAATTTTTGCATACAATCTTCATTTAGGGTGCATAGTAGCTCGTTGGAAAGAAACATACAAGGAATAAACTTTTTTACCATGGCAAATCCTAGCCTGCTAAATTGCTAAAAGACATCATTTAGGGCCTCAAAATGGCCTTGATATTTTGGGACCCAAAAAACCATAAAAAAAATACCAAGAAGATAGAGAATCGTTGAGTCAGTGGAAGAGGTGGGTGGTCATCCATATTTTCCTAAATCAATCCTTCCCCCTTAAGAAGCAAGGGTCTCCATTACATCAAGTCCCCTCATCACATGGGGAAACTTCTGCTAGATTTGGCTCCTAGTGAGGCACTTTCCTTAGTGAAGAAATGCCCTGCTTTGACAACCCAAAATAATTGTATGTGTGATTGGTGGGTATCATGTGTCTTGTTATCCATGAGTTGATCTACTATAGCCTATTCAATGTAGTCAGGATTGAGTTCTATGGGGGTCAATGCTTGACTACCTCTGAAAAAGGTGGAAAATATCGTCGAAGTAGCTCCACATTATATGCTAGGTGAACACCAAGCAAAAGTGGAATATTTAATTCAAAATCGTTTTCACCCACAACTTTTGCGATTGTGTATAGTCCATATTAGGGTGCTTTGAGCTTCTTATGGAGGGTTGTGATGTTATCTTTCTATAAATGAAACAACATCGTATCCCCACCCTGGAACTTGTGTGGAATCATGTGTTGGTCATCTCATGGCTTGTACTCGGCATTAGCTTTTGGTAGGATTATCATGAAACTGTGGTTGGAGGTGTTGGATCTATTTAACAAATTTGGTTGCTTTTTCTACATGCATCTATGGATGGGAACACTTTACTAGTAATGATGTAATGGTAATATCTATATCAATCAGGGCCAATGTTTGGAATCCCAAGCACACGTGAAAAGGATTGTTGCCATTATAGCTATGGAGGGCTCTATTATAGCTATGTTGAACATATGAAAGGCTTTCATCCCATGTACATAGGTGGTTGGAATTGTACATGTGTAAGATATGCACAATCAACTTGTTGACCACTTCAATTTGTCCATATGTTTAGGGATTAAATGAGGATGTTTTGATCAACTTGGGATCCATCAGAGACCATAGGTTGAACCAATAGAGATTGAGGAACTTGTTGTCCCTATCTAAAATAATGGCTTGAGGTGGCCCAAAATGAACCCAAACATACTGAAAGAAGAGTTTAGGAGTAGCTTCAACTATGATATTCTTATTACATGATGCCAAAATGGCCATCTTAGAGAACAAGTTGACAGCCACAACACAACTTTTTCATATGATATGCTAGGGTTTAATGTTATGTGGATCCATTTTTAAAGTGTGGTTTTCATACTTTAGCTCTATATTTTTTTGTATCTAGATCACGACCTCTAGATCTAGAAATTTGCACAATCATGCTATAAATTTCCATCAACACTATAATCCATAGGAGAATGGCCAAGTTGAGATCATCAATAAAATTATTATGACCATGATCCAATAAATAATCAATAAATACAAATCTCGGTAGCATCTTATGTTATTATTTTCTTTATGAGATTATAGGCCATCAATTAAGATTGTCACTAGGTTTACACCTTTTCATCTTGTACATAGTGTAGACAAAGATTTAATTATCAAGTGTGAAATCCAAGGAAAATCCTAGTGGTTAAATTTTATATATGGACTAATTTTTCATGATTTTTTTCAAAAAATAGATTCATTGATTTCCATTTTTTCTATAAATCATTCACCTGAATTGCAAAGGGTAAAATTATTTTACCTTCACAATCACCAAAATTTTATATACTATATAAAATCATTAGAAATTTGAATATTTTTACAAACAAATTGCTAAATATTTTAAAATTTTCATATTAGGGACCAATAAGATTCACCAAGGTTTCCATACTTTAATATAAGTTTACATTCTTAAAATTTTTCCTTGTTGAAATCCCCTCCTGTCATTAATCCAATAAACTTTTACTAGACACCTCTATATTAGAATAATGGCTAGTCATATTGGAACATATGGAAAAAAAAAATCACACTATAGCACAATGAGGCCATACAAAATGTTCTAGATAACATTATTATCATCATGTTCACCCTCACTCATTTCATGAAGGTGCTCTAGTCCTAGTATACAATCAAGATGATGACACACTTGGTCGAGGAAAATTTTAATACTCATGGTAGGGTCCTTACATAATCATATGCTATTTAGGAAAGGGGAAATTTTCTCTTTCCGGTTGTAACGGTTCTAAAGAACCCACACAATAGTTTATACTAGGATAAATTTTACCCTTAACCATTTTATATAATCATGAATATATTTCCCCTTGCATTCATTACTGAATTGTTGCATTTTTTCTTGAGAACCTTATGCTCTAGACTTTCATGGTCTTTTTAAATGGAGCATGAGCCTTCATGTTCAATCATTTTTGTCAATGGTTCAAGTATTATGCTCAAATTCTCACCTTGATAGGTTATTCTATTTAATCCCCCTCACATCCACTCTTCTATATCAATGGCATATGCATTAGTGATGCCACTAATAATAAGGAAAACACAATGTCATGATTGGCTTAATTATTGATGCTCTCTATTTTCACATTCATTGTTTATGTGTTCATCTTGATTCTTAGTTATTCCTTTTACAAGTGAATAATTATTATAGCTTCATGATCCTTGACTATTTAGAAAGTATATGAAAAATAAATAATTAGTTAGATAATTTGAATCCATTACATTCATTCATGTTCCCAAAAATATCAATAACGTTGTACCATACTACGAGTCAAATTCTAGATTGGCATTGAATTTATTCATCACATAATGAAATAAAACCATATATATACACAAGTATGATAACCATGATAAGCATCAACGTATGTAAATACAAAAGAAAACTAGCATTTCATTCATACACTTAACGCTCATCAACCAAAACCATAAGGTTGTGTGTGTATCATAAAAACAAAATTATTGTTTACATGAAATTCCATGCTCTGTTAAAAAATATGATATATTTCCAATACTACAAAACATAACATGGAGACACTTCAACTCACTCCCCATTCTTCATCATCATTATTCTCACTATAATCCTAAAATGGAGGATCTAAGGATAATAAGGGTAGGGCTCATCTAGCTAGATCTCTTACGCCTAGATCCACCATCACTATCCTCAACATGATGGGGCTCCATTTAGTTGATGTTCCAAAGCACTACTTAATTAGTGTCTTGTCCAAGTGTTGCCATCCTTTCTAAGTCACTTCCTCAAGAAGATAATTTCTCAACCCATGTATATCATATAGGACCCATTGAATCCAAGACATTTGGGTCCCCTCTATGTCTGTAGGTTGTTGGAGTAGGATCAACTCCTTCAACTCAGCCTTATCCATGTCGATGATATGTTAAACTCATTGGTGATACATCTATACACACATTACAAATTATCAATGTTAGTGACATTTTTCATATAAAATCTAGCTACTATCTGTTATAATCTATGAGAACAATTAACAAATCAAAATAAATGATGTAATATCACTTTCCATGCTTGGTCTAAAAGGAAAGGAAGCTTTGGAAATATTCTATAGTCCATAAATTCATAAGGATACTCATAAATATACACTTGAAGCTATTTCCAATGAGAAAATAAATTTGTGAAGAAGACATTGTCCACTACATTGTACCCTCTCCTATGGGGTTCCCATGGTCCTACATCTCAAATAACATGGTTTGGACAAAGAGTATATATCCTTTAAAACAAAAGGTCATAAAAGAAGGTCCCAAATGCAAAATCATCACCACTCACTTGGCATCTTCACATAATCAACCGTCACCTTGTGCTAGTTGGAAACATCTAGGGCCACCTATAGTAGGCGCCCCTAAGAAATATTTTAACTATCACCATTTCAATACCTAAAAGCTAGTGTGATGTATGTGATCCCATAACTTGCACGACTCTTATAGCTATTATCTAAGTCTCTGATATTTATATATCTTAGAGGTAAATCACTCCATCATGCACCTATGACCGATTAACATAATGTTTATCAATGAAGTCAATTAGAGGCATGCCATTTGCCTTGTGGGTTGGATGTCCTCAATGAATCCATACAAAAAAAGGCCTATCAAGAAAAATACATCATGTAGGGTGAGCTCACACCATCCCTCCCCCATCCCCTATATTATTGATGCCTTGGCATCACCCTTCTTCTCTCTCTCTCTCTCATGTGGAAGATAATGTTGGAATTCCACACATCCAGTTATTCATATTTATCTAACTTGAAATTTATAACACTACAATATCATGCTTTAAACAATGGAAATCAACTCCAAAAATTGTGGGTCCCACCATATTCATAAAATTTATGGAATATTATTTTGTTTCATTTAGCTTCATATATGCCCAATTTAGCATAATATTGCACCATTAACTTCCTCATTCTAATATATTTCCCAAGATATTGATAGTTTTTGTGGCTAGGTACTTTATTTGGAAGCCCCATTTTTCATTTTGAGCATCACATGCATATAATTTGAGCTCACAACCTCGACTTCTCATGTCATCTACACTATTGGTTTCATTTTCATATGCGCTTGAACACCGTGATATTGTTTCCACATGTTCAAGGTTTTGATATGGGGGGGACTTTTCTCATTGATATTTTTACGAGCTCATTATTCATCCTTTAGGCATAATTTATTAAAATGGAATATAGATCACATATCCCACCTAAGTGTGTTACATTAGCCATGTTTTCTATTATTGGAATATTCCTGTAGGAACCACCCCCCCACCTTTGGACAAGTGCCTTGGCCCCACACAGTCTCCACCTTGTTGAAAAATACCTTATCACATTCATAAATGGAGTTTTAAAATTGTAAGAATAAATTCAATATATTGTAGGTGTTGGATCCCTAAATTATCCTCATTTTGACACCCTTTTTCCCTTTCTTTTCACTTGTTCCATATATATTTTTTCTACATTTACAATTTATAAGGTCATCCAAGTCATGCTTAACCATAACATAATGTATTATTCATTCACAACTCATAATCTATAATTTCTTTATGAAATTGATTGAAATATTTCTATTGTTACCGAAATGTACATTTTCCATATCTAATTAGTATTTTTGCAGCTAAGTCCAAGGTTGAATAGGTTCTCGAGAGTTTGAAGACGAATAGGACATATAGATAAGTGCGAAATGTCAAGAGAAAGAATATACATCTATCACGCTTACCAAGAATATCATAGAAATTGAGAATTGGAATTATCAAAGAAAAAGTCAAACATGGTTTGTTCTCATGCAAGACTTCAAGCGAAAAAATTTCATCATCAGGCGAGCATGGAATCAAGTGAGTGAGATTCAAGATCCGAAGATGATGATGTGTTATCGAGAACCTTCACAATTTTCTATTCTCATAGAAAATCATGAAGAATAGACTTTATGTTTTAATTAGGAAACCTAAGTGTCGATGGAGGAACTTGCCTCTCGGTGTTATTTTCTTAAAAAGTTTTTAGTTCAGAATAATATAATTTCTTCGATCCGAAGCAAAGACAATCAAGTTTTAGCTCTGTAATTATTGTTACTCTCTGAGACTTTATTTCCAGTGAATGCAATTACTTTGTTCCTATATGAATGTGTTGGTGATCTGATTTGTTGATTTGAGTTTTCACAACTCGTGCTCATCAAGAGGGCCCCCTGACAAGTTGTGAGACAATACATTATTTTTTTATTTCATTCTTTCTTTGGTAGTTCTTTCGATCTTGTTAGATTCCTTTTACTTTGGATGATGCTTTGTTTTCATTCGTATATTGCTCATCGAATATTTGATTGCAATGGGTTGGGCACTCAACATTAAAAATAAAAACATAAAAAACATTTATTTTATTAGATTTCATATTTGAATTTTCCACTTAGTCTCAGAATGGCCTAGAGTAGGCCAAGTGGCAGTCTCAGAACATGGCACGTACACAATATTACTGAAAGACCACGTCATTTCTTTATTAAACAGGGGCACAAATATTATATTTAAGGTTTTGTTATTGGAATAATGAGGGGAAGGGTTGGCGGAGCCCGCCATATCCGGCAGCCCGTAAAACCATCGAATCATTTAATCAGTGCTACCAAACAAGTAACGTGTACCTCAAAATTTGGAATGGAAAACCATATGATATCCATGTTCCAAAGTTAAAACATTGTTAAAACAAATCTTAGACGACGCAGGATTGATATCATTACAAATCCTAAGTTTAAACTTCGGTTATAAACTATGTTCCATGGGGATTCACCGTCGGTCTATGGTTATGAACCATATGATAAATATGGTGCATGGACCATACGGTTATGAACCCTATGATATATATGGTTATCACATTTATCCACCCAGCCTTTTGTTAACACTATGTAAAACCATAAATGCGCCCAAACTCCAATGTTGTTGTAACTATTGCTAAGTATTGAAAATAAAATCCCGAGAGGTCTACGGGTTTGACCCCAGGACCTTCCTATGGGTTTATAAAAGAATGTATCAATTATGCGCCATGGCCAAGGGAGTTGTAAGGAGTCGAATCTATATTTATTTTGAATAGTGCCTGTAAATTTCTTTTGAGGCATATCTCATCCAATATTGGGATTTTTTGAGATATGAAAGATGTGTTGGAAAGTTGAGGTCGAGGCCTATCAGTTGACAATAACCATTGATGCATGCAAGAAGATTAAAAAATGGTGAATTTTGATGTAAAGAGACTTTATGAGCATTTTCAATACATTGGATGCCCATTGGAAGTGGACCCAAAGATGTAGTCCAAGAGGGACGGACTGTATCATCAAATGTTATGTGTTTGCTTCTTATTTTTGTTGTTCATGGTTGATTTCAGATTTTAAGTCTTTAAGTTTCAGGCACATAAAAACCCATTTTCCTTATTAATTCACTACTAAAGCAACCTTAGTTAATATTTGAAGAAATTGAGAAAATAGTCAATTATGTTGTTTTTGGATCATATTTTGGTATAAGAGCGAGGTTGATCATGTATAAGTATGATATTTTCCAATATGAATGTTGACTAGATCTAGGTTGCGACGTGGAGAAGGGAAACTTGAGATGATAAATATAGAGATTGGAAAGAGGAAAGTCTCTCAAAACTTGAAGATGGGAGAGTCAAATGAAAGAGAAGCTCCTGAAACAAAGGTTGTTGGCGAGGAGCAATTTCAGCAAATGTTCCTTAATATGCAAAGGATAATTGTAGAACTTTATGAAGACAATAATACTAGAGATGCAACTTCATCTTCTAAAGGCACGAAAGAGAAAAAGAGGAATAAAAAAGTTGACAGTAATGAACCTCCTTCTCCTCCTTCTTCGTCTTCTTCTTCTTTATTCTCTTATCATTCAAGTTTAGATTCAGACTCACAAAAGAAGCCAAAGAAATCTCCTTTTTTGAAGCTTAATGTTAAGTTTGAGTTGCCAATATATGATGGGAACATCTTTGATTTGGTGGGAAATTAAAAATCAATCAAATTTGAAGAATAAAGGTAAAATTATCTCCTCATGGTCTAAGTTTATTAATTCACTTAAAAAACAACCTTAGTTAATATTTGAAGAAATTGAGCAAATAGTCAATTCTGTTGTTTTTGGATCAATTGCATAGACTTTAAATTATTTTGTTCAATAGAATAACCTTCAATTCACTTCAATACAATCAATTTTTAATTATGCTCAATAGAATAGATTTTCAATTCCTACTCAATAATTTGATTTGATTACTTGCACTCTAGCATAGGTTGTTTTCAAGTTTATCTCAATTCAAAAAGTCCTATAGAAAGAACATGTGCGTACACTTAATAAGAATTAGTTTTCGATAGATTAGATTTACAATTTGTATTTAGATTTGATCTTTTGATTCAAAATGGATCTCCTAGCATATAGCGCACATACTCTTCACATTTTAACAAGCCCTAGTCGATAATTTAATGAAATAATTTAATCAACAAATAAATTACCCTATAGTAGGTATTAGTGGTTGATGTGTGGTAGTAGGGGGTTTACAAGTATTGTGGGGTATAAAAAGATGTGTTTTGGTAAAAATAAGGATATATGGTAAAATAAATGGGTTTTATTAGAAAGGTGCGTCTTGTCGGGGGGGAGGAGTCAACAAAAGGATTTTGGGAGTTATTAATGAGTGCCTAGAGAAATTAGAGTTATTCTTTAATATGCCACAAAAATAGGTGCCACATCAAATATTGATTGAAATGACCCAAACTTCTAGAATAAATAAACAAAAATTACAAATAAAAATTCCAAACATTGATTGATAAATATAAAGAAGATTTCATTAATAAGTACATTAATAAGTACACAACCCATAAGAGGAGTGGCAAGCATAGGGGGTTATCTTAAACCCCAAAGGACAAGTTCTTAGCTGAAATATCATACTCCTGGAGTCTAGGTATTTCTTCAAACAAACAAGTAGAGAGACATGCCTTGTTGCAAGATATAAAGCTATCTAAGAACCTCCCATTTCATATGCTAACTATAGTAAGGGATCCAAATAATATTATTTGACATTTAAATCACGCCACTGGTCCATATAATTTGAAGTTGCAAATGATCTATAAGAGAACCAAACTTATTTTCAACTCAACTTCAGACTTAAAAGAATTTCATATTCTTCGTGAAATGGATGAAGATGAAGATGTGTTGGAAAACCAAGCCACCATGTGGCTCCTTGTAACCTTGTGGGTAAGTGGAACCACTCAAACTCACTTGATACCATGACTCAAGCAAGTAAGGAACATGAAATTCATCGAGTGAGAAAATTGAAAAAGACAACAACAACTTGGATTTGATTCCTACAGTGTGGATTGATCATATTACATTTACGATGCATTAAATATCCTACATCACCACCCCCCGGAACCTGTGTGGAATGTATGGGGTAATCTAATAAAAAAATTATCATAAGAGAAATGGAATCTCAAACATGGGTGTATTATTGTAGTGAACTTGACATTTAGGGATTATGATCTAGATTGGATCATTATATTATTTTTCATTCTTAATGATGCTTTTAGAGTGGAAAAATTAGAGGAATTAAATCACCAAACCATTTTTATCAATGGGTCCCAATTTGGCTAAATGAAGTTTTAAACCTTTTGGAGGTAGTTTGAGGAATTTCCTAAATTTATTTTGGGTTCCAAAATATCTTTCTTATGCAAGACCCCATATAGCTATTCTACACTCATATACCTTTCCAACAACACAATAAATACCTCAAATGGAGTATGTAAGTAAAAGTTATTCCATCAGAAGTTGACCTTTTTGTTTTCGCCAACATGATTTGAGAGGATGCCATGTCATCCAAATTACTGAAGGAAATTGGGATAGTCATGTGAACATGATGAAGAAGACGATATAAGGGTCAATATTGTAACTCTAATTAAGAGCTGAATGAGACAAAATCAACCACTAGTAGGCCATAAAGCTGTGTTATAACCATGCCACCAGGTCGAAAAGGGGTTCCATTTAATTCAATTCCATTTTGTTCCATAGATGAGTAGAGTAGTTGTGAGTAGATAAAGACAGAGAAAATAAAGAAGGTTTGTGTTCTATAGCAGTCCGCAGGCCACAAGTCTCACTCCTCTATACATGCATCCACTTCCATTTAGAGAAAGAGAGAGCAAAGAAGCCTCACCTTCCAACGAGGTTTTATCTTGTAAGGGTTCCCCAAATCATATCTTGTGTCGCTGTGGTTTGCGAGCGTTCATTTTTTTCATTATTCTCTATTTTCATATATTGCATACATAAGCAGAAACAGTAATTTAGTAAGTCCAGGAATCTAAGGAAAATTAACCCTTATAGTATAAATTTTGATTTTTTAATAAATTTTATCATATCAATTGTGACAAAAATCTAGTGGAATATCCACAAAAGCTTTCGGATCAAATTACTTCACCCTAAACAATGTAAACTTTGAAACAAAAATGGAAACGAGTAGCCGTTTTTTTGAGGTAGCAAAAAAATAATCTGATTTTGAAAAGTGGTTTATTCAGAATACTCTTATTTTTTTAGCATATTTTTGACACTTTAAATTTTCTTATGTATCAAGTATAAACATTATTTTTGAAATGTTAGTGATTTTCATGTTGATTTTAGAAAGTGTTGATGCTAGCATCAACCCCTTTTTTTAGAGGGTTTATTTTTTACACTTTAAATTTTCTAATGTATTAAGTGTGGATATTTTTTTTAAATGTTGGTGATTTTCATGCCGATTTTGAAAAAACTCCAATTTTTTTTTTTAGAAATATTTTTGAGACTTTAAATTTTCTTATGTCCTAAGTATGCACAATTTTTTTTTATTTTTTTTAACGTTGATTATTTAACAAATTTTCGTGTTGTCTTATTCCTTTCTTATTTTTCGTCCTAAAATATTTGTTTTTTAAGGGTTTTCCAAACAAGTCTTTTTTGTTTTTCTTTACTACATTTTTTTATAATGATTTTTAAAAAAAAATTCGCCAACAAAAAATTATATATATATATATATATATAATTGTAAAAAAATAAAAAAATTTAAAATGATAAAAAAAAATTAAATAAAAAATCAAAACAAACATAATTAAAAAAAAAAAAATGAGATAATTTGAATAACAAGCCAACAAAATATCAAAATTTAAAAAAATGATAATAATTAAAAACCTAAAAAACATAAAAATTAAAATAAACATAAATAAAAACATTAAAAAAAACAATCAATTAAAAAAAAGAAATGCCACCCTCGCCCAGCCTAGCGGCTAGTGGGTCGGCCTTGGCAGCCGATTCTCGGAATCAACAGCCAAGTCTATGTTTGTATTTTTTTTGGAAATTGAGTGTTCAATTTTTTTATTTTTATTTTTTTTTTGTATTTTTTTAATAATTTTTAAAATTTTTTTTTTATGTTTTTATGTTTTTATTTATGTTTTTTTTTTTTTTTAAATATTTTGTTTGTCATTTTATTTTATTTTTTGAATTATCTAATATTTTTTTTTGAGTGTTTTGGTTAAATTTTTAATATTTTTTTAAAATTATGTTGGTTTGGAAATAGTTTTTTAACTTTTATTTGATGCTTATTTAAAGTTTTTTTTTTTTTTTAACATTTTTTTGAATGTTTGTTTTATTTTTTCATATATATATATATATATATATATATATATATATATATATATATATATATATATGTTTTTGTCATGTTTTAATTTTTTTAATGTTATTATATATTTTTTTATTTGCTTCTTATTATTATTTTTTAATTTTTTGTGTTTTTATTTTTATTTTTATTTTTCTCAATGTTTTATTTTTTTAAGTTTTATTTTTTATTATTTTATGTTTTAATATATATATTTTAATTTACTTGCTATTATTTTTTTTTTAAATTGTGTTTTGTTTATTTTTTTTCAATGTTTTAATTTTTCTTTTCTTCTTTATTTTTCATTTTTATTTATATATTTATTTATAATTTTGTATTTCCTACAGGGTTCGTGTGAATCCTAGACTAGCAATTTGGCTCCTAGTATGTGTTAATTTGATTGTTGATTTTAAAATTTTCGTTATAAAGAATCGATTTCACCCTCACAATGTGTTAGTTTCATGGTTGATCTTTAAGTTTTCATTACAATTGGTCAAGTTCGCCTACACTGCATGTCAATTTGAAGTTGACTTTTAAATTGTTCTTGCAATGTGTCAAGTTGCTTAGGATAAGATTTTAAAGTCGTCACACTTTTAACATTTAAAAAAGAAATTACTCTTGATATAATAACTCTTTCATTGAGGTGTTTATTTTTAAAGTTCTTTTAGTCATAATTTTTTTTCATAATGTCACGGTTGAAAATTTGTCAGAATTTTAAGGTTTTTTTGACTCATGATATTTTATCTTTAATGTTATGGTTGAAAATAGTTATAAGTATTTTATCTTTAACACCATGGTTGAAAATTGTTGTAATTTTAAGGCTTTTAAGAGAAGTGATATTTTATCTTTAATATTATCCCTAAAAATTGTTGGAATTTTAATGTTTTTTGAAGTCATGATGTTTTATCCTTAATGCCATTGCTAAAAAATATTGAAAAAACAACTTGAAAAAAAAAATGTTATCCCAGCATCAACATATTTTGTTTTCAAGGTGTTTTTTGCACACAAAAAATTGGTTTTTATTCGCTTTTATTGTCATTTTTTTTAAATATTGAAACTTTACACAAAAAAACCATATTCCAGCATCAACATTTTTCTATTTTAGTTTCTTTTACATGTTTTTTTGGGGTTTTTTTGCCAAAGTGCTCGTTTTGAGTTTATAGTTCCCATTTCAAAGTTTACATTGTTCTATGCTCATGTGGATAATTGGGTCATAGTGGTGCACTTATGTTGGCGTGATGTGATTTCACTTTGGAAAGCATAGAATAATGGAGGCCTTAATAAGGCTTTGTCCTTGGGATTTCCTCCCAAAGGAATTACATGATTTTATATTCATGGTGACTCTCTGTGATGAAAACTAGGCTAAAAAGGAAATTCTATGATGGATAAATCAACTCTCTTGTTAGAATATGCAGAGGACAATGGACAAGGGGCAAAATTTTCAAGTAGAAATTGGTGTGAAGACTCGTGAAGGAAGTAAGAGGTGACATATTTTAGAATGGGATGCATAATTGTTAGATATCTAAGAGAAGTACATGGCTCTCCACCTATGCATATAGAAGTTAGCAATGGAGCTCATGTCCACTACGGAGATAATTATTGAGAATCAAATTTTGATCAAGAGGTAGGAAGATGAAATCAATTGCTTACAGATAATTAGTGGAACTACAACTGAAAGAACTGTTTCCTCCCTTCTATAGAGTGTCCACAGTATCTTCAGCCAACCTCGTCTATTCCTCTCCCTCTGCTCCTTTTGATTTGAATGCTCTAGCTTCATTGGAAATACTTAATATTGAGGAATTTTCTTATGGTATAAATGTATTCTAATAAATTGTAATAAAAACAAAATTTGTAAGTTTTGGAGATTTCTTTTACAAAGAATTCATGTATAGGCCTCGTTGTATTTTTTTTTTTTGTCTTGGTTAGAACATGTTAAAAGTAGGCCATTAGGAGGAAGGTTAATGAAAAATCATGGCTTTATAGACAATATTAAGTTTTCTTGCTATGAGTTATCATATATTTTACTAATATAATCTCCAAATTATTGTTTAAAAAAAGCACACAATCCACAAGAGCATTGATTTTTGGGATACTTGTGATATGAAGGAAAATCACTTGCAATGATATATTTTCAAACCGTTATGCTCCAAACTATGATCTAGCTAACCGAAACCAACACAGAGGGGTGTCTTTCCACCTAACCATAGGTTGATAGCAACACTATTTCTTTCTACACCTAACCACCCCTAGGCCCTCAATAAACTACCTTTTTTAATCCCTACTCACAATAATTCTCCAAGAAAATGATGACTCACACCCTTTTCCTAGTCCATTAAATAGAACTCTTATGCTCGAAAAATGGAAGGAAAAATTCAAGCACATAATCCATGTGTCACCATGTAATATTTATTTTTATCTCTAAATTTTATTAATTTAGTTTTTTCCATAAATTTATCTTGACTCATTTTCACTCTTTGTATTTTATTAATAAGATAATTTCTTTTATTAATTTAATATGATTCTTCACTCTATTATTATTTTATTTATGTATTTATTCTTATCATCATCATTACTATTATTTAATAATAATATAGGGAATTTCATGTTTTAATATTAAATAACAATGATATGGGCATTACATTGACTAATGGGGGGCTTCATGCCTAACCTATCCATATTTTCATTTTCTCATACCTTATGATAGTGCTCTATCTACACGAGTTACCTTGGATTAGTATTCCTTTGCAATTTGGCACCCATGCTACTATTTCTCCCTTCAGGTTGGGAGACAATATAATATTTATTCCAAAATTTATCCTTATGCTCATTCTCATCATAACCATTGGCTTGTGTCTCTGCACTCTTTAGCAGTAAAATTGATTTCGATGCTTCAAGTTACTTCATTATATGACATTGGCCCGTTGCCTCATCCATACTATGAAGATAGCTGGAATTATTTTTCCACCATTCATCTACCCTTAATTAGAATTCTATCAACGTTGACCCCCTAATTTCTTCCATGTTCCCCCATTCCCGTGACTTGATTCATTTGATCATATCACAAGCACTAATCTCCTTGTTTGTATTCCTATCCAAATTTATTTATTATTTTGGAAAAACCATTAAATGGCTCATTAGCACACTTACAATGTATATAATATAATTTGGTATCATCCCTCATAATCATTGTTTAGAGCATCCTACAATGAGTTAACATTGGAGTTTTATTCTTTCAATTGTCATCTAGCATTGATACCATTTATATACCTCATTATGTACACCTCATTTCAGTTAATATTTCCTAGTTATAAGTTGTATCTATCAAGTTGTCATCACAATCCCCTTTCCTTTTGTTTACTACCATTACTAGAGTTGCATGTTAGTTTCTAGGTCATCCACAAAATATTTCTCTAAATAAGGAACTATTGAGTCCATCACTCTTTGGCCTATTCATCCACAATTCTCTCCATCGGAGTTAACCTCACTTATTGTCCTTATATCATACCTTTTTTCATCCTGTGAAGGTTACCTTATACTCTACTTACTATAGGCCTTCCCTTCTCTCCATCAATTGGCCTATTTTATGGTTATGGTCTAGAGAACCTATGTACCATGGCTCCATTTACGTCACTGATCGATTACCTTGGACTAGGAATAAAGAGTCACCATTTCTCCTTGACACAAGAGAGTCTCATGTGCTTAAATCCAACTCATTATAACACTAATGAGAATCAAACAATGTTTTGGCTCCAATCTCTTAGTTTGGTTGAAGACCCTATACATTTGTAACTCTTGCAATAGTTTTTGAGTCTATTTAGGAGGCCACGCTTCTTATTTATTTTTATTTTGTCTAGGTTTCATTGGTGATAGCGTTGAAGATTCAATTGTATTTCTTTGGATATATTTTTTTCCATTCTAGCAGTTGTTATGAGCCGCCTATGATGAAATTCTTAACAATTATCTTTTTCCAATTCTTGGCCCCTTTGAGCATTCGACAAGGCTTTCATTATTCTAATTTGGTAGCCCTTTATATGCTATTTTTAGTTCCTATGTATTCAATTTAAATTGTATATTAGCCACAATTATGTATTTCGATTAGATCCCATGGCTCTTGGTTTATCATGCATTGTACTATGGAATTTTGATGTACTTTGATTTGGCTTTGTAATTTTGTGATCCCATATTGTATTGATATGTTTGACAAACACATACATTCTCACCTCATACATATCAAGATTACATACACATGCTATCATTTTCGACTTGTTAATGCATGTGCACCTCCCAAAATTGTAGTGGCCAAATTGGACCTCATCAAGTTGTTATTTCTAATAATAGAGTTTGATATTGGTTTTAATTAGTTGTCCTTATCCCATAACTTCACTTAAATAATAAGAGTTTTTTACATTTAATGTAACTCTAAATAGAATTCCACGATTTCATCTATAAATGTAGCCATTAAGGTCACTTATTTCATCAATAATTCATTCAAAAGTTATATTGTCAAAATTCTACCATAAAAAAATTTGCAACTTAACCATAGTTTTTATATCATTTGATATTTTTCTTTTAATTTCAAAGCTTAAAATTGGAACACACAAAGTGGTACAATACCTTTCCTCAAGGTGTCTTTGAAGCCCATGTTGCTATACAACCATTATTGAAGTGTTATCTTACCCATTATTGAAATATCATCTTTTTTTCAAGGAAAAATCATAATTTTATTCGTTTGAACAAAATTACATGTTGTAGATGCTAGATAGCATATGCATCAAATGACAAATATTGGTGTACAAGATCAGTAAAAACAACTCATCAAAGAGTTAACCTATTTTTCTCTTTCCTACCTTTCTTTTTTTCCACTTTCTGCCAACCATTAGAGTTTGATGGGGTTGATATAAAAGACAATTGTGTTTCTTTTACATTTGGCTGGATTTCTTTGTTAGAATCTGTATTTTCTGAAATGTGTGTTCGCTTGGTGCCAATAGTTGATTTTTCAACCAAAGTCATCTCAAGTTGCTGATGTTGTTCGGTTGGGAATGGAACCAATGGAGATTGATGCTTGACCTCATCTTTCATCTCAGTTTCCTGGGTATTATGTGCATTGTTGGTGGTGGTATTCTCTGTGGGCTCTGTTGCTTCTGTTTCTGCTTCTTGAGTTTCTGAAAATTGCCATCCTTTCGACTTTTGTGTTTGTATTTTTTTCCTTTCTTCTTTAGCTTGTGGACAAGTGTTTTGGAGGTGGACGGTATGAAGAAAAATATGACAACGAAAGGTTGTATTCTCATAGTCAAGGGGTTGAGACCACTGCTGATTGTTGAAATGTAGCTAGATGCAATCAGGTAACCCTTTGCTAAGGTCTACCTCCACGTAGAGTTTGGAAAAAGTATAAATGACCATTGAGACTCGATCAACATCTATCTTTATGAATTTCCCTAGTGTATTCCCAATTCCCGCTAATACTTTGTGATGCCAAAAATGTAGTGGTAGATTATGTAAACTAACCCATATAGGCATTTTTCAAATCACCATGGTATTTGCATCAAATCCTAGAGACCGTGGTGTCGTAAATAGGCCCGCATTACCCCAGAACCATGGTCCCTCATTTATTGCATAATCTCTATCTTTTGTTGTATCAAATTTAACGATAAAAAATCCTCTCGAACATAAATGGATATCGCAGTTTACTATTCATATAGAATAAATCCATTCACGTAATGTCACAGATTTGGGCCAAAATCCATTGAATCTACATATAATTGCTTTGTTATGGAGTTCATCGTGAATCACATTTACCTCAGGCAGGTTTATTGCCAAAAACGACGCTTGGATCATCTTCTCCACAATGTACAAGCCAGGTATAGTGGGAGCCTGTGCTGGTACCTCCTTCCCCTTAACTGCATCTTTGAACGATACCAGTCCTTTGGAACTGGTTCCAAGGCAGCCACCTAGAAGTCTCATGTTAAGAAAAATAATTGAGTTTGGTACAATGCTATAATCCTAGAGAGTAGATTCATCTCGCAAGGTTTTCTCTGTATGAATCAAATTGTGTAAGCTGACTCGAGTGCCTATCTTATCTTGAATCCTTTATCTAAAAGTGATCCATTCCCATTTTGAAATATTATCTTATTCCATTGAAAATAAAACTATTTACATTATTTACATCATCTCCTACTTTATATATATTTTATTTCTTTATACACTTTCTTTTAAATAAAGATAGAATATAGAAATCTTATCTTTTACTATGTTAATTACTTAAATTGCACAATTGTTTTTTCAATAATACCATATTGACAAATACCGCATATAAATTATTGACATTATTCAAAGGCCATGATGACGTAGTTATTCAAAACATCGACTTTCTCCTTCATGGTAGCAAAGTTGCCGTGAAGGCCACGTTAATCAACGAAACAACCGTACACACCGGTGAATGACTCACGCCTCTCTAAGGATGATCAATGACAAACACATTATTCCATGCTTCTTTATTAGAATTTTTGGAATACAAGGAAGAAAAAAAATAGAAATAGGGAAGGTAAACGACGATGAGTCAAGATGTTTGGTAATGAGAAGATATCAACATAGAACAAGTAAAAAAATTAAATTTTTTAGCTGTAAATTTATTTTAGAATAATATATAATTTTTTTATTATTTAAATTATATTTTTAAATGTTATAAAGATTACATAACATGTATATTGAATCATTTTATCTTATTAATACATATTAAATTAAATTTTTTATTATTAATATATTTTTAAATATAAGTCAATATTAATTTATATTTAAATATTTTGTTCCTAATTTATATGGAATATCTATTCTATATGACATAAATTTTTTTTTTTCTTTTTTTTTTTTATACATAAATATTTATGAAGTTAATATTTTGCTCCTAATTATTTGACAAGAAAATATATATTTATAGCTGACATTACTTTTTTATTAAGAGAATATTTTGTTTTTGTTTTAAGAGGGACGAACATACTTACACATTTATATAAAATTATTTTATTTAATATAGATATTGAAATATTTATTTATTACTGGAAGAGTGAAAATAAAATATCAACTAATCTGGTTAATTGTTGTATTACTCCATGTTTAATTGTTTATTTATATGGTTATTTAATTTTTGTTTTTTTTGTTTTAGCCAATATTAGTGAAAATGATTTATATTATTTTTTAGGATGTCACATACTTACACATGTCCCTCATATTGGATTGTAGAATGAGCGTCTCCACTCAATTACACATGTCTCTCATACAGGATTGTAGAATAAGCCTCTCAGCTCAACAAATTAAGAGGAAAAAAAATAAACATTTCCTTTACAAAGTTACAAATAATAATAAAAAAATTCATTAAAACCATAGTTTAATAAAATTATTTTTATTTATTTATTTTTTCTCAAAATTTAACAACAAAATAACATTATAACATTTTACTATTTAAATTATATTTTATATTTAAAAATAAATTCGATATCCTTAAAAATCATTTTGAAATATTATATTCTTATAAATTTCAAATTACATTTTCCTCAATCTTGACAAAATTATGAGTAAAATAAACCAAAACAATATGGAAAAAAAATAAAGAAATTATACTCTTTCTCAGAGTCTATCATCTTGATATCCATTGGATTAAATATTCATCATTGGTTGTACTCCTCATCTCGACACTCCCAACCAATCACGGTTAGATAAATATCAATTTCACTCTTTCTGCTTTCCGTCCAAGCATAATTAGACCAGTAGTAATTCCACTCGTTTCATAATGAGTGTGGCATTAGATTCCTTTGTATTATGTTCAACTGCATTGGATTGCATTGGATTCCATTAATAATGTTCAATAAGAATATTATTCTCTTAATCAAGGTGTTGTTTACGGACACCATAATAATTAGTGTGGATGGCAGTTTATTTTTTTTTTTTTTTTTAAATTAGATTGTTAAAGTGTTTGAAGAGTTGTTTTGACCATAATATCATAACATTTTAGAGTATTTAAAATTTTGAAATTTGATAACTATAATTTAAAATTTTTACTAAATTTTACATAATTTTATCAAAATTTTTATTATTTTCTAAACTAATTTATAAATTTTTTAAATTACATTTTATTTTCAATAAAAATATATTATTTTCGTGATGTCCAAAGATATTGAGCTTCGTTAAAATCAACTAGTCAATTTGACACTATAGAGATGGCTAGCCTTATTTCCACTGCCATAGGCCCATAAATGCGCTTAGGCAGGGAATGCCCACTGCACAATGATCCACAGCTTTAATCTGACGGTGAGCATTCGCTGCCTAGGCGCATTTATGAGCCTATGGCAGTGGAAATAAAACTCACCCTGTAGAGATATCGATGGCTTCTAGAGGATCACAACCCAACATATTTCAATACAATTTAATACAAAAACAAATCGTCAATGTGTACGAGAGAATCTACCATATATTTCACTACTATAAATTGTCTGTACGGTGAAGAAAGATATCTGTTTGGCAACATCGATCCCACTTAATGTCAAAACGCGTGGCATCATGAGCATCTCCAATTCAAATCTACGCATATAATCCGGAGGAATGTATAGCATGTAATGACCATCTGGTTCATCACACAAGAGATTGTAATCTTTTTTTTCTACTATTTAAAAATACAAAATGGGTTTCATCATTTTGAAGAATTTTCCTATATTTAAACAAATATTGATGGGAACATATTTTCAAAAAGGAGTCACAAAGTCACACGTTTCGAGTAGACTAGTCTACAGTTTTAATGTAGGTTGATAAAACCTTTATGTTGCCTTTTTAATATTCGATGAGTGTGACCTCCACATTGCTGATTAGCGTGATAGAGATTGGACAACAATCCCTTGTTAGGTTTTCCAAGGTACACTGGTTATGGATATGAATGATAATCAATATTTATTGTGTTATTGATTTATTAATATGTAGAGTTGTATATGTTTATTATTGGATTTAAGCAAGTACATTATATAGCGGTAGACATATACAATCTCTGCGCATTAATGGATCAATAATATCGTAAAATATCGATTGCCAATATGCACATAATCAAATGGTCACACATCTTCCTTAATTACTTTACAATTGGCAACACCTCCACCTCTCTTGCTTGAAGGTTTCTCCATGGATAATGGGGTGATATGGGGAGAGGGTCCTAACTTTTTGGATATGTAGTACTTCATGGAAAAAGTGAGGTAGCCATGCATTGGCTAGTCACTTCACTTCCTTTGAAGAAAGTGTAATTAAAAAAATGTAATGGCTGCTCTTTGCTTTAAAAAAAGTGTAATTAAAAAAATTGCAATGGTTAATCGTTGTCTTCAAAAAGGTGTAATTAAATCCAATGTAATGAAGTTGTCATTATTACCTTTTTGTGTTAGTTTATGCGCCATTTTTATCTCTAGTACTTCATGGAAAAAGTGAGGTAGCCATGCATTGGCTAGTCACTTCACTTCCTTTGAAGAAAGTGTAATTAAAAAAATGTAATGGCTGCTTTTTGCTTTTAAAAAAAGTGTAATTAAAAAAATTGCAATGGTTAATCGTTGTCTTCAAAAAGGTGTAATTAAATCCAATGTAATTAAGTTGTCATTATTACCTTTTTGTGTTAGTTTATGCGCCATTTTTACCTCTACCACCGTGAAGTGATAAAATTTGAGAGGCAATTTGGCTCATAACTTGTTATCAACTATGGGCCTCATTTAACCAATGTTTTTACCTTTATGCATCCTATTGTCCACTTGAAAACTAAACATGTTGTCAGTGCCCACATTTCAACCTACCACCTCTTTGGTAACTAAATCGCGACTCCACTCAAGATGAGCAAAATCCATGATTGCTACTAGTATGCTCAAATGTACATCGTATAAGCTACCCACAATCTCTCATTACTATTTCCCTCCTAGGACATTCATACCATGACTTCCATCATTTTCAGGCATATAGAGATATATATCTATGATCATTGATATCCTGCATACCATGGCATCCATCTTCAACACGAATGAAGGGCCACTAGGAAACCCATACCATATGAGGCCATGACATATCGTATCTTGCTTGGATTGACATCAAATCAATGATTATGGTATCACATCCCACTTGTATTGACATCAAAATTGATAGCTCATATGAAAGCTATCGTGTTAATCTTAGCTAAAGTCCTCAACCAATAAAAAAACATACTCATTTCCATATTATATTTGCAATGTGGAAAAAGGTATGAAATGGGATTGATAATATTTCCATTATACGCTCCACAATAAACAAGATTAATAGCAACACATGACACAACCTCAATGTGACATGAGTAATAAATGGCAGTTTGAGTCATTATACAAGTAGAAAAACCCTACTTATGTTCATTGAATGAATTGATTACTAGTTGATGTGTGGCTCCCATGCACCATTTACATGTTTAAAAACTAAATTTTTTGGGACACATAGCATCTGCTAGTTATTTTTGACTCGAGAAGCTTGAGGCTATGGCCTCACAATGGAATGGATAATGACACACTCTTCAAAACCAAAAGCAATAATCTCCATGTAGTTCTTTGCATGTACTCGAGAAATGGAAATGCAAGCTAAACCAATAACCATAACCACAAAAGGTACATTTATGAAACACTGTAGCTTCTCCTTAAAGCTGCCATTGAAAATCCTAGAGGGCCCTCTCAAAATCATAAATCTATGTTGTGCAACCAGTAAAAAAACCATATCAAACTTCGATTATATTGTTAAAACACTCACAAATCTGCGGGATTGGGCATCATTCTAACGTGTGGACTCAGTGATGGAGTTGTAGGAATATTTCTCTAATCTACCTTCTAATGACTTCAATGGGTATTTTAATTGGTTGGACCGACCTAGGAATTCTCCATAGTTTGCTTCTAGGGTCCCTAGATATTTTTAAATGTTCTATTTCTGGGATCAACCATTGAAAAGCTTATAGTTTGCTAAGAGGGCCCTCTCAAAAACACAAATATGAGTTTTGCAACTAGTATAAACATCATATCAAACATCAATTTTATTGTCAAAGCACTTACAAATATTTGTGGGAAAGGATATCATTCTAATGGTGGGGGCCCAATGTTGGAGTTCCAGGCTTATTTCTATGATTTTCCTTCCAATGACTGCAATGGGCTCTTCAATTTATTAAACTAGCATAGGCATTCCCTGATCCAAGTTATACAATGAATTAAATGAAATGCAAGAAAGGAGATGAAATGCACACAAAAAGAAATATATGAAAGAGCATAGGAATATAGTGAAAACCCAACTTCTATTAAAAAATAGAAGTACAAAATATTGTAGAACACAAATGAGCTAGAATGGTGGTAGTTAGCTTTGAAGAAAGAGAGATGGAGGCTACATGCATTCACAAATTTTTTTACAAAAGATTGAAAAAATGGCCTTTTAACATAAATAGAGAAACTTAGAGGTCCAAAAACCTAAGCCTAGAAGCTAAACTTCCTAAAGATTTTCAGGCTTTGAGGTGGTTAGTTGGTACATCTGTCATCAACTTCCCGGGGACACAAATTTTGCATACAATCTTTGTTTATGGTTCACAATAGCTCATTCGAATACAATTTTTTACTATGGCCTAGGAATTACATGAAAAGATATCCCCCAAAATTGCTAAAAGACATCATTTAGGGCCTCAAAATGGCCCTAGAAATTTGGGACCAAAAAAACCATAAAAAACTACCAGGTAGATAGATAATTGTTGAGTCAGTGGAACAGGTGGGAGGTCATCCATATTTTCCTAGATCAACCATCCCCCCTTAAGAAGAAAGGGTATCCATTACGTTAAGTTCCATCATCATGTGGGGAAACTTCTACTGAATTTGGCTTCTAGTGAGCCAGTTGCCTTGGTGAAGAAGATGCCTTGCTTTGACAACCCAATAGAAATGGATGTGTTATTGATGGGTATCCTTCGGCTTAGTGTCCATGATCTAATCCAGTATGGCTTATTCAATGTATTCAAGATCGAGTTTTGTGGGGGTCAATGCTTGAGTGTCTATGACAAAGATGGAAAATATGATCGAAGTAGCTCCACATTATATACTAAGTGCAAGCCAAGAAAAAGGGGAATATTTAATTCAAAATATTTTTCACCCATATATTTTGTGATTGTGTAAGGTCCATATTAGAGTGGTTTGAGTTTCATGTGGGGGTTTCTGAGGTGCTCTTTCTGTAAATGCAACAACACCTTATCCCCACCTTGAAGCTTGTGTGGAACCATGTGTTGGTCGTGTTGCTGCTTATACTTGACATTGGATTTTGGCAGGATTACCATGAACCTGTGGCTGGAGGTGTTGGATTTGTTCAACAAATTTGGTTTCTCTATCTACATTGATATGTGTATGGGAGGACTCTACCAGTAATGATGCAATGGGCATAAATATATCATTTAGGGCCAATTTTTAGAACCCCAAAAATACCTGAAAATGATTGTGGACAATAGAGCTATGAAGGGCTCTATTGCAGCTATGTTGAACATATGGAAGGCTTTCATCCCATGTATGCATGTTCTTAGAGTTGTAAATGATCTAGGTGGATATTTTTGGCCACCCACTTATTCCACTTGGAGCCCCAATACTATTTTTTATCAGTTTCCTATTTTTCAGCATGGTTTCCTATTTCGACAGTTTTCTATTTTTGGTAGTTTTCAGGCCATGAACTTCTAAATCCATTTTGAGACCTTAAACAAAATTTTTTAGGGAAACATCTCAAATAGATATTTTTAACTGGATATCATGCGTGCCAAACAAACATCGTATGCCAAAGTTACGACCCCAGGAAGTTTCAACTAACCCCAAGGAGGCCCATACCTTTTAGCACTTCATAACCTAGGGTTAGTTTTTTGGATTTTTAAGGTTTATCAATGTTTCTTAATGATACAAAGGCCTTTGAGACTCATTGTAACTCAATTCAGAAGGGATGTATATGTCACATCTCTTCTCAGAGATAAGCTACCATCACCCAAACTAGTTTGTTTCCTTTCTACATGTAAACAATTTTCAATAGTTGTTATTTATTAATTGAAGTTATATTTCGTTGTAACTATGTGTTTTTGTTTAAATCTGTATTTCATTCCGTTCCTTCATAAATTTGGATCTGTACACGTGCAAGATATGCACAATCATCTTGTTGACCACTTCTATTTTACCGCCTGTTTAGGAATTAAAGGAGGCTGATTTAATCAACTTGGGATCCATCAGAGACCATAGGTTGAATGAGATGGTAATAAAGAACTTTTTTTCCCTATATAAAATAATGGCTTGAGGTATCCTAAAATGATTCCAAACACACTCATAGAAGAGTTTAATAGTGGCTTCGACTATGATATTCTTCTTGCATGGTGTCAAAATGACCATCTTAGAGAACTAGTTGACAACCACAAACACACAATCATTACCATTCTTGGTTGAGGGAAAACTTGACATTTAATTCATGGAGACTGATTCCCAAGGATTTTCTAGGGTGGGTAGATGAGTGTACAACCCCTGCTTCTTCATGGTTGGTTTAGCAATGGTGCAAGAATTGCACGACGTGATATATTAGTGGACATACTGCTGAAGCTTTGCGATTTGGATTAGATCATTATATTATTTTTCATCCATATTTATGTTATTAGGGTGGAAAATCAGTGAAATCAACTTATATGAGAAGGTTTAATGATGGGACCTATTTTGGAGAATTGGGGTTAGAACATTCTAAGGCTGGTTTGAGGCCTTAAATGACAATTTTTGGGGGTAAAATTTTAGTGCTTAAGTGTAGCACCCTTTGGTGATATTCTACACTTGAAGACCTTCATAACACTACTTTTGGGTGTATTATAGGGCATATTAATAGACCAAAATTTAATTTTCAGTCCAGGAGTTCGTGAAATTCGAGGCGCAACACTGGAAATGCCAAAGAGAGCCCCCAACAACCTACAAATAAAACTCTAGTCTAACTTGCAAATCAATCTCAACAAGTTAAATTGAATCCTGTACTTCAAAGGAAACTCGAGAAAACACCATTTGTGACAATTGAAAACAATATTTGATCAAACATTTGGGAAATGAGAGGAAAACTTGAACTGAAAGGAAATCCTAGTTCTTGACAAATAGACGGTAAATCCTAACTATTGTTTGACTAGAAACCAAGAAATCCCTGAACAACATTGAAAATGAAGAATGAAAATGCTAAGAGAAATTCAAGATCAATTCAAAACCATTCTTCAAGAAAGAGAATTAACAAGTCTGCACTAATTTTGCCTAGTTCACCTCTGTATAACAAAACCTTTTAATAAATTAGAAATACATTCATTGTGTGAATAAGGTCAAAACATAAATCACTCTCGCTCTCAAATGCTTTGCAAATAACATTGGACCATGATTATAAATTACCAAATAATAGAAATATGAGACCTCTGTTCTTAACATACATATGAGTATGAGTATGCAACTTCATATTTGTTTAGAATTCAATTTATTCATGCATCCATATATGTTTACTTGATATCACAATCATTATAATTAAAATGAATTCGAAAGATAGGAATAAGTCTTTGTATTTCTGGAACACGAGGTCACAAGTTCCCATTATTGATTTACACAATCAAAACTTGTAGAGGAAAAATATCCTAAAACAAAGCATTTGGAATTGAACAACTCGCTTACCCTGTGCGCTATGATAAAATTTGAAAAGAGACAAAAGATTCATAACATGAGGTTGTGAAAAAGAAGTATCGAGAAATAAAAATGTAGACCAACGTGATCAGCACACTTCGTGGGAGGGAATATACACTAATTCAACATGCAATCGATAAAGAATTTGGTACAAAAATCCATCACCAATCACACTATAAATGATAAATTAAATGCAGCACTCAGCAAGTCAGAATCTAAACTAATTCTGAAAAATTCAGAGTGGTGTCGAGCTGGTCTGGCGGCCAACCCAGCTAGCTCGCACCCTCCGTCAACGATCTAGTTTACACAGAGAGTATAGTTATAAAACGCATGAATTAAATAAACATAAAATGGATGAAAATGATTTTATTTTTCTTGAAATCTTAGTCTTTACATGGTGCAAGAAAATATTAGACTCCAACAACAGAGGGAACAATCTACTGGTTAATTTTGTGTGATGATACACCGTCTCCTTCCCTCCTTCACTCTACGAAATCGACCTCTTTGTCTGTCAAAATTCCATTCTCTAATCTAATATTCTATTTATCTGTCCCTTTTGAAATAAAATATATTCATATTTATAATAGCATCATTTCCTAATTCTGGATTGGAGGATAAAAAACACATACAATTTAGAATTGTGAACCGATTTCTGGACAAAGTAGGGAGTCTGTGTATTTGACTGGATTCCATCAATCTGAGGTTCTAAATAAACACAAAAAATGTATTGAATCATTGAATCTTTGCCATCGTGTCCATGGGCATATCACGCTCCTATTCGTGGCTTCTATAAATAGTTTGACCGAATGCTTTGACCATAATTTTATGCGCTATCTGGAAGACTTTGGTGTGATCAAGGTATTAAATCACCATCTTTAACCTTTTCCCTTCAAAACCCATACACTCGTTTTCCATCATGACAACTGTATGTATGATAATCATGCAGATGAGAATAGGATCTGCACTGCTGGAATAGGAATTGTGCCACTGGAACAAGAACTTCATTTTGGAACAGAAACTTGATTCGTGGTGTAGGAACTCTTCAATAGTTTCGGAAGCCCATAGTAATCTAGTGCAGGAACCCCAATTGGTACAGGAACCTGTTGCATAGTACAAGAAAGTGAATGTAGGATCAAGGCCTATTGGCATATGCATATAATCAACTTAATATAAACCTGAAAACACACAAATTATTATTAATGATGCTTTTAATGTTTTAAATCTCATTAAAACAAGGGGTAGAAAATAATTACTCTATTGTCTCCGAGAATGCACAAAACTATGACAATAATCATTCAAAATTAAACAAAAGCATGAGAGATTTTGAGTAAAAGATGATATAAAGTAAGGCAAAATAGAGGCATAACATCCCCCCATGTTGACCTTCATTGCATGTCCTCATGCAAGAAAATAAATTGTTGTATTGTCATTCCCTTACAAAAAAACAATATTAAAACATTTATGGACACTTATAATAATGTTCCTGCAATTCTATGTGAACAATATTTCCTTCACTAGATAGAGCTTGTTCCAAAACAGAGTGTCTATTGGACTCTTTGCTTATTTAGACTGATTTCAGGAAAATCTAGCATAAGGGCTACCATAGGAATACCAAATTGCAAGGATGGCATTATTACTTGAATAAAATAGCCAACTATCAAAATTTCCACAAACATCTCTGGGGCATCCTTGATCAAAAGTTTTACTTTAATATCCTCATTGTAAATATGAGTGACTGATTTGAAATCCATGGTGTTAAAATTATTCATAATAATACCTTCCCACAGTGACAATATTACCATTATCCACATATAGTTGAAGCTCCTCTTTTCTGAGAAAAGTGAAGTACCCGCACTAAGGGTCCCACATCCAGAAAAACAAATTATTCCAAAAAAATAGAACTCCAAGGCATAACACCAGAAGGATCTTAAAGCCATTCTCAAAGAGATATGATAATAAATTAAGGAACGACAAAAATAACCAAGTAAATTGTAGTGTAAATTTAACTTTAATACCACAGGCATGGCCCTGCTGCCAACAGGCGTCAATAGCCTCGACAGGGAAGCCCTTTAACCCCGTGAAATGCTTGTATCCCATCTATTAGATATAGATTTAGAGTCATTTGAAAAGAATTTAAATTTCTTTTGAAATTAATTTAAGGCCACTGTCCTGCATTGGTAACTAGCTAATGACAGTTCCATTCACAAGAAATAACAAGAAAGAACAAGTCAGCTCGTGATAAGACCTCTTGTCTTCCATATTTTCAACTGAAAGCCATTACCCTGGCTTGGTGACCAGTGCAGTATTTTCATTCTCATTAGGACCCATGTTCATGGTAGGTCGGCTTGTAGTGAGACCTCCTATCCATCAATTAATATGTCTTATGAAAAACTCTAATTATAATCAGTTCCTTAAATAGGTTACTTAATACCTGGGAAGGTGATTCTTCTCCTTAAGAGCACAAGATGGTGTGAAAAGTTTTTAATTACTAAAATTTATTGGTTGGTCCTTCTACCTTGAAGACTCATTTTAAATAACACATCTTAGATAATGACTAAAAAAATTCCTCAAATTTATCATGCCAGGGTTCTTATGAAAGCTTGTTAAAGTTTTGTAGGCGTGGTCCACCATAGGAGGATTCTCGTCAATACCTTCAAAGAGGAACTTAAAAAAAGTTTCCTGGATGATAGTTTCTGGTCAATAATCAAAGTCACTTTATAAAACACGAGGCATTACGAGTAAATTTCGTCTGACAAGTCTTACCACGAGAGTGCATAATAAAAGAAATTTCAAAAGTTGTACTTTAGGGAATCGCAATTTCAAGGGTGTTTTTCTACAATTTTATTTCAAATGGCATCTTTATTCATTACCCTACCCTATATTAAAGAGAGGAAGATCAATTTTAAGTGTAGGCATAATTCCAATGTATCCATGTGCGTAACATAATTCTAAATATACTCACACTTAGTTTTAGAGAATAAACTTTGATACATATCAAAGTGTGAGAAACCAATTGCTTTGATTGATATGGTACCAAGAGCTGTTGAATGATGAGGGAATAATGTGTGTTGGTGACTACTTAAAACCAAGATTCGATGAGATCCACATATTCATGATTCTCCAACTGATGTCAGCCTTCCACAAATTGATAATCAATCTCTAAGAGGCGTAAGGGATCTGGTAAAAGACAAAAAAAAATCCCTCGAGTTTGGGCTCAAATTTCTGATTTTCAGATTGATAAGAATGGTTGAGAGAGATTCTAGGGTTTTGAGATTCAACAACAATTTTAGAATAGGTTCCAATTATAGATTTCTCCTTTAATGGTCATTGAATCAAGTCTTCTTCCCGTGGTAAAAGTTCTGTGGTAATGGGGGAAGTTTCCAAATTCACTCCCTTCCCTAATATGGAAGATGTAACATTTCGTTCAATAGGGGAATCAACGGGAATAATAGATGTTACAAATTGCTGCGCAACCTGTTGGATTGGATTAGGGGGGCTATGGTTTGGACTAAGGCTTAGGATTTTTGTTAGGGTTTGGACTAGGGTTAGGTCTAGGGTTTGAATGAGGGCTAGGTTTAGGGTTTGAATTAAGATTTTGACTAGGGTTAGGTCTAAGGTTTGAATTAATGTTTTGACTAGGGTTAGGATCAGGGCTAGGGTATGGGTAAGGATAAGGAGTAAGGTATGAATTAGAAGGACAAGGAGTAGGGTATGTATTAGGATAAGGGGTAGGGTATGGAATAGGATAAGATTTCATAGGTAAATGGGACCATGGAGGAGAATGACTTGATAATGTATTGAATGAAAATTTTGATTGTTGTTGTTGATTAAGTAATTGATTTTGCATGAAAGACTTATCTAGAGAAAAATCTCAAAACCATTCTTGAGAACAAGGGGATATCTGACTCAAAGAAGGGGGCCAAGGAGGGGGCCACTATGGCCATGAATTAGGATGTTCAATTTGAGGAGGATTAAAAATTTTCCATGAAATTGCAGGATTATAAACATGCTGAGGAACCTGCACAGGAGAATAAACATTAATCCAAGTATTGAATGATGATAAGTTTTGATTTATACCTGAAAATTGATTCGATTCCTTACTTGATTTCTTATGGTACCTTTAGTGATCCTGGTAATGATGAGAAATTTTGAGTTGAATGAGTCTCCTCACAAATTCTACAAATTTCAGGCTACTAAGTGGACACTTTCTAAGGAAGTGCTTCTTCATACAGCTGGCACAAAATATTAATAGTGGTTCTTCATCCTTCTTTTGTTCTTCCTTCAAGTCTTCCAGCTTTGAAATCAAATATTTAATAATATTATCTTTATGTTCAAGAAAAATATTAAATTTTTCACTTGTGAGCTCTTCATCGGATGATTTGTATATCTCGGCGGAAACATAAACACTCCTCATTGAATGATTCCTCAAAATACCATTTTCCTCTTTTCAACAAGGCAAATGTTACATTCGTCAGCACAAGAATAATGTGTATATATGTGTGGGGGGGGGGGGGGGGGGGGGGGGGGGGGCGAGAGGTGAGGGGGTTCTTACAACACCAAAGAAAATGGAAAACCTTAAAATAACCAAGATGTGGAGGAAATAAATAAATTTAAAGAACATAAATTTGCAAGAGAAACTAGGTGAAAAACAAACCAAATGCAATAGGTCACCAAGTTCACATTAGGGGAATTTTAAGGTCTAAAATGGGCCTCCTAAGAAAAATGTACAACTAAAATAAAATTTATAAGAACCAATAGGATTCAAGATGATGATGTCAACCATGGGGGATGATTCACCATTTTTTAAGTAGAAGGGTAAATAGATTAAAAAATAATAAAGTAATAAAACTACTTTTTCAACTCATATTGTCAACTTATCTCCCAATTTTTTTACTCAAATTTCGAGCGAGAGTACTCGTTGGATGAAAAATTTAATTCCTCGTCCAAGGAGTACCCATGGTGCATACTTTTGATGGATCGTGCTCCACGAAAAATGAAAATTACATGAAAAAACGTGATTACAATCCCATTTTCATGTATTTCTCATTGTTCATGTAGCATGGTCCATCGAAAGTATGAAACATGGGTACTCCTTGGATGAGGAATCAAATTTTTCATCCAACGAGTAATCTCGCTCAAAATTTGAGTAAAAAATTTGGGAGATAAGTTGAAAATACAAGTTGAAAAAGTAGTTTTTTTCTTTTTTCCCTCTAAAATTTGACGATGTAATCAAATCTTATTTTATTATTTCCATTATTATTTTATAATTTCCTTAGGGGGGCCCATTTTAGACCTCAAAATTCCCCTAATGATCCCCTGAGCGCCACCTCGGCAACGACGCCGAAATGATGGGCGTAGTATAGATCATATTAATAGAACAACATTTAATTGTCAATCCGGTAGTTCGTGAAATTCGAGGTGCAACACTGGGAATGCCAGAGAGAGCCCCCAACAACCCGGAAATAAAACTCTAGTGTAACTTGCACATCAATCTCAACAAATTAAATTGAATCCTGGGTAAAAATGCGAAGATGGGTAACAATTTTGTGAGAATTGTGTTGGGTATGTGTTATATTCTTTCCACGATTGGCCCCACGTGCTGTATGTTGCGTCGGGCGTAGCTGGGGGGTCACGAGGGGCGAAGCAGTCCCCACCGTTGGGGCCAAAATTTGTTTTTTGTGCGGACCCACTCATAGGCGGATCCGCCCATGGTTTTGTGCATGGTTTTGCACATGATTTTGGGGTTCGATAGTTTTATTTTGGTATTTTTGTAGATCCGGTCGAGGGAATATGATTTATGTTCTAATCAGGGGTTAATGGATTGGGGACATATGTATGCTCACGTACATGTATATATATGTGTTGTAACACTAAAAGGAATATAATTAAAATCAAAGGCGGGTCTTTTGTTTGGATTTGGGATCAGGGAGCATATATATGTTTATCTGACATGTTTTAGCATGCTAGCATTGTTTATTTTACAATTATAAGAATGTGTGCGATATTTATTATGAGTTAAACCCGTTAGGGTAAACTTTCCTCAATAGTTGTGAATATTCGTCGAGTTCGAATATTCAGAGTTAGTGAACTTTAAATAGTCTTGACATTTCGTTCTTCTAAAATGGTGACATCCGCGACAATGGCAAACAGATTTTTGGCTGAAGATTGAAAAATCGACAACAAAAGTTCGGTCGAACTATTAATTTATAAATATATCGCCCACAAACTATTGCAGGTTTCTTGTTCACATCTGTCTCGCGCAATGAGGTCTTGTTCGTTGATTTTAGTGATTTGGTGTTGTATCGCGACGAGGAGGGGAGTTTTGTTGATTTGCGCCTCGACGCTGAGGTTAGTTTTGTTATTTTTTGTAATTATTTTTTGTTGGTTTTTTTTAATTTGATTTTAATTTGATTTTTTTTGTTCGCAGGAATTTGGTTGTCTTCCATGATGTCTTCAACGTCTTCAGGAATCGCCTGGGTTCGTCTGTGAATTTCTGTGACTTTCCAGGTATGTATCATGAATTTCTTGCTGCCTTTTGCATTGAAAATTCATTCCAATCAAAAAAATCTCCACTGGCAAGAAAACTCATCCCATTAAAGAAATCTCCACCGACAAGACATACACAATAGTTTTCTTTTAATTAATTAATTTGTAATATAGATTAAATATTGTATCTAGAATTGATTCTAATAACCATGTGGGATGTATACGGTTTATGTATGCTTTATGTCCGCATTCAGTCCGTATTTTGTGAGGTTTCTGTTCTGTTTGTCCCTTCTATTGGCCATATTCTGTTCGCATTCAATTCGCCTTTATCTAGATATGTATTTGCCCGATCATGACCCATTCAGTCAGTTAGCCTAGAAAAGACAGAGTGGATGTCATGATTTCCAACTGTTTTGCACCGAATAAATATTCCACCTTTTCATGATCTTTTCATGAATTTAAGCTTATGAAAAAATATAATATTTATTATCATATCAGAACTTCCTTCAAAAAAGATAATATTTCTTATCATATCAGAATTTCATGAGTTGATCATCCCTAGAAAAGACAGAGTGGCTGTCATGATCTCCGACTATTTTGCACATAATAAATATTCCACCTTTTCATGATTTTTTCATGAATTTAAGCCTCTGAAAAAAAGATAATATTTCTTATCATATCAGAACTTCCTTCAAAAATGATAATATTTCTTATCATATCAGAATTTCATGAGTTGATCATCCCTAGAAAAGACAGAGTGGCTGTCATGATCTCTGATTGTTTTGCACAGAATAAATATTCCACCTTTTCATGATCTTTTCATTAATTTAAGCCTCTACAAAAAAGATAATATTTCTTATCATATCATAACTTCCTTCAAAAATGATAATATTTCTTATCATATCAGAATTTCATGAGTTTATCATCCCTAGAAAAGACAAAGTGGCTATCATGATCTTCGATTGTTTTGCACAGAATAAATATTCCACCTTTTTGTGAATTGAAGCCTCTGCAAAAAAGATAATATTTCTTATCATATCAGAACTTCCTTAAAAAAAGATAATATTTCTTATCATATCACAGTGACAATGACAGTGATAGTGAATCGATCAACTGGTTGTACTCTTCCTTATACTTCATAATAAAGACATTTGTCCCGTTCCTAATGCACATGTAAATGATGTTATATGTGTATTTATGAATTTAATCTATTCATTTTGTTTAACTTGAATAGATCATATTTCCTTTATGTTGTTTTTTGTCTTATGTTTTCCATGGAAAGTATCAATCAAGTGAGTTAAGTTGGATTGAGAGCAACGAAAGCGATTAAGGGAGACGAGGGAAAGAAAACATATTACAAGTAGGTTTCTCTCCCTTTATCTATTCATTTTAAGGAAAAGGTTAGATATCTTTCTTTTTGTTGTTCTAAGTGCACCACTACACTTAGGGAAATAATACTTATCCATAGGTTTGTATTTCCGTGAAACAAATTGGCGACCATAATGGGGATTGACGGATCATCCCTAGTGTTTTTTTCCTTTTCCATCAACATCTAGTAGACTTTACCTGCTTATTTTCAGTCATTTGAATGTGTCTTAGAAAAATTAGTGTGGTTTCTTGCTTTTTCAGAGAGTCCTCTGGCACTAACGCATTGTTGGTCTTGACACGGTGCTCTGTTAACACTACTAGCTTAGGGAAAGTGCTATGCAATGCACTGTCTCCCACTCAAGGGTGTGTTGCCCCTGTGACTAACCAAAATTTATATGTTTTGTCTTTTTCCAATTCATGTCAGTATTTTCTTGCTGAAGTTTTGAGTGATTGATTGCCTCTAGAGACCAGTTTTCCTTTACTCTTCTTGCCTCACTTTGGATTTGTTTGATCAATGTTTCTTCGTGTTTTCTTTATCATTGTTAAATAGTTCCATAGTTAAAAATTTACATTTGATCAATTCATTATTTTAAAAAAGAGGAATTTTCGTTTCAATCTTCATTTCTCTTGAAAGTTTTGAGTGATTTTTTGTGCATTAGTTTCTTTTTCGTTCATCTAAACTTAAAGGAAATTGAAAAGAAAAATATGCATTTGCATATAGGGATTGTGAGTGTTGCTTAAGGAATAGTTTATGGAAAAATTACATTTAGATGTGCTCATTGTTGATTTCATACAATCTGATTGCTCTATCCCTAGTAGCTAGTTTTCCATTGTCGAAAATCAATTCGAAACATCTCGTGGTGAACCTGAAACAAAAACTAATAATCAAGATCAACATAAAATTTATCTGAATTTATCTAAGTAAGCATTGTAAGATTAAAAATAACATTTAGAGGTCTAGGTTAGAAGACATGTTACAACGTCGTTAAACATAACAGTTGTTGTTAATTGTCTGCGATACATTTCTAGTGTGATACCTCATTCCATGTACGTAAGTATATCAGAGCTCGTCCACGTACTTTCGGGTATGTCAGGCAGAGTTCTAGTATGAAAAGTATAAGGGGATGCTCTCACTGTGTGTTTTCGCATTAGAAAACACTAATACGTATTGGGCCTACACGTACCTTTGAATATATTTGGGAGGACAACTTTAGGTTGCTTACCATCCATAGGTAACCGAGTCAGCTGCCTTGTACATATGATACACCGAACACATCATTCGGGGAGATTGCCTACACGTATAATAAGTCCTTGGTTTACTGAGGTTGTATATTGTAGTTCACAGTTGCTTGCTAAACATTTTTCCTAATATCACCCTCTTTTTGTTTATTTGTTTTTGTATAAAATCAATCAGAAATCATGGAAGAAGATCAACCCCTTCCCCGGCGTTCGTGTAGGATAGTGAATAAACCTCTGTTACCGCCATAAGCTACTCCTAGTGGATGAAGGTGCGCTCACCCTACCGAGTTCGGTACCTCTAGAACTCTTGGTGCTACATCATATGATATACCATAGACATATGATCCTTTGAGTACCGAGTCTCGAGTCGTTTCAACTAATCCCGGTTTATCTGCTACTATCAAGACGAAAATATCACAGTTACCTGAGGACACTGAAATTCAATCCAGTGAAACGGTAAATCCTAAACCCGAGCTTCTTCAACTGGAAGTAGATCAAGAAGTTGATCCTTAAGTCGAACAACAATAATTTGTTTCGGTGCAACCATCTAATCCTCAGTCATCTGTAACCGTCGAGTCTTCCTCTTTACCATAGAGTTTACTGCCTGAAATTTATCTCAGGCCTGACACTGAAGTACTTCCACATGGTTTGATTTCGATAGAGGAATAAATTTAGGAAGAGACAACCCCTTCGACCCCCACTCATTTTGGGTCGGGGCTTCATTTATATCAGTCTTTTCCTCATTTGACCTACTTTGCTTCCGTTGATCCTTTTCACTCTCAAGTTCCCATAGATTCACTAGAGTATTTACTGGATTATTTAACCATGGAAGAGACATCATCCCATACCATACTATCTATTACAGCTGCGACATCATATACTGTCACTTCGACTTTGATGTTTTCGACGACACCTGAGGAAAATATTTATGGTGGTCTGTCCATCCCACTGGATTACCAGGGTTTAAATGGAACCTACTCGGGTGTCTCCTCTAGTCCATGGACCTTGCCCATGTCATCATCTGGAATTATATCTAGTTCATCTATTATGAGTATTGAATGGCTTGACCCTCAATATCAGGATGGTCCTTCCAATTACAGTCCATCTTATCTAGTATCTTTTGGATACCCATCATATGAAAGTCAGTATGTGAAATATCCCTATACTCCATATTTTGGGGGCCCACAGATGTTTGGTCCATATGGCAATACTCTATCATATTTATGTCCATCATATGCTGGAATTCCTATTTTCCAATGGCAACCTACTTTTCATGTTCGGCCGCAAATGTTTGTGTATCAATATCAACCAATTCAACATGTTGCATTTGTACCTACTACGCCTATTATTTCTTCTATGGTTGTTGGTCAGTCTGCACAAGCGGGTCCTTCCACCCCTAACCCTCAAGTTTCAAGTCTAAATACTCTGTCCTCCCAGGTCGGTATTCAACAACCATTTGTATCGATAATTTCGCAACCACAGGCTAGTATTCAACAACCATTTGTATCGATAATTTCGCAGCCACAGGATAGTTTACCTTTGTCACAGGATTCTACTAGACCTATCTATTCACAACCGGGTCTGAATTATCCTGGTGGGCAACCATTTTATCAGATACCATGGCAGCCACAACAACCATTCCCACAGTATCAAGCTTATCCAGGACCTAGTGAGTAAGCCTACCCCTATCTGGGTTACCAACAACAGAATCCATTTGTTGGTATGCAAAGGCCTACTGCTAAGGCGATTCCATCATATCCTGGTTATGCTCAACCTGACCTTAATCGACAGTTGCCATTTGTTACAACATTAGAGTTACAGGATTTAAATCGGCTCACCAATGATCAGATTCATTATTTGCCTTGGTGGTCAGTGATTCCACATAAATTACCCTTGGAAATTCCCAAATTCAATGGACATTTTGAAGAAGACCTTTCTATGCATGTCATGACTTATCATTTATGGTGTTCATCAAATTCCTTAAATGATTATTCTGTTAGATTGCGTCTTTTCCAGCGAACACTTAGTGATCCAGTTGCGAAGTGGTACATTGAATTACAACGAGCTTCGTTTGATAAATTTACAGCTTTAGCCACTACTTTTTTAACCTACTTCCAATTACCCATTATATATGAAACTAGAACGGAACTTTTGCCCAGCGTTAAACAGACCACTGCTACTCATATATAGAATCATATACATGAGTGGCTTCATCATCATCGAATGGTTAAAACATTTTTTACTTATCATCTTTTAGCTTAGTGGTTTTTTAAGTCCTTGTTGCCATCTATCACCGAGGATGTGGCCAAAGGCGGTGTTGTCACTGAAGAGAAAGTCATTTCTCGTGACCAGTATCTAGATCTGATTTACACTCAATCTGGCATGCTCTATGAAAAGATTCCAAATGTGCTGCGACAAAATTTTACTGTTCCTCCTGCTCCATATAGTTAGGACATTCATAACGGCGATGGTGTGATTGGTTATACTAGCACTCCGGTAGCAAGTCGACTATCTGGTCCTACACTTTTTGTTTCAAATCAAAACCCTACTGCATCTGATCCTGCATATTCTTCTGAAATCCATGTCGTGTCATCTGACAAAGGAAAAAGTGATAAGAAACTAGGAAATAGGAAGAAGGGGAAAGACAAGAAGAAATCAAATTCACCACCACAGGAGAAATCATCTGATTCATCTAGTTCTTTTTGGAAACCTCGTTACCCTTTCTTGATATGTAATGAGTAGCATTTTACGTGATATTTTCCTCACTGCCAGAAGTCCCAAAGCTTCTTAAGACTTTTGTCGCATTTGCAGTGTTAACAAATCCTTTTCCAAATCCGGAAACACATATGGTTGCTACCGATCTTGCTTCTAGTTCACAAGTGCTTATGCTATCTACCATGAAGCTCAAAACTGATGTTTTAGTGTCAACTTGAAGTAAATATTACAGTAATCCATTGTCGTCATCCATTGGTTAGGCTACAAATCAACCTACGACTTTGACTTCGACCTCATCTGATTCGGCTCTACCACCTATCCTTCCAGAGTTAACAATAAAGCCACCGAAGGGAGTAGTTCACAAATCAACATTCAACCCTCGAGCTCATGCAACTCAAAATTATAATGTAGTAGAATACATGGATCAGTCACCTTCTTCTATGTCAATGCTTGAGGTTCTTCAGAATTGTCCCTCCCGGAAGCAGGCTATGCTTTCTGCGATCGGTGGAATTTATTCGACGGATTCAAATCTTGTTGTCTTTAATCATGCGGGATATGTGCCACAATTACCATCACAGTTAGCATTCTTGATTTAATTACATGTCATGAAATTCCTCATTCATCACACTATCATTGATGAAGACACATCTACTTGTATCATGTCAATGAGTTGCTGGAAGTCACTTGGCTCACCGACTTTTTCACAATCACCTACGACATTGAAAGCTTTTGACGGTAGTAAATATAAGCCTTGTCGAATTATTAGTAACCTACAAGTAGAACTAGGGGGGAAATCAGTTATTGTTGAAGTTGAGGTCGTTGACGGACCCCTCGACTACAACATATTACTTGGAAGATCGTGGGCTTACGTTATGGCTACGGTAGTATCTACTTACTTTTGTATGATCATCTTCCCCCATAAAGGAAGTATCAAAACCATCGATCAATTCTCATTCTTCGCCTCTATTTCCCAGGAAACTGGAAGCTTTTTGTTTTTTCAAGGACCCCCACCTTCTCTTCAGAACATTGGTGTAGGACTCTTTAAGGATCCTTCCCTAATGGGCACCTTTTCGTTACTATCGCCTACGACTTCGGTGGAAATCGCACATATAGATACCTGCAACATGATATATTCCATTTCATCTGACTCAAGGAAGATACCCAATGAGTCTGAATTATTTAGGTTGGGTGACATCATGCCGCTAAGTTCAATTGAGCTAGTATAGCAATCAATTTTCTAGGCTTATGCGGCCAATCCAAATACATTGTCACCAACCATTTGGGTTTATCATTCTTCGGATTTTGGTACTTCTTCTAATCCATTTTCACGCATATTATCGACTGATGAGAGCATTATGGAATCCATGTTGTTAGAAGAAGAACCATGCGAATCATCGCATCAAAGATCCTTCCAGATTACGGTGAAGATAATCCATCTGAACTATATCACGGTATTGTCGTTGATTTCTTGACGAATTCTATTCCTATCTAAGCCATCGATTCTGAGTGAAACCCATCGAATATCAAAGAAATGATTTCTATCGATATTTCGACCAAACCAGGTATTATAGAAAACATTCATGTCGATGCGTCTTGTTCTCCATCTGAATTACTTGACACTTACGACGCTCTTTTTCATGAATTTTGAGATGTATTTGCTTGGTCATATGAGGAGATGCCAGGTATCGACTCCAGAATTGTTGAACATGAGATTAAAATGTATCATGATGTTAAGTCGGTGCGACAGCACCTTCATCCTATTCACCCTAATAAATTTGTTTCCATTAAAGCAGAGGATGAAAAACTTTTGCATGCTGGATTCATTTACCCTGTTCCACTTACCGATTGGGTATCTAACATTGTTCCTGTCATAAAGAAACATGGGACAATTAGAGTGTGTGTCGACTATCAATATGTTAATCATGCTTGTCTGAAAGACAACTATCCAACTCCTTTTATCGACCAAATTATTGATGAATGTGCCGGATGTGAAATATTTTATTTCATGGATGGATTCTCCAGTTACAATAATATTAATATTTGCCTAGAGGACCAATATAAAATGAATTTTATCTGTCCCTAGGGTACATTCACTTATCACAAGCTCCCTTTTGGTTTAAATAATGCTGGGGCCACATTCTAGAGGGCAATGAATTATGAGTTTCATGAAATCAAGCACATAGTTCAACCGTATCTGGATGATTTACCTGCACATTCATGGAAATAGGCTAACCACCTGCTACATCCGAGAGCGATATTTTTACGATGTCGTCACTATAAAATAGGCCTCAATCTGCGCAAATGTGTGTTTAGTTTTGGTTCTGGTCATTTTCTTGGATTTGTCGTGTCAAAAGACAGAATTCGGCTTGATCCATTGAAGGTCCAAGCTATTCTTGATTTTCCTACTCCTTCCAATCAGCTTCAGTTACAAAGACTCCAAGGGAAGGCTAAATTTCTAAGGAGGTTCATTCCTAACTACGCCGAAATGGCTAAATGATTTACTCGACTCTTGAAAAATGGGGTACCCTTCCATTGGGAAGAGGTTGCACAAGATTCCTTTGGTGTTCTTAAAGATTCCCTAATCCGAGCATCATTAATCTATCCCCTAAATTATCAGACTGACTATTTCTTGTATCTCGACGCTGCAGATATAACCATCGCTATGGTTTTAGTCCAAGAAGAATATGAGTATGAACATCCGACATATTATTTAAGTCGTAATCTCAATGATACGGAAGTTAAATACACATACATTGAGAAGCTCACTTTGGCAATCGTCCAAGCTGTACAAATTTTTCGCCATTATATCCTGCTCTGAAAGAACATTGTCATTTCGGATTGCAACCCTATGAGATACATTATGTCACGTCAATTTTTGGAGGGAAAGTATTCAAAATGGATCGTCATTTTGCAGGAGTTTGATTTGGAAGTCATCAAATCTAAGTAAAATAAGTCTTTGGTGTTTGCTAAGATTATTTGTGACCTTCCTTCGAGTAGTACCAATTCTACTACAAAACCATCAATTTTGGACGAGTCTTTGTTTCTGATTGATTCATCTGACCCGTGGAATGGAGATTTCATCATCTATCTCTAGACCCAAAATTTTCAGCCTAATACCTCTCACTCGCAACAACGATGTATTCGATACCAAGCCAAAGATTATCTGATTGTCAATGATACACTTTATCATCGTGGTGTCAATACGATTTTACGTAGGTGCCTCATGCATGAGGAAACCGAAAAATTTCTAAATGATTACCATTCTGGTGTGTTATCACACATAAATTTTTAATTTTTGATTAGGGTCACTCATCTAGGTTTCATCTGTCTCATAATGTTGGTCCATGAAATTGATGAAAAATTCATGAAATAAGTCTTTATCCTAAGTCCAAAACACCTCATTAGTCATGTCATCTCATTCATATATATCAATTTTAACTTTAGGTTCACATGCATTGGTTTAAAGTTCGTTTCTAGTCAAATGTCTGATTTTTCCTGGTTCCGCAGCGAATTCTATGCAAAACAGGTGATTTTCGCTACAGAATCCCTTGATCATTCTACAACAAATCTGTAAAACTTATAACTGAGAACGCTACATAATCATGTTTTTCTGCAAAAAGGAATGGGATGATGACCTGTCAAGTATTTAGTGGTTTAGGGTAAAGTAAGCTCATACAATTTATTTTCATAATCATCCAAGCATGCAAAAACATAAATACCACCCATAATTGCTTTCCACTCCCTCATTTGTCATCATTCTCTCCACATTTGAATTTCATTCCTTAAACAAATCACCCAAGCTCCTGTCTGTCATTAACTTTTAGACCTTTCATTTATTAGTCAATTGTCACCTTTGAAAAGTTTAGCTTTGTGGCAAACAACTTGTTGTCCAATTTGTTTTTTACAGGTGTCACATTTTTAAGAGGGCAGTTTGGGTTATAAAGGGAGATGGCCATGAAGAGGAAAGCATAAAAAAGAGGCTTTGTGGTTATATAGGAGCCCATGGACCTTAAATTGATCATGGAAGACCTCACATTCACACAAGTTTTCATCCAGACAAGTTACATGCATTTCTGCCAGGAGTTACAAGGAGATTTGTTGTTTTTTTGGACTATTTGAGATGTTTGTTTCAAGAGAAATTTTCAGGCAGATGAAGATGAGTTTCAAAGATATGAAGGTGGTTTTTTCTAAGCACAGAACAAGGAACAATAACCTCTTTCAATTTTCTCCCAGGTGCTACCACTTTGGATATTCGAAGTTTCCTTTGGGACCTATTTTTCAGAATTCTGAATTTTCCTATTTATACATGATTTTATAATGCCGATTCCAGAGAACTGGATATGGTTTTCAAAAAACCAAGAGAGGTTTTTTTATAAACATTATTATCTATAAAAAAAACTCCTCCCATTTTGCAACATCTATCAGGGATCGAGATATAGGAGCTCATGATTGTAGCCTTATGTTTTAGAAAAAACATAGTCATTTTTATTGGTAGATGAACTTGCTGAAGGTGAAAAAGTTGTTTCTCGAGGAGGGTAAGAGGTATTTTTAACAAAATTTTCCTTATCATGCTTCATACTATCATATCACACAGCCATGGAAATTTTCTAGGCCTAAAATCCAAATTTTGTGAAGTCTGTGGGCAATTAGGAAATTCCATAGCATGTCCCAGGCTTGAAGCCCAATTTTTGCTGCGGAATTGCTGAAGATGTATTTTTGGTTCAAAGCCACTAGTTGTGACTTGGTTGAGGAGATCTAAGGCCAATATTTAAATTTTTTTGACCACTCAACACCATCCACTGATCAGAAGTAGCGAGTGTATAGCACAAGTGGCATAAATTGCTTCGCTGTGAAATATCGCTACAAAAGTGCCTCAAAACTTTTTTTTTGCAGCAAAGTAAGTTTTTGGAAATGAACGAAGGATAAAGAGGTTTTCTAAAGGTTATTTTCCATATGAAATGACAAAGATTATTAGAGGAGATATTTTATGAATGGAAACACTCATCACAAGAGTGGGTTGGAGATGCCAACTCATCATGTTGCCACATCATCAACATGACAATTTATAATCAGAATCTGAAGAACAGTTCCTAAATTCCAGCCATTATGTTTTGTTGTTAAATCATGTTTTTTGCCACCTCATAAGGCTACTCTTTCAATAAAGGCTTTTTATGTATGGAGCTTTAATAGTTAGTTAAGTTAATAATGAGTGAAAGACTCCTATTAGGTTTCTAACTCTCGAAAACATAATTGTTTCTACTTTCCTCCTTGTAATCAATTGTTAGTTAGATTAGGTGTCCTTGAAGATATTCGATGGTCTAGCCCAGCTGATAGAAATGATGTAAAGGTGCCTAACTCTATAAATAGGGAGAGGAAAGAGTTTGAAAGGGTTGGAAAATGTTATCTCAGAAGACTAATTTTTAAAGCTTTGGAGTTTCAACGATATACAATGACAATACAACTTTTCTTCACCTGAGATTCTTATTATATTTCAATGATTTGTTGTCCTATCTTTCTAAATGTTTTCTTCCAATGTGTTAATGCTTATTACTCAGAACTCATGTTGCTCATGCTCTAACTTCCTTTAAGTATTAAGCTATGGTATATCTCTCTTAATATTTTTCTTTCAATATCTTGATGTCTCATTACTCAGAATTTGTGTTTCTCATGCTCTGACTTCCTTTGAACCTCAAGTTATTGAATATTTCTTGTGTGTGTTGTTCTTTCATTGAAATATTTATAAGCCTCAGCTTCCACAAGGAATGCCTTTGTTACTGAATTATCTAGCACTGACTCCATAAGCCCAATGGTAGCAAATCTTCTACATTTTTCACCTGTAATCAAATCACAACCAAGTCATTATCATAAAGTTAGCCATCTAATAGAGTTTGTATTGAAAGGATCATAATTTATCTTGAGAGAGCCCTCTCAGACTGAAGAGGCTAATCTTCAGTCAAAAGCTGGTATGAAATAGTTACTCCATCTTGACCATTGCAGCAGCCCAACAAGACTCAATTTGGTGATAACATTTTGGTACCGTTGCCGGGGACGAAGGTGTAAATTTTCTCCGGGTAGAATGACAAGGTTCAGATTTGACTTTTGATGGTGAACAAAAGCCAAAAAAACTAAGGCTGTACCATTCACCTAACGAATCCATTATTCAAGATCCCGAGCTTCAAATTTCAGAGTGACTTCATTGGGAAGCATCCAGATTTCAGAACATTCATGGTGATCCAAGATGACAAGGTATGTGGCAAACCCTTTATATAATGAAATGTTACAAAGTGTAAGGGATGAGTTAGAAGAATTTCAGATAGATGAACATTTCTCCACAATAGTATTTCGTTGTTTGAAATCCAGTCGACTCACATTGAAAATATTTTTTTTTTTCTTGGTTTAGCTGCTGAAAATTTAGAGAATGAAATTGAACTATTGGATGTTCAAATTTGATCATATGATTTCCAAGATCCTAAACAGTTCTTGGAAGGTCTTCCTCCTCCAAAAAAGGAGGAAATTGTTATACCATCTGACTTGCAGATAGAGGAAGGGTATGGTTATGAGCTTGATATTGTAGAGTTTGAATCAAGGTTCAGCCTTGATGACGAAAATGAAAAGGATATCTAGAATCAATTTTTCATTGAGAGCTTAAAAGGGATATCAATAAATTATGTCTTCTATGATCCCATTGCTGATTACATGGAAGAGTTCTACAGTCCAACTTTTCAATTATTTTTTCTCTGTGAAAATTAGAGCCATTTTATGTTGCATTGGTCATTTCAGTATCCAGTTTACTTTTGGTTCAAGTGCAGTCAAGGGGTTCAAGTATTAGATCAGCTCATTGACTGGCTTTATTGGAGGTTTCATGATGCTTGAATCAAACATGAAGATTGCAATTGTTAGGGTAGGTAGGAGTGTGTGTGAATAAGCTCAAGTAGACTGAGCATATTTTCAGTATGTACAGATTTGGTTTTTCAACAGTAATCATCAAGCTTGAGCCCGAAGAGAAGGCCATAAGAGCTTGGCGAAGTCTTCTTCAATTTAAAAAAAAAATCATTTTTTCAAGAGAGAGGCACTGGAACTAAAAGTTCTTTGTTGTACCACAGGGGCACACCATCCCCATTGGAGCCACTTTTATCACACATAAATTTTTAATTTTTTATTAGGGTCACTCATCTAGGTTTCATCTGTCTCATAAGGTTGGTCCATGAAATTGATGAAAAATTCATGAAATAAGTCTTTATCCTAAGTCCAAAACACCTCATTAGTCATGTCATCTCAGTCATATCTATCAAGTTTCACTTTAGGTTCACACACATTGGTTTAAAATTCGTTTTTAGTCACATGTCTGATTTTTCCTAATTCCACAGCGAACTCTATGCAAAACAAGTGATTTTCACTGCAGAATCACCTGATCATTCTGCAGCAAATCTGTAAAATTTATAACTGAGAACACTGCAAAATCATTTTTTTCTGAAAAAATGAATGGTATGATGACCTGTCAAGTATTTAGCAGTTTAGGGTAAAGGTGAGGTCATACAATTGATTTTCATAATCATCCAAGCATGCAAAAGCATAAATACCACCCATCATTGCTTTCCACTCCCTCATTTGTCATCGTTCTCTCCACATTCGAATTTCATTCCTTAAACAAATCACCCAAGCTCCTCTATGTCATTAAATTTTCAACCTTTTCATGTATCATTCAGTTTTCACCTTTGAAAATTTAGCTTTGTGGCAAACAGCTTGCTGTCCAATTTGTTTTTTATAGGTGTCACATTTTTAAGAGGGAAATTTGGGTTATAAAGGGAGATGGCCATGAAGAGGAAAGCATAAAAATGAGGCTATGCAGTTATATAGGAGCCCATGTATATTAAACTGATCATGGAAGACCTCAGCTTCACACAAGTTTTCATCTAGACAGGTTACATAATTTCTGCCAGGAGCTACAAGGAGATTTGTTTTTTTTTTTTATTATTTGAGCTGTTGGTTTCAAGAGGAATTTGCAGGAAACTGAAGATGAGTTTAAAAAAACTTAAGTAGGTTTTTTCTAAGAACAGAACAAGGAAAAATAAGCTCTTTAGATTTTCTCCCAGGTGCTACCACTTTGGAGATTCGAAGTTTCCTTTGGGACCTATTTTCAGAATTCTCAATTTTCCTGTTTTATACATGATTTTATAATGTCGATTCTGGACAACAGGAGATGGTTTTCAAAAAACCAAGAGATTTTTTTCTTCTAAACATTATTATCTATAAAAAACTCCTCCCATTTTGCAACAACTATCAGGGATCAAGATATAGGAGCTCATGATTGCAGCCTTATGTTTCAGAAAAAACAGAGTCATTTTTATTGGTAGATGAACTTGCTGAAGGTGAAAAAGTTGTTTCTTGAGGAGGGTAAGAGGTATTTTTAACCAAATTTAACTTATCATGATTCATACTATCATCTCAAACATCCATGGACCTTTTCTAGGCCTAAAATCCAAATTCTGTGAAGTCCGTGGGCAATTAGGAAATTCCGCAGTGTGTCCCATGCTTGAAGCCCATTTTTTGTTGCGGAATTGCTGAAGATGTCTTTTTGGTTCAAAGCCAAGAATTTTGACTTGGTTGAGGAGATATAAGGCCTGTATTTAATTTTTTTTTACCACTCAACACCATCCACTGGTCAGAAGTAGCAGGTGTATAGCACAAGTGGCCTAAATTGCTTTGCTGTGAAATATCGCTGCAAAAGTGCCTCAAAACTCTGTTTTTGCAGCAAAGTAAGTTTTTGGAAATGACCGGAGGATAAAGAAGTTTTATAAAGGTTATTTTCCATATGAAATGACAAAGAGTATCAGAGTAGATATTTGATGAATGGAAACACTCATCACAAGAGTGGTTTGGAGATGCCAACTCATCATGCTGCCACATCATCAACATGAAAGTTTATAATCAGAATCCGAAGAACAGTTCCTAAATTCCAGCCATTATGTTTGATTGTTAAATCATTTTTTATGCCACCTCATAAGGTTTCTCTTTCGATAAATCCTTTTTATGTATGGAGATTTGATATTTAGTTAAGTTAATAATGAGTGAAAGACTCCTATTAGGTTTCTAACTCTCGAAAACAGAATTGTTTCTACTTTTCCTCCTTGTAATTAGTTGTTACTTAGATTAGGTGTCCTTGAAGATATACGATGGTATAGCCCAGCTGGTAGACATGATGTAAAGGTGCCTAAATCTATAAATAGGGAGAGGAAAGAGTTTGAAAGGGTTGTAAAATGTTATCTCAGAAGACTAATTTGTAAAGCTTTGGAGTTTCAGCCATATACAATGACAATACAACTTTTCTTCACCTGAGATTATTCTTATATTTCAATGAGTTGTTGTCCTATCTTTCTAAATGTTTTCTTCCAATGTCTTGATGCTTATTACATAGAACTCATGTTGCTCATGCTCTGACTTCCTTTAAGTATTAAGCTATGGTATATCTCTCTTAATATTTTTCTTTCAATATCTTGATGTCTCATTACTCAGAATTCAAGTTTCTCATGCTCTGACTTCCTTTGAACCTCAAGTTATTGAATATTTCCTGTGTGTGCTTTTCTTTCATTGAAATATTTACAAGCCTCAGCTTCCACAAGGAATTCCTTTGTTACTGAATTCTCTAGCACTGACTCCATAATCCTAATGGTAGCAAATATTCTACCTTTTTCACCTGCGATCAAATCACAACCAAGTCATTATCATTAGATTTAGCCATATAATAGAGTTTGTATTGAAAGGATCATAATTTATCTTGAGAGAGCCCTCTGAGACTGAAGAAGCTAATCTTCAATCAAAGCTGGTATGAAATAGTTACTCCATCTTGACCATTGTAGCAACCAAACAAGACAAAATTTGGTGATAACATGGTGCATGCAATGGACATTTGTCTGGCTATGCTACCGCACAGAATATTCTCCGCACTCGTTACTTCTGGCCTAACATATTTCACGACTACATTATCGTGGTTAGAATTTGTCATGCTCGCCATATATTTGATTGTAAAACCTGTTTGCCGCTAGCACCAATGCATCATGTCATCGTTGTTGGACCACTTGCAAAATGGGGCATTGACTTCATGACATGTAACCCCCACTCGGCTGGGGGGCATGGGTATATTATTTTCACTGTTGACTATTTTACCAAGTGGGCTGAGGTGATGCCTACATTCAACAACATGGGACAGAGAGTTGCATTAATTTTTTTTAACCATGTGGTTTCACAGTTTGGTGTACCGCAAGCTATAGTCACAAATCATGGAAATTTTTTTGAAATCACATGATGGATGAGTTGACTGCCAAGTTAGGACTATCACATGATAGTTCTACCCCTTATTATATGCAAGCTAATGGACAAGTTGAAGCTATCAAAAATATTCTTAAGTGTATGCTTCAACGCATGATTTGGGTTCATAAACGAAACTGGCATTTGATCCTGTACTCGGCTTTATGGGCATATCAAACCTCCATGAGAAATGCGACCGGATTCACTCCCTTTCAATTGGTTTATGGTCTAGAAGCTATCTTACCAATACAATGCGAAATACCATCATTGAAACTCACGATTGACCTACTACCTGACACTTCTAATGAAGAGGCACATATTTTGGATCTCATCCATCTAGATGAAACATGTCATGAAGCCGCATTGGCCAATGAAGCGCATAAGAAACAAATTAAGGCGCAATATGACTGCAATGTCAAGCCTCGCACCTTCTCGAAAGGAGACTTGGCCTTGCTTCATGATCAGGAAGTTGATAAGGTAGGAACAGGGAAATTTGAACCATTATGGCATGGCCCCTATATTATCAAGCACATTCTAGCTAAGGGTGCCTACGAGTTGGTAGATTATGATGGGATTCCATTGTCACAGCCTCGAAATGGATTGTATATTAAACTTTACTATGCATGATTTTGTGTATTAAACATTGTATTGTATTCTTTGATTGCGTGTGCGTAGCAGTGTGCCTTTTATATTTTTTCATGTGACTAGTAATCCGCTTTGCATTTTTTGCAAATGTCAGAATCTTCAGAACCATTTTTTGGATATGCTGATGGTGCTAGTTGTGGTATTCAGAATTTATCCTCTATAGCATCGGCCATATTTTCTCCAAGTGGCGATTTAGTGAGCTTCCAAGGGACTTGTATTGGTCAATCGACCAACAATATCGCTGAGTATAGCGATTTTATTGAACTACTCTCTGATGCCATTTCACTTGGCATTCACCGCATCATCATCGGGCTGGACTCACAACTTGTCATACTATAGCTTATTGGCGTCTATACTATCTGAAATCCAACAATTCATCGCATGTTCCTTAGATTCATCTTTTGGAAAGACATTTTTATTACGTTCAATATCAACATATTTCCATAAAATTTAACACTCTGGTTGATTCACTGGCGAATTATGTGTTAAATAGACATTTTCAACATATGTAAAGATAGATTTTAAATTCACATCATACAATTGAATTGGATTGCACATAATCATAGAAAAACACTGAAATTAAAATAGATTTATATCGATTTTTTTACAAAATTGTGTCCAAGACATGTTGGTCATCTGACCTCAAAATGTATACATACATAGCATAATCTAAGTAAACCTAGTGATGCTTATGATAGCAAGTCACTGCTTGGGCTATCATGCGCAATAGCCTCATCCAATGACTAGGCACACCAATGGTATGGCACTGCAACCTCATAGGTAACTCCTCGATCCAAGCATCCAGTATCCCAAGGGTCAATCCCTCGACATGCTACTGCAACTCAGCAAGAGTCTTGACTAAATCCCAACCTGTAGGACTTCTCTTCCGACAGTCCTCTCTGTTGGTTCTCCCGCATGTTGTGCACGAACCACTGGTCAAATGGTACCTGCATCTGCATACTTAAAACATTTTTATTTTGGTCATGGAAACATAAAAAAACACAAAAATATGTAAAAAACCCCAAAAAATAAAAAACATAGTCAACATTTTACCTATAGCACCCCATTGAGCACTGGCTGGTAAAATCAAATCTGGATCTTTGCAGAAATCCGTCCCTGCATATGGATGCTCCTCTATGAATATATTTTGTCTTCGAAGCCAACTGAAGAATGCACTGGAAAATGAGATCGATGACTGACCAGCATGTCTAGCCATCAGCTCGACCCACTGTTGCATCTGTGGATCTCTAGGACCATCTATTCCACACGTCACATGCTATGGCTGCATCAATGGAACTCCGTCCAAAAAAAAAGTGATCAAAATCGACCCATAACTCAAATTTTTGGTCTTACTACTTTTTACCTTAGTTAGTTGTTCTTTCATCTGAAGGGGTACTACTTCAGCCCAATTGAACACAATTGGCTTGAGACACTCAAGGGCATACTGTATGTATGATCCATTTGTGACATGTAGTGTCATGCTGCCAGCTAGCTTTGCGATAGTGAATAGGAGCGTTCGCAAAGGCATATCACGCACATATTTGATATTTATCTTTCCATATTTGCTAGGCTTAGTTCATGGTCGATAAAACTATCAGATGCAGTCCTTCACTGTTTCACCTCCATGGATGGAGCCCGCAAGGGAAATGGGGGCACCACATCTCGACAAAACTATCAGAAATTAAATGTGATCAACTAATATCTGGAGAAATTTGTCCCCAATGTGAAATTCCTGTAGTGCCAGGTCCCATGAACAAATCAAGAACTGCAATAGTTCCATGTGTTGCCTCATCCCTGACAATCGGAAGTACTTGAGAAACCCATAGTCTTTGAGGGCTCTCACAGTCCCAGGATCATTTAAGGCAACCATATCCTGTTATTCATGTTATCTTTCTCGCCATGTAATCGACATTCTGATCCGATAAAATTCTGAAATCACACTATAGGCTTAGTTAGGATCCATTCCATGCAAAAAATTGGGGAAATTTTGGGCAAAAATCAAGATGCAAAATTATGAATTGTGCCTAACACACCCCTGAGTGAGAGACAGAGCGTTGCAGAGGAATTGGGCCTCTTTCCAGCCTCTCTGCAATGCACTTTTTGACATTCAAGTGTGTGTTGGCCCTAGGGCGTTGTATATATACCCTAGGGGCCCCAAAAAAAAAAAAATGTGCATGAAAATGAAAAAGAATGCAATCAATAGAAAGAAGAGGGTAAGATCTTCTACCTGGTCTGGACGGCACGAGAAATGATCCACAAAATCTGCCCCAATCAGTTGCTGAAGTTCGAGTGTAAAACAGGCTCAGAGCACTAAAATTCAAATGGTAAAGTTGAAATGGTAAAAATGACTTGGTAATTTCTTAATTTAATAGCCCATTTTATTACTTTATGCATATTTAATGAAATGACTATGGTTTTTACCTATTTTTACTATTTTAAACAAGTGTTTTTAATCCATTTGATGTTTATTTGAGTAGGTTTGCAGCTAATTATAGTGAGTTAGCCGTGCATGATCATGAAATGCAATTTTGACCAAAAAGCATAATTTTATCTCTTTTTCGAGCTTTGTTAAACATGAAAAAGGAACTCAAAGAATACTTTTATCTTCTTTTTTCAAGCTTTGTTAAACATGAAAAAGGAATTCAAAGCACACTTTTATCTCTTTTTCGAGCTTTGTTAAATGTGAAAAAGGAACCCCCCTGGAGATTTCTTTCAACTCTTTTCAAACTCTCAAAATATGAAAAGATTTTCGAGCGTCATTCCTTTCGAGGTTAGGAGGTTCTTTTAGGTATTATTTTACGTTTTTTGGATCTAAGGGACTATTATATGAAAAAGAACTTGTGGAGTTTTCTTTTAGTCTCTTTTTCAAACTCTCTAAACTTGAAAAAGGATCGATTTCTCACTATCGTTAGACTCGTTAAAGCATCAAATAATGACAAACTTGTCCATCATGACAAGATCAAGTTTCACCTTCGCTAGAATCTTTAAATCATCAAATAGCAATGGACTCACCCGAATGTTGGAATTATCCTCCTCAAGATTGTTAAAAAATAAAGAGGTACTGGTTAGCAATGATTGGGGAAAATTGGAAAGGGATAAAACACTTTATGGTAGCAAGTCGCTCTTGAACATGACACTTGTTCATTTCATCTCCTTGATTTTTTGTGTTGGGTAATCTGCTTGATGGTCTATCAGACCATCCATCACTTCGGTTTTCGGTCAAATTTTTCTAATTCGTTCAGTGTCACTGATATATTCAAGAGAATTCACTCAGTTTTTCCTCATCCTTTGTAATACTCATAAACCTTCATTTCATGACCGTCATCCCTGACATTGCTTCATCAGTCACATTCTGTCTCCAAAATCATTACTCTTGTTTCATGTCACTGATGGGGAAAGCATCAATGCCCTCCTATGACGAGTCGCTTCCTGTCGACATCAACTCATCATCCAGAAAGTTTACTTACAAACAACCTTTCAATACCTTGGAGCTTGCTTACATTAATGACAGGTTTCTCACTTTTGGCAACAGGTTGAAAGCATAGGGCTTTGACCGAAAGACTTTGTATGGTGTTCGACATCAAATCATCTATTCACACCATGCAGAATGTACTGCAGTACCTTGAGAGCCATTATCATCAACAATGGTTTCTCTCACATTTTTTAATGGCTCACATCATTGGATGTTAATCAGACGTTGTTTTCCCATGTTTGATTTCAGATCATATATTCGCATGGTTAGAATCGTACTTTAAGCAATCAAGTGAACGAGATAGAAGACCCTGGATCTAGTTTCATCCATCTGGGTTGTGATTTCAGGAGAAGTTCCAAATCATCCGTACGATGGTAATTATTTAGATGGTCATCCTATCATGTGTCTATATCTGAAGACGACTTTCTGATGTTATGATAGTTTATGTGCTGAGTATGGGATATGCCTCCCTCAGCAATTCATGTACAAGATGAACATATATCATGATGTAATGTATTCTAATTGATGTAGGTCACCATCCGCTTCAGTTCCTCATCATCACATTGTAAAGAAATTCACTCAACATTATCATTTTTGACTTCATGCTTTAGGGGTCAGCAGTTACAAGTCAATTTGGGCATCATCCCAAAACACAAATCAATATTCATTAGGGTCTATCATACTCTAAATTGGTTGCTACATGCCCTAAAAAATTCATCACATTGGTGGTTTTCCTTCATGAAATTTTCACTGCTTAGATGCCAATTGAAGTGCTCCATTAAGCCATCAACACACCCCTAGACAGTTGTAACTGGTTTTTAGAGCATCTACTCCCATGCAAGGCTGCGTTGCAGAGGATCTATGCCCACTTTAGAGTTTGTTGGTCGACTGGAAGTGAATTTTTCATTGGATTTCGGTAATCTTCCCAACCTTTAGTGACTTCTAGAAGTTGTTCCAGATTTCACCTCATCTGATAGCCTCGAATTTGGAACCCATGAAGTCATTAAACCTCTTATCCTCCTATTCCCATGAACAAGGAAACCTCTTCATGCACTTTTAGGAAAGGCATACAATGATTCATTTATGTCAAACTACCTTCATCTACTTATAAATAGAGCACTGATCATAGTGCACAAGGGAGCAAGAATTTGTGATAAGTAGAGTTATGCTAGTGACATATCAACTCTTGAAGTTATTGTGCATGTACTGTGATGCTGCTAGATTGTTGATGCTGGATGTGATGAGGATGGGACTCAAGCTGGATGAGTGACAACGAATCGATCAACTGGTTGTACTCTTCCTTCTACTTCATAATAAAGATATTTTTTCCTTTCCTAATGCACGTGTCAATGATGTTATATGTGTATTTATGAATTTAATTGATTCAATTTTTTTAAATTGAATATATTGTATTTCCTTTATGTTGTTTTTTGTCATCTATTTTCCATGGCAGGTATCAATCAAGCAAGTTAAGTTGGCTTGAGAGTGACAAAAGCGATGAAGGGAGGCGAGGGAAAGAAAACATATTACAAGTAGGTTTCTCTCCCTTTATCTATTCATTTTAAGGAAAAGGTCAGATATATTTCTTTCTGTTGTTATAAGTGCACCACCACACTTAGGGAAAGCATACTTATCTGTAGGTTTGTATTTCTGTGAAACACATTGGAAATTTCATCACAACAAAACTAATAAAACTATAGTTAAAATTCAAAAATCTATATTTTGTAAATTATTTTTCCTTAAACTTGTAGATTTATTAAGTTATGGTTTCATTCATGCAATATGTAACATTAAAAACATAGAGAACTGACAAAAATATAATCACTCACAACCATGAGAACACAAGATATACCCCCAAACACCTTTTTGGGAGAAAACCCAACTGGAAGGTAAGGTTTCTCTACTCTATTTCTTTGAATGGAAAATAAATGCAAGTACAAAGAAGTGATGACAATGGCTCGTGGGCTAATATGTTCATTTATGGAACAAAAATGCATTCAAATATAATGGAACCTCTTTTCCACTTAGTGGCTTGGTAATAACACATCCCAATATCCTAGTACTGGTTATGTTTGACTCATTTAACACTTAAATAGATTTATAATATTGACTCTTGTAGAGTCTTATTAATCATGATCATGTGGCTAGCCCCTTTTCCATGAATGATGGAGTTGACGTGGCATCCTCTGGAATTATGGTGGTCAAAACAGGAAGGTCAACTTCTTAGTGGCATAATTTTTATGTATGGACTCCAATTGAGGTGATTATTGCACCATTGGAAAGGTATTTGTGTGTACAACAGCACAAAAATGTGCAAAATTTAAGTTGAAAATTATTACCCCAAAACAAATTACAATTGTATGCCTCAAATAACACTAAGAAGGTTTTAGACCCCAATTTTCCAAACTGGGACCCACTGATAAAAATGGTCCTATGAGTTGAATCCTCCATTTGTTCCACTCATAAATCTTCAATATGGATGACAAACAATATAATGATTTGATATGGATCATACCTTCAACCATACCTTACTATGTAGTGTTCATAGACCATGCAGTAGCATTTGATGATAGAACGTCATCTTTTCTCAAGAGATAATAAGGGTTTTGACTTCTTCATCTTTGCCCTTAAGAATAATGGAATTGTTACACCCATCACTAAAAATTCTTCCCAATAACTTATACAAATTTCTTGTCCAAACTCCCCACAACAATACCATTTCTCCTTGAACCATCCTACATGTTTCCTTTTCAAACAAAGTAGTTACACCTACATCACTTGTCTCACTTATAGATATCAGGTTTATATTAGGCCTTGGAATGTGTAGAACACAAAAAAGTTTTCTAATTCAATAATTGAGTATCAATTTAAATTTTCCTCATCTTGAGATCATGGTTGTTGATCCATTTTAAAGGAAAATGTCACCTCAATCATACCTTTCTGTTAGTGTCCCGTAATTTGGCAGATTGGTAAACCAAATGGCAAGGCAACATCAGACCAATATTTGGAGTCCTAGGACCTAGCATTCCTGGAATCAGAGAGGGATCTCTCTATGATGCGAAGGATGTGAGTTTGTTCGCTTTGTATGTTTTATTTTAGGCTAGTTGTTAAGTATGTTTTGGTTTGTTTTGGTTTTGAGGTAAAACTGATCAAGTAGGAAAAAATAGAAGGATATTTTATCCAATCAACAAGGCTATGGGGTCAACTAAAGTCAAGGATGTCTAAATGATGGACAAGGTGTACTGTAGGGCCGATTTAGCAAGGTCAATGGATCCTTTGGGTGAGGTATGAGGTGAAATGAACATTAAGTTTGTGAAAAAACGAAGAAGTCTTAAACATATATAGTTTGAAAGAAAATACTCATGAGGTAGGGAAAACCATTAATCTCTATGAACAATACTCAAAATGATAAACATGAAAGATAAACGTTCAGGTGAGACATAGGGGCATAAGATCTCCTAACTTTAGAAATTCACTTTCAGCTGTTGAGAAAACATATAAGATAAAAAAATAACTTAATATATGAAGAGGGAACTCCTAAACATCATATATCAAACTATCGGGAACTCTGAAACAAGTTGGTAAGCATGGACAAAGGGCAAGATCGAACGAGACCTCTTTGACTTAACTAAAGCAATCAGTATTTCATAGAAAAGTTTCAGAAATGGAATTTTGAGAAACTATAAGTAAGCAGGGCATGCCTTAAATCATACTAGATAGCTAACATACTGTCCATTAATGAAACAAGTAACAATTTCTTGATGGACCTAAGGAGTAGTTAAGAATTCCTTAAAAATGATCAAGAAGAAGAAAACATCAAAGCTGTAATATGCAGGAGGTTTGAGGTGCTTCCATGAGCATATATCAACCTATACTTTTCTGATCTACAAAAAATAAGAAGCATGAAACATTAATGAAAACAAGAAGACATAAACAAATCAAAGAAACATCACCATTCACCAAGCTATGGAATCCTGCACACAATTCTCCTCCACCATCAAGCCAAGCAAGACATTCATCCACTTCATAAAACCAATATTTTCTTCGATCTCATAAAACTATGTATTGCTCTTGAAATGTCAAGTTCTCCATATTTTTTACAATGAATCCTCATGGTTTATATGAGCCAAGAGGAGAAAAACTTACTAGAGCAGCTAGAAGGCCATTGGCCAAAGAAAAATATCTAAAACTGCCCTTGAGGCCTTACAAGGTCCAAGGGACAAAATATCTCTTCAAAATATCTTTTTTTTTTCAGACCAAAATAGCAAAAATATTGACTTTTAGGCTCTGAAATACATGATAAACTTTCCTAACGCACATTTGGCCCAGTCATCACACAGGAATGCAGAAAATTGTCTCTGTTTTAGCAGAATTTCCAGGCGCGCAACACCAAAATAAGCCTTTTTGCAGCGAGGTTTTGGAGGCCTTCCTGGTGTCAAAAAAGGTCCTGTGATGGCCCGTTGGAAATCTATGGATGTATAATTTCCAAATATATTTGATTTATTTCAATATGATACCTAGAAGTCTTTCAAAAAGTGGAAAAGGTGCAAAAACCCAGGAGCGCAACACCTGCTCAAAAACAACGGCAAAAAGGTGAAAAAATGGTTGTTTTTGGACCTTTTGAGGGACCAAAACAACTCCAAATGATTTGAAAATTTAGGAGCATACTCCCCTAATGCCAAGAAATCTAAAAATATAAAATTCTCCTGCTGAATGTGCTCTGAGAAAAAGCACAGCGTCCAGGGTGTTGCGCTCCTAGGCTTGAAATTTCACAAAAAACAAAAAGGTGTCCAAAATTGCCCAAATTTGGTGAGTAGCTCCCTCAAAGGTTTTTGGAAACCTGTAGTGAAGCTTGGGCCAAGATTCTAAGTCTGGCTTGGCCTTTTCCATATTTTCGCGTCGGGCGCCTCTTTTGGGCAAGGGCAATTTTGAGCTTTTTCCTAGCAAATTGATTTAGATTTTTGTAATGCTGAGTCATCTTTCTTTGTAAGCTTAAATCCTTGTTTTATTTCTCCAATTTTGCCTCTAAATGAAATTTTTCCCTTTCTAGCCATGACTCTTTGTCATTTTCAATTTCCAAGGCTAGGAGCTTAGTGAGAGGGAATTGCTGCATTCGGGCTGATTCTTCTTCTCTCTGTTTTTCTAATGCTCTCCTAAGACCCATAGTCTTAGGCATATTCCTAGCTAGCCCTTCTTCTTCATCATATTCTTCATAGTCACCCATGTACTCTTCTAGCTTCACTTGCGATTTATGAGCCTCTCTTTTGTACTTGAGTGCCCGGGCTTCATAAATGGCAAGTTGGCCGCTCATTTGTGCATTTTGTGTTTGTAGGAAGTGAATGATATGTTTTGATCTTTCCAAATCATTCACCAAATATTTAACTTGAGCATCCTGGTCTTGTAAGAGGGATCTAAGGATCCTTGCCTCATTTTCTTCATCATCACTATCCAAGTGTATTAGCTCAAACTCCCTCTCCTTTTCATGACTGCTTTCTTGTTCTTCAATTCTCTGCTTGCCTTTGTCTTTTATGATTTTCTTCCCTTTGGATTTCTTTGGAAAATCATTGTTACACTGAAAATTGTCATCTTGACATTCTGCTATGTGTATGAGCTCATTATTACTCATACTTCTCCATTTGCAAGTCTAACATATCAGTTCCTCATGTCAAGCCTTGAAAATCAGAGAAAGGTTCCTAAAAATCTCCTAAACTTTGGTGTCGCACTTTCTCTCTATCTTGCCTGCGGTCCCACACCCAATGTTCAGCTCTGCTGCGTACCTAAATGCACTTTATCTGTGTTAAAAGTGTGGATCCCTGTAAGATAAAAAATGCGCAAGTAATTTCCAAAAAGCTCAATAAAAGTGAATTCTAGAAGCTTCCAGAAAATATCTTGCGGTGATAGAACCGCTCTTATGAGGTGCATGTATCCCTTACCTTATGGAGCTAAACCCTTGATGTGAGGAGCTTATCACTTTGAAGGAGGATTATATCCCTTCATAGTTGGAATAGAAAACCTCCTCTATTCTACTATAAAAAGAGGCATTGGGTAGCCTCAAAGGGAGTTGAAGCTTTAGAATATTTGAAGTTAAGTGCTGTTGAGATTCAGACTCAGTTAATTAAGACTTTTGTGAGGAAAGATTACATACCTCTATTTGTCTCAGTTGGAGGAGTGCAGATCTTATCAAAGTAAAGGATATTCCTGCTTCAAACCCCGGAAAGTCCTGTGCAACATCAAGGCTCAGGTTGTAAGGATTTTCTTCTTTTGAAATTAATACAAATATACTCATTTTTCTCAATAAGCTTTCAATCAATGGTTTATTTCATAGATTCCTTGATCACTATGATAAGCATGGTTTATGATGATTTCTATACAGGTGTTATGTAATATTTTGCTTGTTTGTGACTGCAGGTTTACGAGGAAAACTCCTTCAAGCGCGCGAGGGACAACAACGACTTCAAACAAGCACTGGACAAACGGTAAGTCCTTAACACCTCAATAGAGCTTTTCATGGATCATATATGCTTAGAGAAAGATTAGTTTATTTGGCTGTTTGTTGCTAGATACTTTTAGTACTAGGGAGATCGGTCTTGTCCGCAAGACAGATTAATCCTCCAACAAATTGGCGACTCCACTGGGGAAAGAACTTGTTGTTTTTGGTTCTCTTTTATTTTGATTTGAGGAAACATTTTCCTAGTTTTTGATTGATATACATCTGCCTGGGTAGCTTAGGTTTTCTCTGTTTTTGAAAATTTTGAGATCTTTTATGTTTTTCTCTAATTTTTCCTGGGACCGCACTTTGCCTTCTTTTCACAGTGCGAGCAGTTTCGCATATTTTCTTTAGTAAATAGTGCGGTACCACACCTGTTACTTCTGCAAGCCTGCGGACCCTGTTAAAATTTTGAAAAACCTTTGGATTTATTCTTTTAGTTTATCTTTATTTTGATTTAGAGTTTTTGGTTTCTGCCCAGATTGATGATTGTTTCTGTCAAAAGCTTTCTATGAATGAATCTTAGCAGTATGGTGTTTTGATGATTTTCTAGAAGTTTTGCGTGTTGGACTGTTTTTCGCTTGGTCTTTGTAGCGATTCGAAGCATTGACTTTTGGAAGTACCTAAGATTACATTGGTTTTTTATCCTTGTTGAATCTGGACTGAGTGTGAAGTCATCCTTTATTAAGAAATAGAGTTACCTGTTTCTTTCCAAATCTTTGACTAGAAACTTTGTTATTGGTTTTTGAATTTCATTTTTTATAAAAGCATAATTGAGTGTTTTTGATCTGTTTGTTATTCTGAACGAATAGATCCTTAGTTTGCTGAATTAAAACATTCTTCAAAAAAAAATTTAAAAGCTTTAATTCGATTAGATTATTAAAATTTGTAGATCTCAGAATTAGTTTGATACTTTTGAGTGTTTTTTATGGAATTTTGTAGATCTCTTTTGAAGACAACTTGTTTTGTAGCTTCAAGTTTTGAAAGTGAAAGGATTTTCTTATGAGATTTGATAGTTTTGTTTCATTTGGAGTTATTGCTGAAAATACAAAAATACTTTCTTTCAATTGATCTTTATGTTTAAAGAAGGAATTGTTCATTAAAAGAATTGCATTCTCCAACTTTTCCTTAATTAGAATTTCATTGAAAGGAAACGATCTGATTATCATTTTTAGGTGCATTTTTAGTGTTTTTGGAAGTCGAGTCTTCACACCATCATAGTTTCATTTCTACACCCATTGACTTAAGAAACAACTCTTAAAAGTAACGCTTAATTAAAATTCATCTAGCAATCTTTTTAGTTTCTAGGGTTCTTATCACCAACATAGCTTAGGCTAGTATCTTGGAGTAGGGAGTAATTAACTCTCCAAGGCAGTAAAACGAACAAGTAGACAAATCTTGCAGTAGGAAATAAACCCAATTATAATTTGTATAATCTGGGAAGCTTCTCTTAAAGAAGTCAATCACGAGATCATGTCCGAACCTTTGAGACAATCAATTATGTTTCATTGGGGAAGATAGAAGATTTTGCGCGTATTACAAACGGTAAACCTCGAATTAACCATTGTCACGGAGCCTGGGTAACTTGTCGGTAAACCTCAGATTAACCATGTCGAGGAACCTTCAAGGGGATTGAGCTTTGTTACTCTGCCCTTGCGCATGGAATCAGATCGTAGGCTGTTCCCCCAGTTATATTTGTTATTATTGGTAACCTTAGTGTCCACAAAATTAATATTATTTCCTAAGGTGATGGTAAAGGAAAGATCTCACTGTACCTGGAGCAGACGTCGACTAGACTCACTTGGACTCTCTAGGGGGTTCTCTTCACATGAGATGGTTTTGTGAGGAAACTTGTGCCAGTCTGTTTCATTAAGTAGGTTGTCGGGGTAACTATTCCAACTGCCCTTTCTGTATTAAATTTCTACTAAGTTGGATTTCATCACCAACTAGTGTTTTTTGGAAATATGATGCAGAGTGTTGTCCTTGATGGCAACCCACTTGATGGAGATGATGGCAACCTACTTAATGGAGTTGTTCTTGATGCTTGATTAGATTATTAATGATGTAAATCTGATGTTCTACAAGTAGCTCAGAAGTACCAGAGAAAGAAATATTAGTAAGGGCCAGAACAATGATGAAAAGTGTGTGTCACAAAGCATACGCGGGTTTGTTTAGGAGAAGTAGCGTATGCACGCGGAAAAGTACGTGCCAAGTCGTGTATGCCCTCTTGCGCTCCAAATTTAGAATACCAAGGGGTGTTACCATGGTATTGACCCATTTTATTGAGCGCTTGATTATCTATTTGGTCCCGTCCAGGAATACCATCGGAAGTGGTGTGGTTTTGACTGATGGTATTGATAAAGGATAAACCTATTTAAGGAGAAGAAGATCATTGTGCAAAGGTGTGCATGTGTCTGGGCTTTAAATGAATACTTCACTCTGAATTTTATCTGTATGGTTGAACTCGGTTCTTAATCAATAGATCTGAATCTGTGATGCACCTATGAATATGATGAAGGGTCAAAATCTCCAGATCGGGAATTGATGAATCTCTAAGATGATCTGAAAAGAAGTATTGAAGACCTGGCGCAAATCTGTTGAAGAAATTGAAGAAATCTGGGTAAGTTCATAGATCTGAACTGTTCTGCAAAAATTAACTTTTATAGATCTATACGCAGGTTCTTTTCATAAAAAGCGCATGTATACGCGGATCTGTTTAAACAAAGGCGCGTATGGGAAGTTAGGGTTATTCTGGAAAAATGCACAGATGTATACGCGGGTTACCTTCATGAAAAGCGCGTATATATGCGGATCTGATTAAATAAAAGCGCGTATGGTATCTAATCTAATGGTTGATCAAGGTTGAATGTGTTTCTGCATATCTATTCTGAAGTCTGTGTAATCTTTGATATTTTGGTTATAGTGGTTTTACTGTTCTGTTGGAAGCAATGGTCAAAGTATGTTTGTTGATAAATGAAGGGTTGTGTTGAAGCTATTTGATCCAGTTTGAAAATTGATGAAACGTAGTGCATTGGTCTTTGAAGGTTGAAGCCTTCGGTTAGGGGGTTGTAGCTCCCTTCCAGGAGAGGCTGGTAAACGAGAGCAGGGGGTTGTAGCTCCCTTCCAGGAGAGGCTGGTAAACGAGAGAAGGTTGTAGCATTCTGTAGGTGGGTGCCTGCGTGCTGGTATGAGTCTGCGCCAATACATGGTTGTATGATGTTTTCTCTATAATAAAATATTGAAGGCTGAGACAACGGCAGCGGTGGCTTTCTCCCGACTTGGGTTTCCACCTAAAATCCTGGTGTTCATGTGTGTTGCTTATATGTGATGGTTTATTCTGTTATTACTGCACATGCTTACTGTTAAATAAACATCAGATGAATGAATGTTGCAAAGTTCTAAGTTAAGAAATATCTGCATAATAAGATCTCTGTGCATACGCATGTTTTATTAAGGATAGCCGTGTGTATATGCGAGTTGGCTTCAGGAAAGTAGCGTATGGGTTTTGAAGTAAGGAAAAGTAAAAAGATTTGAGTTTTCCCTAAATACTGATTCACCCCCCCCTCTCAGTATTTTTCCCAACAATTGGTATCGGAGCCAGTCCTTCTGAAAAAGCTTAGCCGCTAGAAGGAAGATCAAGCAAGATGAGCAATCAAGATGGAACAGCATCAATCAAGCCTCCACTCTTTAATGGCAGCAATTTAATCTTCTGGAAAATAAGGATGAGATCCTATCTTCAGTCTATGGGAGTAGGTGTATGGGCCATTGTTGAACAAGGATATCAATATCCTGCTGCAATACCAACAGATCCGACTGAAAAGAAGAATTATGAAATAAATGCAAAGACAATCAATGCTTTAACAGGAAGTCTAACTGAATCTAAATTTGTCAAAGTTATGCAGTTGAATACAGTAAAGGAGATATGGGACAAAATCATTCTAAGTTATGAAGGTGACGCAAAGGTAAAAAGTGCAAAACTTCAAATTCTCAGAATTGAATATGAAAACTTAAGGATGCATAGTGATGAGAATATTTCCAGTTTCTTTTTACGTCTTGACGATGTTGTAAATCGCATGAGAAATCTGGGAGAAACAATATCCGAATCTACTTTGGTTGAGAAAATTTTAAGATCTCTAACAGCAAAATTTGAGTCAAAATTTTCTGCTCTTGAAGAAAAATAGGATCTTCAAAATCTTACTGTGGTACAACTTCATGGCATACTAACCGCATATGAAATGAGAAGAGGAGGATCATCCGAAGTCAAAGAGGCTGTCTTCAAAGCTTCTACAAAAGGGAAAGAAGTACAAGAAGCAGAAGGATCAGGATATATCTCAGAAAAAGATGAGGCAAATTTTGTAAAGAAACTCCAACTTGGCACATGACAGTTCAGAGGTAAGCTTCCTTTCAAATGTTTTGAGTGTGGAAGAGTTGGTCTTCATGCTGCTAAGTGTCCTCATAAAGAAACATCTGCAAAAGGAAAGGAAGTAGCAAAAAGGAATAATAATCGGTTTGATACTAGAAAAAGTTACTATACTCATGAAGACCGTGATGGGTTATTTGATAGTGAAGAAGAATATGGACAAGATTTTAGACTTCTCATGGCATTTGAATCTAGAGAAGAAAATGATACTTTTATGGATGCTCTAGAGGACAATGATTTTCTTGAAGAGAACAATCAAATCAAAATACGCTGAGAATAAAGTAAAATACTCTTAGAAGAAAGGAAAATAACCATAGAAACTATGGAAAGGTAGTTTGAAGAAGCAAAGAAACACATTGAGAAATTAGAATGCGAAGTGGTAAGTCTAAGAAAATATTTTGAGAAAGTAAAGACTCTAAATCTTAGATTTGCTAAAGGATCTGAAATCTTAGATGAAATTATCAAGGTACAACGTTCTCCTCTTATAAAGACAGGTCTTGGCTATACCAGAGAATATTCTCAGGCTTCAACACCAAATTATCTAAAAGCAGTTACAACTAGTCTACAACATTCTGCCACTCAGCAAGGGAATAAAGAATCTTTACAGGTAAAGCATGATCATCTCAATTCAAAGAACACTAACAGGAGTTTCTTTCAAAGAAACACCAATCAACAGGTAAATTCAAGTAGAAGAATTCATAATCGCAGAAATTTCTTTTTCAATGGACAATGTTTCTCATGTCACAATTTTGGCCATAAAGCTGCTCAATGTGTTGCATATAAAACCATCATGAAAAGAGAAGCAAGAAAGAAAAGGATTGATATTGACACAAAGAAGAATACCTATAACAACTTTTCTCCTCTTCTAAGTGAAGTTGAATGTGCTTATTGCAATAACTTTGGGCATGAAGGATCTGAATGCAGGAGCAAAGTTCAGCCAAAAGAGCATTTTCCTTCAAGTTCCAAAGTATGGAAAAAGAAGGAATTACAGGTTGAAAATTGTGGCATAGCATTATTCGCAGAAGGTGAAGAAAATCAATGGTACATTGATATTGGATGCTCAAGACACATGATAGATGACAAACACAAACTTCTTGCATATAGTGCTCTAGAAAAGGAAAAGAAAGTTACATTTGGAAATGATAATCATGTTGTAATTAAAGGAAAAGGATCCGTGTTTCTAAAAGAAAAGGTGAAGGCTAATGATGTCATGTATGTGGATGGCTTAAGGCATAACCTGCTAAGTGTAAGTCAAATATGTGATCAAGGAACTAAAGTTGTCTTTAGTTCAAAAGAATGTGTGGTTCGTGATCTTGGTACAGGCAAAACAATTATAAAAGGGAAAAGAACTCCAAGCAACTTGTATGTATTGAAGAACTGCAAAGAACAATCTTACTTGAGTCAATCTTGAAAAGCGGCTATCGCATGAAAGGCCAGGGCATCTAAGCTTCTCTCAAATCAACAAGTCAAGAAGACTTCATGTTGTTCGTGGTCTTCCCAATATTACTCTACAGAAAGTATCATATGCAAATCTTGCCAATTCGGTAAGCGGACAGTGCGGTTTAATGCCAAGGAAGGATCATCAAGTCGGCCTCTTGAACTCATTCATACTGACATATGGGGACCTGTGAAGAAAAAGTCACCTCGTGGCGAACAATACTATATCCTATTTATTGATGATTTCTCTAGAATGTGTTGGATTGGGTTGCTTAAACACAAATATGAAGCATTTGAGAAATTTCAGTCTTTCAAAGCACGAGTTGAGAATGGATTAGATTTGAAAATCAAGTGTCTTAGATCTGATCGAGGAGGGGAATATACATCAAATGAATTCCTTGATTTTTGTGAACAACATGGCATAAAAAGACAGGTTTCTGTAGCAAGCACTCCGCAACAAAATGGCGTAGCAGAAAGAATAAATAGAACAGTTCAACAAATGGCTAGAGCTATGCTTGATGATTCTGGAACACCTGACACTTTTTGGGGAGAAGCAGCACATACAGCGGTAAATATTCTTAACAAAGCACATGTTCGAGTAAATAGTGATAAAACTCCATATGAACTCTGGTATGGTAATCCTCCCATTGTGAAGCATTTTAGAGTTTTTGGAAGTAGATGTTTTATCAAAAATAATGATGAAAAACTTGGCAATTTTGAATCTAGAGCAGATGAAGGAATACTTCTTGGTTACTCCTCTAGGAGTAGAGCATATAAATGTTACAATATAAGACTTCAGAAGATTGTTGAATGTATTGATGTTGTTATTGATGAGTCTCCTGTAGCCCCAAAAGAAGAAAAACAAACAACAAATGAAGATGATGGTGACATATGTCCTTCTACATCAAATAACAATGATATAAACAGTGAACCCAATGAAGAACCTAAAGATGATTTATCTAAAAAATCTCCATCCAGATATGTTCAAAAGAATCATCCAGAATCTCAAATTTTGGGAGATAAGGGATCAGGTGTACAAACAAGAAGGACTCTCGTGGGATCTTCTAGCTATCTGGCATTTCTATCCACTATTAGGCCACGATGTCTTTCGAGCAAACGAAGATGAATGTTGGATTCAAGCCATGAATGAAGAGCTTGATCAAATTGAAAAAAGAATCACACTTGGGAATTAGTACCAAGACCTCATGACAAAAATGTCATTGATACTAAATGGATATTCAAAAATAAGTTAAATGAGAATGGGGATGTCATAAGAAATAAAGCTATACTTGTTTGCAAGGGGTATACTCAACGAGAAGGTATAGACTTTGAAGAAACTTTTGCTCAAGTTGCTAGACCTGAAGCCATAAGAATGTTTCTTGCTTTTTCAAGCTTTCAACAAATCAAAGTGTATCAAATGGATGTTAAATCTGCTTTCCTCAATGGTGACCTAGAAGAAGAGGTTTATATAGAACAACCAGAAGGCTTCATTTTGGGAAATGATGAAAAACTTGTTTGTAAACTTAAAAAAGGCTCTATATGGTCTCAAACAAGCTCCAAGGGCATGGTATTATAGTCTTGACAAATATCTTCATGAACAAGGATTTTCAAAGGGGTCTGCTAATAGAAACTTATACACAAAAACTGAGAATGATAAACTATTGATTGTGGTTGTATATGTTGATGATATCATTTTTGGAAGTAATGAAGAATCTATGACTCAGAAATTTTCTTCTGTCATGCAGCAAGAATTTGAAATGTCTTTACTTAGGGAACTAACATTATTTCTTGGCTTGCAAGTGCATCAAACTGAAGATGGTATATTCTTATCACAAGAAAAATACCTTAAGCAAATTCTGAAGAAGTATGGCATGGAAGAGTGCAAACCTGTGAGTACACCAATGATAACCGGATGTAATAGAAGGTCTCGCAGTAGTTCTCCACGCTAGTTTGATCGGGCTAGAGATCTATGATAGGAAGTCTACTTTATCTCAGGACTAGACCGGACATTTATGCATGCAGTGTACGGAAAGGTATTGTTGGACCATTCCAAGCTAATCCAAAAAGTCCTAAATATTTGACATTAAAGAATATTCAAATATCTACAAGGAACTCAAGACTTTGGACTATGGTATCCAAAGAATGTTGATCTCACTCTTCATGCTTACACTGATGCAGATTGGGCTGGAAATGTTGATGATCGGAAAAGCACTAGTGGTGGTGCTTTCTATATGGGGCCCCGGTTAGTATCTTGGTTCAGCAAGAAGCAAAATTCTATTGCCTTATCTACAACAGAAGCATAATATGTGGCTGTCGCGTCTTGTTGCACTCAACTCCTTTGGATGATGCAAACCTTACAAGATTTTCAAATCAAATTTACACCTCCTATCTCCATTATGTGTGATAATACAAGCGCCATCAGTATCTCAAAGAATCCTGTTATGCATTCTAAGACCAAGCACATTCCCATCAAGTATCACTTCTTACGAGAACAAGCGATTGAACAAAAAGTGAAATTGGAGTATGTTCCCTCCAAAGAACAAGTTGCTGATATATTTACCAAACCTTTGCCCAGGGAAGTGTTTGAATATCTTAGACAGAAGCTGGGAGTAGTCTCTACTGTACAGAAAATCAGAGCTGCTTAATTTCAGAAGATTAAATTGAATACGTGGGTTTCATAAAAGACAGTCGCGTATATACGCGAGTTCATACAAAGGAAACCACGTATGGGTGGTTGCTGACAATTTTTCGGGGTCAGCATTTCTTCAGCACAAGCTGTAGTGCTGTTTGGTTTCTCTGATGCTAGTTGGTGCCTCTGGTGGTGTTTCAGCTCTTATATTTCTGTTTCATTCTCTGTTATTGGGTGAAGATGCCTTGATGTTCTTGTTGTTGAAAGTGTTCAGGATGCACAAGCTAAGGGGGAGATGGAGGAGTAAACTTTGGTACAGGTTCAGGGGGAGCATTAGCCTTGCTAAGTATAATGCATTGTTGGCATTATGATGATTCTGAAATATGAGCTCTTCTTTGAGGTCCTTCTGGTATTTGTTACAAAAGGTCATATTTGTAATTGGTTGAAAAGGTCATGTTGAGACCCATGATGTAAATTTTTAATATTCAGTCATGTAAGGACTTGTTCAAATTTGTAAACCCACTTGGTTGAGTAGTTGAGTCAAAATTGTGTAAACCCACTTGGTTGGGTATTTGAGTCTCATATTTAAATCCACTTGGTTGGATCTTTGATGTAAGTGATCAGGAGCTCAAGTCCAAGCCATGGAAATTATACTTCATTTGCTGAATATGTATACTTGTCTATTCACACATTAAAGCTGGATCAATGAATACTTTGCACTTAAAACAAATACTTTCATTGATCGGATCTCAGTGATTACATTTTATTTCTTTAGGCAGAGTCTGTAGAAGGGCCAGGTAGCCTCCAGATTCATCCTTTCTTTGAAAGGTGAAATATCCGGTGAATGCCCCTACAGTCAATCTATGTATGAGAAATACTTTGTTCTCACAATTTCAGATCAGGTTGGTATCAGAGCTCAAGGTTTTTCTTAAGAATTTGTGAAATTTGTGCAAGTAAATTGTATTATTCTGCAAATGAAATATAATGGTTTGAAGATGAACTAATAAGTTTTGTTCACTGTTTAAACCTGCTTGGGAAAAGTTTGCTTATAAAAAATTACTGTTTAAAGGAGCAGAATCTGAAAATATGCAGCAAAATTATACAGTATGACAACAAATAATTTTTTAAGCGGTTCACCCCTCTCTTGGGCTACCTCCGCTGGGTCCAAAAGCCTCTAATTAGGCTTTTTCCTCTTTGATTAAATGCTCAAAATGTGAATACAACTGTATAGAAGCCTCAAATGGAAAAATACACTGCAAAAATAGATTCAGAAGGCTCAAATCAGTAGAAAATGACTAAACAACCACCTCCATTGGATAAAGGTAGTCCAAAACAACTCTTCTTCCCTTAGGCCCTAGTGGCTCCACGACCAAAAACGCTGGTAAATTCTTTGTTAGAGTGCCCTGATGGCTCTGCAAACACTTCCAATAGCTCCAGAATGCTTTCTTCACCCAAAATAAAAATAAAAATTCGTATCAAAAGGCTTCTCCTAGCCAAAGTTATGGCTCTTTTACTCCAACTGCCAGTTTGGCCTAGAGAAACTCCACTAAATGTGGAGAACTCGCGTTCAACTCCGAGTTTTCTAAATCATATACAACGGTTAGGGTCACGTGGCCCGTTTCTTCAGCCCTCACGACTGTTGGAGTGCCATTTTTAGCGGCCGCCCCTATTTTGTCAGTGTTATCCGGAGTTCTCCACATTTAGTGGAGTTTCTCTAGGCCAAACTGGCAGTTGGAGTAAAAGAGCCATAACTTTGGCTAGGAGAAGCCTTTTGATACGATTTTTATTTTTATTTTGGGTGAATAAAGAATTATGGAGCTGTTGGAAGTGTTTGCAGAGCCATCAGGGCACTCTAACAGAGAATTTACCAGCGTTTTTGGTCGTGGAGCCACCAGGGCCTAAGGGAAGAAGAGCTGTTTTGGATTACCTTTATCCAATGGAGGTGGTTGTTTAGTAATTTTCTACTAATTTGAGCCTTCTCAATCTATTTTTGCAGTGTATTTTTCCATTTGAGGCTTCTATATAGTTGTATTCACATTTTGAGCATTTAATCAAAGAGGAAAAAGCCTAATTAGAGGCTTTTGGACCCAGCGGAGGTAGCCCAAGAGAGGGGTGAACCGCTTAAACAATTATTTTCTGTCATACTGTATAATTTTGCTGCATATTTTCAGATTCTGCTCCTTTAAACAGTAAATTTTTATAAGAAAACTTTTCCCAAGCAGGTTTAAACAGTGAACAAAACTTATTAGTTCATCTTCAAACCATTATATTTCATTTGCAGAAAAAATGGTATCAAGCAGGTTTAAACAGTGAACAAAAATTATTAGTTCATCTTCAAACCATTATATTTTATTTTCAAATCTTTTTCCCAAGCTCAGATTTGAGCTCCTGATCACACCTCCCAAATGAGAGGCTTCTGGTCCCCAAAAGCTTACTGAAATTCTGAAACTGAACTGTAGTACAGAAAATGAGAGAATAACAACATCCTCTTCTCTTCAGCCTTCAAAAATTTTCCTGAATTGCCAACTGTTCACATGGTGAATTTTGCTGAATGAGCCATGTACTTGTGCCAAATCCTGACCAAGTTTTCTCGCCATACCAATCTGCCAGAATGAAACCAGCAATGACACTTGCTGAAATTTGTGCCCTCTTTGCTTTCATGTATTTCCAACTCATGGAATCTTACACTGCTTTGCACTGACACTTCGTTCTTTGCACCAAACGACACCAAAAGCATCTTGTGCAACATACGACATCAACAACAAGTTGACAATGAAATGTGCTATACAATTGACACACAAAATCTATAACAAGTGTGCACACAACCGACACAAGTCGATAAACATGTATGACACAATCAACACAAGTCGATAAACAACAAGATACATCTTGAAAAACACATGTGTATGTATCATGTACAATGAACTATATACAGTTCGCTAATTTCACATACAACCTCTATGTACATGTGCAACTTCAACTCTTCTTTTTCAAATACCAACAAGTACATCATCCCAAAAACATGTGGGTGATCAAGAGCTGAACCAAAAGACATTGCTGCAACATAAGTGAGTATCATACTCATCTTTTAAACCTCCATGGCGAAATTTTGCAACAACAAAGAAATTCCTTCAACTGAAACTTCTTATACATGCAATCTGGCATCAATTTTTCAACTGAAATACATGCATACCAATCTGAAATTTGCATGTACAAAATGAGTAATGACTTACTGCAATAAGAAGTTAATCCACTTCCTACCAAGCCAACTCCATGGCGTCTTTTGCTGCAACTGCAATTCTTCATGTGAATATTCCATTTCCACATCGATAATGGACTCCATAGATCCACTTGTGCCAAACTGTTTGTCCGTTAGCTGCATATGCTTTGGACGATTTGTTGGATGCAAAGTCCAACAATGAGAGACATCATGTCCCTTCCTTTGACAAACTGTGCAACTCTTAAGAACTTTCTGATAAAGTTCTCTTTGCCTCTTCTGCTTCCTGTGTGCTTTCTTTTTCAACTAGCATCTTGAAGCAACATGGTTAACTCCACCAAAAAATGTGCAACAAAATTTTCTTTCATTTGAACAAGAAAAATGATCATTCTTTGCTGAAACATAATCAAATTGATCATGTGAATGATTATACCTGTTTTGCTGCAATGATGGCTTAAAACAATGGTAAGGAATATTGTCATCATGAGATTGATGTAATTGAGAACTTGGGAGAAATTTTCTCTTCAAATTTGCATCACATTCTTGAATGCATGTGCTCAAAGCTTCGCCATTAAGTTTCTCATAGCCAAGACCAATATTCTTGGGATGCTCCACAACACAAATAGGCTCAACAATGCCTCGTGCATGCTTGCCCAAACCTTTGCCTTCTTCATAGCCCATTTTCAACATCAATTTGGACCCAATACCTCTTGTATGCCTTTCAAACGAACCAACACACTTTTCAATGGAGGAACTTGAAGATAAATCAGAATGATTTACCTCATGATTTACATCCTGAAGATGAGGTATTTTCTTGTACAAAGTTTCTTGAGCTTGAAGAAGCTGCAACTCCATATCATGCAATCTTTGAAGAATGGCTTCTTTCTCTTCCTGCATAGCTAGCAATTGTGCACGAAGTTGAACACTTTCCCTTTGATCCTCAAGGAGAATCTGCACCATATCCTTCACTTTAAAAAACTCATTCTTCATGTCATCATTGAAGAATCTCGTGAAGGAGGAAACTTCACTTGTAGAAGAAGATGACATTATGTAAATGTTCAAACAACCAAAAAGAACTTCCAAAGAAAATTCCTCAAAGCTTTCAATCAAACGACAAGCTTTTAGCCAAATGTCAGTAAAGACCCCTTCTCATTCAAGCAGCCATAAAACAAAAACTTTTGGAGTTTTTTTTCCAAAGATAATCTTGAGGTAAATTGGGTAAGGAAAATAGTCTTCAATCCTTTCCAAGACTCAGCTAACAACAACTATCCTTCCAACTCAAGAAAACTCATACATGCAACCATTTTGCAACCAATAAAACAATAAATCTCTTACACTGTTTTAAAAACTTTTGCACCATAAGGAATGCTCAACTCGAGCTATGATACCATCTGATCTAAAAATGGAAGGTACTTGAAAAGGGTGCAAGGTATCCATTTTCAATTATGTAAATGAGTGCAAAAATACTCTAAGTTTAAATCTGAAAATGTGAGAACTTCATATTTCTAATACAGAAATAGACTGGAGGGGCATTTACCGGATATTTCACCTTTCAAAGAAAGGATGAATCCAGAGGCTACCTGGCCCTCTTACAGACTCTGCCTAAAGAAATAATAGAATTAAACACTCAGATTTAATTAAAATGATCTTGCTTTAAACTTGATGTTATGCGGAAATTTAGCTTGCAAATGGTGTATGTCTTTTCACTGTTTATGTATCTTAAGTGTAATTGTTTTTGCTGAAACTTAATCATGGATATCAGCAACAATATTCAGCAATATAATATCAAAACACAACAGGAATATGATATAGGAGTTCACCCCAACTCTTGGGCTACATCTCGTGGATCAAGCCTCCCAAAATGGGCTTGTCCTCTTGTATTAAAAGATCTCAAATGCAATACAGGATTATAAGTGTCTCAATAGAAAAATCTGAATATATAAACTGATTCAGAAGGCAATAAAAAGCTAAGAATTCCTTTTCAAATTCACTAAATAGTGAAATATTACCATAAACAGTGATCTCTTCATCAATGTCCTGCTGGTGCTTTGAACTTCTCTGCAACTTTTTGGGCTATATAAGTCCTCAAATGCCTCTGAAACCTCTTCCAATGGCTTCATAAGGTCAAAATTATTTGAAATAGAGCTTTGTTTCACCTCCAACTAGTAACCACAACTCCAAATAGCTCCAAACCCAAAATGGCCCTGGTGGCCCTGAAAACTCTCCTAAAGGTTTTCGGCCTCTGAAAATCTTCAAGAAGAGCTAAGACCTATTCCAATGGCTCTGGAATGCAGGAAATAGTCAAAAATGACTTTTGTTTCACCAAAAAAGGTTACCCACATCTCAACCAAACTCAAAACCCAAAATGGCCCTAGTGGCTCAAAAAGCTTCTCCGAAGCTAAAAAGGTTGAAAATGAGCTCCAATGGCTCTAAAACCTACGCCATTGAGTCCAAAAGGCTGAGAACATACGAAATCAAAAAAAAATTCGTTCCAAAAGGTTGCGTAATGAGAAAATTATGATCAAAACAACTTTGCCCCAATTTCCTCCACTAAATGTGGGGCAACTACCAGTTAACTCCACTAAAAGTGGAAGTCCACCTAAATTTGGGAGCGCCTCCAGAATCTCCGCCATATTAAACTCCACTTAACTAAAGTTTAATTAAATATTAAACTTTAGATTAGGCTCCTTAAGTGCTCTTAACATTAAGCTCCCACACTGGTCATATGATGAGGTTCCATGGGAGGAGGGCTGGCCCCTCCGTGCTCCGCCGGACCCACTCCACTAAAAGTGCAATAACTTCTTCATACGGTGTCCGTTTTTCGAACCGTTTGTGGCACCAGAATCAGGAAGACGAGACCTATGCAATCATCTTAGTTTCAATTAATTTTGAGAACTTTAATTTTTGAGCTTTTTCCCAAGCTCAGATTTGAGCTCCTGATCACTGGTGCTTTCAATGAGAAAATAATGTCATATTATTCTACAAGTAAAGGTACTTGAAAAGGGTGCAAGGTATCCATTTTCATTTACGTAAATGAGTGCAAATATTCCTCTAATTTTAGATCTGAAAATGTGAGAACTTCATATTTCTAATACAGAGATATACTGTAGGGGCATTTACTGGATATGTCACCTTTCAAAGAAAGGATGAATCCAGAGGCTACCTGGCCCTCTTACAGACTCTGCCTAAAGAAATAATATAAGTAAACACTCAAACTTAATTAAAATGACCTTACTCAAACTTGACATTATGCAGAATTTTTGCTTGGAAGAGGTGTATGTCTTTTCATTGTTTATGTGTTTTAAGTTTATTTGCTTTTGCTGAAACTTAACATGTATATCAGCAACATATTCATCAATATAATATCAAAACACAACAACAATATGATATAGGAGTTCACCCCAACTCTTGGGCTCCATCTCCTGGATCAAGCCTCCCAAAATGGGCTTGTCCTCTTGTATTAAAAGCTCTCAAATGCAATACAAGATTATAAATGTCTCAATAGACAAATCTAAATATATAAACTGAAGTCCAAGCCATGGAAAAAGGATAAAAAATGAAAGTGTTCAAAATTGGTTGAAACCAATATGGTTGCATAGGTCTCGTCTTCCTGATTTTGGTGCCGCAAATGGTTCGAAAAACGGACACCGTATGAAGAAGTTATTGCACTTTTAGTGGAGTGGATGGAACCTCATCATATGACCAGTGTGGGAGCTTAATGTTAAGAGTGCTTAAAGAGCCTAATCTCAAGCTTAAAATTTAATTAAGATTTAGTTAAGTGGAGTTTAATATGGCAGAGAATTTGGAGGCACTCCCAAATTTAGGCGGACTTCCACTTTTAGTGGAGTTAACTGGCAGTTGCCCCACATTTAGTGGAGGAAATTGGGGCAAAGTTGTTTTGGTCATAACTTTCTCATTACTCAACCTTTTGGAACAAAATATTTTTTGATTTCATATGTTCTCAGCCTTTTGGACTCAATGGCGCAGGTTTCAGAGCCATTGGAGCTCAGTTTCAGCCTGTTTAGCTTCGGAGAAGCTTTTTGAGCCACTAGGGCCATTTTGGGTTTTGAGTTTGGTTGAGTTGTGGTTATCAATTTGAGGTGAACCAAAGCTCTATTTCAGATAATTTCGACCTTCTGAAGCCATTGGAACAGATTTTAGAGGCATTTGAGGACTTCTACAGCTTGAAAAGTTGCAGAGAAGTTCAAAGCACCAGTAGGACATTGATGAAGAGATCACTGTTTATGGTAATATTTCACTGTTTAGTGAATTTGAAAAGGCATTCTTAGCTTTTTCCTGCCTTCTGAATCAGTTTATATATTCAGATTTGTCTATTGAGACACTTATAATCTTGTATTTCATTTGAGAGCTTTTAATACAAGAGGACAAGCCCATTTTGGGAGGCTTGATCCAGGAGATGTAGCCCAAGAGTTGGGGTGAAATCCTATATCATATTGCTGTTGTGTTTTGATATTATATTGATGAATATGTTGCTGATATACATGTTAAGTTTTAGCAAAAACAAATAAACTTAAAACACATAAACAGTGAAAAGACATACACCTCTTCCAAGCAAAAATTCTGCATAATGTCAAGTTTGAGTAAGGTCATTTTAATTAAGTCTGAGTGTTTACTTATATTATTTCTTTAGGCAGAGTCTGTAAGAGGGCTAGGTAGCCTCTGGATTCATCCTTTCTTTGAAAGGTGACATATCCGGTAAATGCCCCTACAGTCTATCTCTGTATTAGAAATATGAAGTTCTCACATTTTCAGATTTAAATTTGAAGTATTTGCACTCATTTACATAAATGAAAATGGATACCTTGCACCCTTTTCAAGTACCTTCCATTTTCAGATCAGATGGTATCAGAGCTCAGGTTGAGAATTTTTTATTGTGAAAAAGGTGTTAAAACAGTCAATCTCACTGTTTTATGGCTGCTTGATTAAGAAGGGGTCTTTTCTGACATTTGGTTAAAAGCTTGCCGTTTGTTTGAAAGCTTTGAGGACTTTTCTTTGGAAGTTCCTTTTGGTTGTTTGAACATTTACATAGTGTCAACTTATGCTACAAGTGAAGTTTCCTCCTTCACGAGATTCTTCAATGATGACATGAAGAATGAGTTCTTTAAGGTGAAGGACATGGTGCAGATTCTCCTTGAGGATCAAAGGGAAAGTGTTCAACTTCGTGAACAATTGCTAGCTATGCAGGAAGAGAAAGAAGCCATTCTTCAAAGACTGCATGATATGGAGTTGCAGCTTCTTCAAGCTCAATAAGCTTTGTCCAAGAAAATACCTCATCTTCAAGATGTAAATCATGAGGTAAATCAGTCTGATTTGTCTTCAGTTTCCTCTATTGAAAAGTGTGTTGGTTCGTTTGAACGACATACAAGAGGTATTGGGTCCAAATTGATGTTGAAGATGGGCTATCAAGAAGGAAAAGGTTTGGGCAAGCATGCACAAGGCATTTTTGAGCCTATTTGTGTTGTGGAGCGTCCCAATAATATTGGTCTTGGCTATGAGCAACTTAATGGTGAAGCTATGAGCACATGCATTCAAGAATGTGATGCAAATTTGAAGAGAACATTTCTCCCAAGTTCTCAATTACATCAATGTCAGGATGAAAATATTCCTTACCATTGTTTTAAGCCATCATTGCAGCATAAGAGGATTTCTTGTACATTTTGTGGTCGATTTAACCATCATGTTTCGAGATGCTGGATGAGAAAGAAGGCACGCAAGAAGCAGATGAAGCAAAGACTACCTTCAAAGAATGTGCATATGATTTGCACTTTTTGCCAAAAGAAGGGAAATGTTGTCTCTCATTGTTGTATTTTGCATCCAACTCATCGTCCCACACACATGTAGCAAGAGGACAAAAATATTGGCACAAGTGGATCTATGGAGTCCATTATCGATGTGGAAATGGAAGATTCACATGAAGAATTGCAGTTGCAGCAAAAGACGCCATGGAGTTGGCTTGGTAGGAAGTGGATTAACTTCTTATTGTAGTAAGTCATTACTCATTTTGTACATGCAAATTTCAGATTGGTATGCATGTATTTCAGTTGAAAAATTGATGCCAGATTGCATGTATAAGAAGTTTCAGTTGAAGGAATTTCTTTGTTGTTGCAAAATTTCGCCATGGAAGTGTAAAAGATGAGTATGATACTCACTTATGTTGCAGCAATGTCTTTTGGTTCAGCTCTTGATCACCCACATGTTTTTGGGATGATGTACTTGTTGGTATTTGAAAAAGAAGAGTTGAAGTTGCACATGGACATAGAGGTTATATGTGTAATTAGCGAACTGTATATAGTTCATTGTACATGATACATACACATGTGTTTGTCAAGATGTATCTTGTTGTTTATCGACTTGTGTTGATTCTGTCATACATGTTTATCGACTTGTGTCGGTTGTGTGCACACTTGTTATAGATTTTGTGTGTCAATTGTATAGCACATTTCATTGTCAACTTGTTGTTGATGTTGTATGTTGCACAAGATGCTTTTGGTGTCGTTTGGTGCAAAGAACGAAGTGTCAGTGCAAAGCAGTGTAAGATTCCATGAGTTGGAAAGGCATGCAAGCAAAGAGGGCACAAATTTCAGCAAGTGTCATTGCTAGTTTCATTCTGGAAGATCGGTATGGCGAGAAAACTTGGTCAGGATTTGGCACAAGTACATGGCTCATTCAGAAAAATTCGCCATGTGAACATATGGCAATTCAGGAAAATTTTTGAAGGCTGAAGAGAAGAGGATGTTTTTATTCTCTCATTTTCTGTACTACAGTTCAGTTTCAGAATTTTAGTGAGCTTTTGGGGTCCAAAAGCCTCTCATTTGGGAGGTGTGATCAGGAGCTCAAGTCCAAGCCATGGAAAAAGGCTAAAAAATGAAAGTGTTAAAAATTGGTTGAAACCAATATGGTTGCATAGGTCTCGTCTTCCTAATTCTGGTGTCGTAAACGGTTCGAAAAATGGACACCGTATGAAGAAGTTATTGCATTTTTAGTGGAGTGGGTCCAGCGGAGCACGGAGGGGCCAACTCTCCTCCCATGGAACCTCATCATATGACCAGTGTGGGAGCTTAATGTTAAGAGCGCTTAAAGAGCCTAATCTCAAGTTTAATATTTAATTAAGCTTCAGTTAAGTGGAGTTTAATATGGCAGATATTTTGGAGGTGCTCCCAAATTTAGGCGGACTTCCACTTTTAGTGGAGTTAACTGGCAGTTGCCCCACATTTAGTGGAGGAAATTGGGGCAAAGTTGTTTTGGTCATAACTTTCTCATTACTCAACCTTTTGGAACAAAATATTTTTTGATTTCGTATGTTTTCAGCCTTTTGGACTCAATGGCGTAGGTTTCAGAGCCATTGGAGCTCAGTTTCAGCCCGTTTAGCTTCAAAGAAGCTTTTTGAGCCACTAGGGCCATTTTGGGTTTTGAGTTTGGTTGAGTTGTGGTTATCAGTTTGAGGTGAAAAAAAGCTCTATTTCAGATAATTTCGACCTTCTAAAGCCATTGGAATAGGTTTTAGAGGCATTTGAGGACTTCTACAGCTCGAAAAGTTGTAGAGAAGTTCAAAGCACCAGCAGGACATTGATGAAGAGATCACTGTTTATGGTAATCTTTCACTGTTTAGTGAATTTGAAAAGGCATTCTTAGCTTTTTCCTGCCTTCTGAATCATTTTATATATTTGGATATTTCTATTGAGACACTTATAATCTTGTATTTCATTTGAGAGCTTTTAATACAAGAGGACAAGCCCATTTTGGGAGGCTTGATCCAGGAGATGTAGCCCAAGAGTTGGGGTGAAATCCTATAGCATATTGCTGTTGTGTTTTGATATTATATTGATGAATTATGCTCCTGATATACATGTTAAGTTTCAGCAAAAACAGATAAACTTAAAACACATAAACAGAAGAAAATACATACACCTCTTTCAAGCCAAAATTCTGCATAATGTCAATTTTGAGTAAGGTCATTTTAATTAAGTCTGAGTATTTACTTCTTTTATTTCTTTAGGCAGAGTCTGTAAGAGGGCCAAGTAGCTTCTAGATTCATAATTTCTTTGAAAGGTGACATATCCGGTAAATGCCTTTAAAATCTATCTCTGTATTAGAAATATGAAGTTCTCACATTTTCAGATTTAAAATTTGAAGTATTTGCACTCATTTACATAAATGAAAATGGATACCTTGCACCCTTTTCAAGTACCTTCCATTTTCAGATCAGTAAGTATGAGTCCTTGGTGATAGGAAGGTCATAGATTCATGTACTTCATTGAAAATATGTTTGAAGATTCAGCATGAACTCAGGGGGAGCATGGTAACTTCAGTGCACATTAGATCTACAATGCTCTTTTATCTACATGAGGAGAAAACAACCTTGTGTTGGTTTTGATCTGCCCTTTGCCCTTGATGTCAAAGGGGGAGAGTGACATGGTGTTTGAATAGGGGGAGAATATCATTATGCTTAATGTATCTATCTGTTGATCGTGATCAAACACCATCGTGGTTGCCATCAAGTCCAAAGGGGGAGATTGTTGGCAATATGATGCAGAGTGTTGTCCTTGATGGAAACCCACTTGATGGAGATGATGGAAACCTACTTAATGGAGTTGTTCTTGATGCTTGATGAGCTTATTAATGATGTAAATCTGATGTTCTACAAGTAGCTCAGAAGTACCAAAGAAAGAAATATCAGTAAGGGCCAGAACAATGATGAAAAGTGTGTGTCACAAAGCATACGCGGGTTTGTTTAGGAGAAGTAGCGTACGCACACGAAAAAGTACGTGCCAAGTCGCGTATGCCCTCTTGCGCTCCAAATTTAGAATACCAAGGGGTGTTACCATGGTATTGACCCATTGTATTGAGCGCTTGATTATCTATTTGGTCCCGTCCAGGAATACCATCGGAAGTGGTGTGGTTTTGACTCATGGTATTGATAAAGGCTAAACCTATTTAAGGAGAAGAAGATCATTGTGCAAAGGGTGCATGTGTCTGGGCTTTAAATGAATACTTCACTCTGAAGTTTATCTATATGGTTGAACTCGGTTCTTAATCAATAGATCTAAATCTGTGAGGCACCTATAAATATGATGAAGGGTCAAAATATCTAGATCGGGAATTGATGAATATCTAAGATGATCTGAAAAGAAGTATTGAAGACTTGGCGCAAATCTGTTGAAGAAATTGAAGAAATCTGGGTAAGTTCATAGATATGAACTGTTCTGAAAAAATTATCTTTTATAGATCTATACGCAGGTTCTTTACATAAAAAGCACGTGTATACGCGGATCTGTTTAAACAAAGGCGCATATGGGAAGTTAGGGTTATTCTGGAAAAATGCATAGATGTATACGCGGGTTACCTTCATGAAAAGCGCGTATATACGTGGATAAAATTAAATAAAAGCACATATGGTATCTGATCTAATGGTTGATCAAGGTTGAATGTGTTTCTGCATATCTATTCTGAAGTCTGGGTAATCTCTGATATTCTGGTTATAGTGGTTTTACTGTTTTGTTGGAAGCAATGGTCAAGGTATGATTGTTGATAAATGAAGGGTTGTGTTGAACCTGTTTGATCCAGTTTGAAAATTGATGAAACGTGGTCTGCAGTGGCGCTAAAGGTTGAAGCCTTCAGTCAGGGGGTTGTAGCTCCCTTTCAGGTGAGGCTGGTAAACGAGAGCAGGGGGTTGTAGCTCCCTTCTAGGAGAGGCTGGTAAACGAAACAAGGTTGTAGCCTTCTGCAAGTGGGTGCCTGCGTGCTGGTATGAGTCTGCGCCAGTACATGGTTGTATGATGTTTTCTCTATAATAAAATATTGAAGGCTGAGACAATGACAGCGGTGGTTTTCTCCCGACTTGGGTTTCCACCTAAAATCCTGGTTTTCATGTGTGTTTCTTATGTGTGATGGTTTATTCTGTTATTACTGCTCATGCTTACTATTAAATAAACATCAAATGAATGAATGTTGCAAAGATCTAAGTTAAGAAATATCTGCTTAATAAGATCTCTGTGCATACGCATGTTTTATTAAGGATAGCCGCATGTATACGCGAGTTGGCTTCAGGAAAGTAGCATATGGGTTTTGAAGTAAGGAAAAGTAAAAAGATTTGAGTTTTCCCTAAATGCGGGTCACCCCCCCCCCCTCTCAGTATTTTTCCCAACAGTGTTTTTAGTACGGGAAGTTTCTGTTTGTGTGTGGTTTGAACTCCTATATTTTTAAGCGTGTGATTCAGCTGTTTGTTTTTTAAAGGCCTTAGGTGTTTTAATTGAAATTTTATTTTTTTGCGTTTGATTAGTTAAATATTTAATCATGGCAGAATTTCTAAGACAATCCCAGAGACTACAAGGGAAACCCCTTGAATATACACCAAGTCAGCATGAAGGGCTTTGTGCTCTGGTATCGTCTAGTAGCGGTAGGATTAAATCAACAGAAGTTGGAACTTCATCCATAGTGGTTCATCCTGATTATCAAACACCCATAACAGAACACATTCAAGAGCCGATTTCATTTTCTGAAGTTACTGGTAGTATTTCTCCTACTAGTGAACTGGATGACGAACCTGACATCTCTGAACCTGAAACTGAACCTTCTGTTTTGGAAACATCCTCGGGATTTATTTCACCAACTTCTAGCGATCCTGGTTCACCTAGGGTAAGAAATGTTGTCACTGATGATCTTCCATCTGGACTAATTTCTATTGAAGAACTTACTTATCCAGATGAAGAGTTATCTCTTCCCAATTCCCCTCAGTTGTTAAATCTTAGAGAGCGTGAATCAATTTTCTACAGCCCTATTCGAACTACTGCTTGGTACAACGAATTTTTTAGAGAATCTGGGTCTTGCTTTTTCTCCACCTCGAGTTCCATTTCATCCAACACCCAGAGGTTATTATCCGTGATCCATTATGGCAGGAGAGTCATCCATGTTTTCCCAGACACCGGAAGCATTTTTACATGGTGGTCCTTTTGTTCCTTCGGGATATCAGGCTCTGTCTAGTACTTTCTCGTGGGAAGCTCCTCAACCGATAGAAAGCGTGATATCATCTGGTTTAAGTGGAATTAAAATTGAAATGTTGAATGTAGAGAAAATTTTTATGATGTCTGGTAATATTCTGAATCCGCAACCTCAAGGCAGTCAGTTTCCGCCTGGCGGGCAATCTCAGGGAAATCAGTTACTGCCTGGTGGGCAACCTCAAGGTAGTCAATTACCTCCTGGGAGGCAACCTTCAGGAAGTCAGTTACCACCTGGGGGTCAACCTCAAGGTAGATTTTTCCTAGGACAAACTGTGGAATCATATTATTTTGGGGGACAACCCCAAGGACAGTACGTGCCTCAAGGATATCAACCTTCAGGACAGTACATACCCCAGGGTCAATCTCAAGCTCAATATGCTCCGTAAGGTCCTTATCAACCCCAGCTTTAGTACACACCTCAGGGTTATCAACCTCAAGGTCAGTACCCAATTCAAGGTTACCAACCGCCTTCTGGTCAGTCATCTCTTCAAGGAGCTGGAAATTTACCACTTACTTATCAACCCTACGTTCAACTAGGTTATGGTCCTTATGTTCAACCTTCTGTGGGACAATACCCTAGAATGAATATGGTGTGGGATCCGTCCCAATATCAACAGCCTATGCAGCCTAATGTGCAGTTTCCTTTTCAACCTGGACAGCCTTTGGTTTCTGGTCCAACCCAACAACCTGTCCAGCCTACTATTCAAACTCCTGCACCTAGTTCTGTTCAACAGTCTGCGCCTAGTACACCTCAGACTCCGCCTCAAACTGCTGCAGCTGCTGCTACGTCTGTCCAACCTGTAACACCTATTTCTGGAGTATCTGTAACGCTGCTGTCATCTATCCCTACATCCGTGCAAATCCCTCAATTCTCTATACCCCAGTCAGGGCCTTTCGTTCAGACTTCGGTTCAGATGCCTGCAGGACAAGCCTGTACGAGTACAGTTGTCACAAGTCAACCGCAATTCACGTATCAACCGTACCAGGGATATCCTCAATTCGGTCCCGGTTCACAAAATCCAAATTATCAGTATCAATCGTACCCTGGCTACACTTATTAGCAGCCTTAACAACCCCAGTTTGGTCCTGTTAATCCTACTTTTCCGGGAGGTTACACAATTCCTAATGCAACTCCAATTCCCAGTTATCCTGGGTATCCACCTCCTGGAATTGCTTTGGCTACTCAAATTTTTCGTGACCCTAACCATCAGTTACCATTTATTGCAACTTTGGATTTACCTGATTTGACGCGCCTCACAAATGATCCAATTTTTTATTATCCGTACTAGCCGCCAATGCCACATAAGTTGCCCAGTGATATACTGAAATTCGAAGGTAAGTCAGGAGAGGATCCACCAAATCACGTCATGACTTATCACCTCTGGTGTGCATCTAATTCAATTATTGATGATTCGATTCGCTTACGTCTTTTCCAAAGAACTCTTATTGGTCTTGCAGCCAAATGGTACATTGAGTTACCACGAGGCTCGTTTAATAATTTATGTCAGTTAGCGACTGCCTTCTTGACTCATTTTCAGTTGCCTGTCAGATACGACAATGGCACGGAATTATTAACTTCACTAAAGCAATCTACGTCTACGTATATTTCTGATCATATTCATGAATGGCGACATAGAAGGCGTTTGGTGAAAGTTTACATTCCAGATCAAATTTTGGCAGAATGGTTTGTTAAATCATTGTTACCCAAGATTACTGAAGATGTAGCTAAAGCTAGTGTTGTTACTGAAGAGCAAGTGATTTCTCAAGCTGAGTACCTTGACCTCGTTTACACACAGTCAGGTACTTTACACGAAAAAATCCCCGACCTTCCAAAACAAGGTCAGATAGCTGCTGCTCCTTCAGGGTCTCATGCTGCTGATGGCATGATTGGTACAGTCAATACTAAAAGTAAGAAGAAATCTTCAAAGAATTCTTCTCCTATTATAACTTTACCAGATTCCCCGAAAGGAGAATCTTCCCCCGAAATTTCTGCCGACATTCATGTCGTAGAGACATCTATGGCTAAATCTAAATCTGGTGGTAAAGAGAAAGGGAAGAGTAAAAACAAAAAGAATTCGAAAGAGAAAACTGATAAAAATGAATCCAATGACGAAAAGCGCAAACCTCGTTACCCTTGTTACATTTGTGACGAGGATCACTTCACTAAGGAATGCCCACATCGAGCAGAGGTTGAAAAATTCGTTAAAGTTTCACAACAACCTGTTGTCTTGAAGGATCCTTTTCCGACTCAAGATAGCAAGATGGTTGGTTCCACTTCGACTGCTTCAGAAGAACCTATTTTGATGATGTCTCATGTAAGGATTGCGACGCGACCGCAAGATTATGGTATTAAGAACCCTGTTGATGGGAAAGAAGCAGAATCTTCTAATGCAAATGCATCAACTACACCTCCTCCTGTTTTTGGTCCGCTATAGATCGAGAAACAAAATCCAGACTTAATAATCAAACCACCTGCTAAAGGCGTTCTTCGTAAATCAGCTTTCAATCCACATGCGAGAGCTGCTCAGAATTACAACATTGTTGAAGACTTAGCTATTTCCCCTTCAACAATGTCAGCTTTGGAAGTGCTGCAATCATGCCCAACACAGCGTAAATTGCTTTGTCTGCTATAGGAGCTGTCGATGTTCAGGATTCTAATCTTATAATCTTCAATTTAGAAAATAGTACACCTCGTCTACCTCATCAAATGGCTTTCCAGATACCAGTGTTAGTAAAAAACAGACTGATCTATCGGACTGTGATTGATGAGGGGGCTTTAACGTGTATTATGTCGATTCAGTGTTGGAAATTGCTTGGTTCTCCTACACTTAACCAACCTCCGAAAATTCTTAAGGCTTTTGATGGTCGAGGTTTCCACCCTTTTGGTATTTTGCAGGATTTACCCATAGGGGTCAAAGGTAAAACCGTAAATCTAGATGTGGAAGTGGTTGATGCCCCTCTAGATTACAACCTTCTTCTAGGTCGCAGTTGGTCTTATGCGATGACTGCTGTTGTTTCTTCGGTCTTTCGACTCATAAAATTTCCATATCAAGGAAAGATCGTCACAATAGATCAGTTAACTTATTTCTCTTCTGACCCAGCCTCTACAGAAACAATCCAGCACGTTGGTAAAGCGGCTATCCCTTATAAGGATGTTGGAGTAGGATTGGTTAAATATTCTGGTTTACTAGGAACTTTTTCCTTTCCTCCTCCTAATGTATCGCCTGTTGTTGCAACTATTCGCATGATTTCATCAGATACTATTATGTTTGATGATCCTTGTATCGTACCTTCCGACTCCGAGTTAGATTCAATTGATGGCATGATGCCTTTGAGTCCATTTGAAATTGCATACCAGGCTGTACAGTCACTTTCCGACACCTCTTCAACCGGAATTGATCCAAAAAATGGGATCCATGAGGAATCACTTTCTATATCCAGTTCAGCCACAATGACATTTCTGGATATTGTTCATACTGATGAGCAGATTCATGAATTTTTGTCTGTTGATGATTTACCATGGGAAGATCTGCATCACCGATCTTTGTTTTTACCTGAACCAGATCATTTTGAAGATGATTTCGCTTCAATTTTTATTGTTGAATATGTCAAAGAACCCCAGAATCCATTGCAAAATCCTGATTCTGAGTTAAATTTGGAAAATATTTCTCGAACGGTTCCAATTGACATTTCAGTAAAACCACGAATAATTGAAAACATTCATATAGGTGCTTGTTGTACTGAAGATGAAATTAAAGCTTATAAAGCCCTATTTCAAGAATTCCGTGATGTGTTTGCCTGGTCTTATGAAGAAATGCCAGGAATTGATCCGTTAATCGTCATACATGAAATCAAGACTTACCCGGATGCCAAACCTGTTCGTCAACGTTTACGTCAAATACATCCTAGAAAAGCTGCTGCTATCAAAGCAGAAGTTGAAAAATTACTTCGTGCAGGTTTCATTTATCCAATTCCCTTAACGGATTGGGTATCAAATATTGTTCCTGTGACTAAAAAACAAGGAACGATATGAGTATGTATCAATTATAGGGATATTAATCGAGCTTGTCCCAAAGACAATTATCCAACTCCTTATATCGATCAGATAATCGATGATTGTGCCAGTAGCGAAATGTTTTCCTTTATGGATGGCTTTTCCAGGTATAATCAAATAAACATACTCCCTGCTGATCAGCCAAAAACAACTTTTCTTTGTCCGTGGGGGATGTTTTCTTATCGCAAAATACCGTTTGGTTTGAAGAATGCTGGAGCAACTTTTTAAAGGGCAATGTCTTACCCGTTTCATGACATTAAGCACATTGTGCAGCCGTATCTCGATGATTTACCTGCTCATTCATCACACAGGGCTGACCATCTCACACACTTACGAGCTATCTTTATGAGGTGTCGGCATTATAAAATTAGGCTAAATCCACATAAATGTGTTTTTTGTGTAGAATCTGGTCGTTTACTGGGATTTGTTGTTTCGAAATCAGGCATTCGTGTCGATCCATCGAAGGTCGAAGCTATTGTTAAATTACCTCCTCCTTCGACTTTACGCCAACTCCAAAGTTTGCAGGGGAAAGAAAACTTTTTACATCGGTTCATTCCTAACTATGCCAAGCTTACAAAGGGTTTTACCCGGTTGTTGAAACAGAACATTCCATTATTTTGGGACGAGATCGCTGATCAATCTTTCGATGCACTTAAACACGTGTTGACCCATGCACTGTTATTGCATCCTCCCAACTACAACCAGGATTACATTTTGTACCTCACTGCTTCTCATTCCACCATTGGAATGTTGTTAGTTCAGGAAGATAAACCTCACATTGAATATGTGATTTACTATCTTAGTCGGAATCTGCATCCAACCGAGATCAAATACACACATGTGGATAAATTGGCATTGGCAGCTATCCAAGCTGTCCGGAGATTTAGGCACTACATCTTGTTACGTAAAACCACGTTAATTTATGATTGCAACCCTATGATGTATATTTTGACCAAACAATTGCTAGGGGGCAAGTATTCCAAATGGATAGTCATCCTGCAGGAATTTGACTTGGAGTTTGAGAAATCCAAGGCAAAGAAATATTTGGTATTTGCGGAACTGATGTGTGATTTTCCCTCTACTGATACTGAAACTGTGACAGAAGATCCCATTGTGGAAGAATCTCTGTTTCTTATTAGTACTCTAGATCCATGGTATGGAGATATTATTGTTTATCTCCAAACCCAATCTTTTCGGCCTGAAATCTCACAATCTCAGTGATGGAAAATACGCTTCCAATCCCAACAGTATAATATTATTGGTGAAACACTCTATCTTCGTGGATCGGATTCTGTTTTCAGACGCTGTCTTGTTCATGAAGAAGCTGAAAAGGTGTTAAATGATTGCCATTCTGGAGCATGTGGCGGTCATATGTCTGGGTATGCCACAGCCCAAAAGATATTGCACGCTGGTTATTTCTGGCCGTCATTATTCAAAGATTGTATTTATGCAGTCCGGAAATGCCACAATTATCAACTTTTTTATCGTAAGATGCGCGCGCCACCCGTTCCTCTTCATCCCATAATTGCTGTTGGTCCTTTCGCGAAATGGGGTATCGATTTTCTTACATGTAACCCTCACTCGGCCGGGGGGCATGCATATATTATCTTAGCAGTAGATTATTTTACTAAGTCAGCCGAGGCGATGCCTACATTTTCGGCTGACGGCAAGACTGCTGCGACTTTCGTATTTAATCACATAATTGCTAGGTTCGGTGTTCCTCAAGCCATTGTTACAGATCATGGAAGTCATTTTCGAAATGTCATGATGATTGAACTGACAGATCAACTTGGCCTGCGTCACGACAGTTCCACTCCGTATTATCCGCAAGCTAATGGTCTGGTTGAAGCCATAAATAAAGTTTTAGTCACCATGATTAGACAAATTATTGGTATTCACAAAACGAATTGGCATTCCATGTTATTTTCAGCACTTTGGGCATATCGAACCTCAGTAAAAACATCAACTGGTTTCACTCCCTTTCAACTCGTTTACGGTTTGGAAGCTGTGTTGCCGATTGAATGCGAAATTCCGTCACTAAAATTAGCCATAGAATTACTCCCAGCTACGTCTGAGGAGGAGAAACGTTTCCTGTACTTAGCTCAACTGGATGAGAATCGATGAAATGCCGTAATAGCAAACGAGGCTCATGTTAAACGAATAAAAGCTTAGTATGACAGAAGTGTTACCCCTCGAAATTTTTCAGAAGGAGACCTAGTCTTAGTTTATGATCAAGCCAATGATAAGCTAGGAGATGGGAAATTTGTGCCCATGTGGCATGGCCCTTTCATTGTCAAGCGAAAGCTAGCTAAAGGGGCCTATGAGCTGATAGATTTTGACGGTGTCCCTTTAGATAAACCCAGAAATGGAATTTATATGAAGCGATACTATGCTTAACTTGGTATGGAGATTTTTTATTAGATTAGATTTCTTTACTGCTGGTGTGTTTTAGATTAGAAAAGCGTGCTTAGTTTAGAAGTTTGTTTTTATCACTATTCCTGCTTATCTGAGTTTTACTCTTGATATTGCAGATGTCGACGTCTCTTCAAACCTACAATGGTTTTGCTGATGGTGCTTGTCGTAGTACACGGAACATTTCTTCCGCAGCTTGGGTTATCTATTCACCCTCGGATGAGTTAGTATCCATGCATGGGGTAAGCCTTGGTCAAACAACGAATAAAATTACCGAGTATAGTGCAGTGATTGAGTTATTATCCGAATCCATATCATTTGGAATTCAAAGTTTGATTGTTAGGTTGGATTCTGAACTTGTTGTATTACAATTAAATCGAGTTTATGCCATTAGAAATCTAGTGTTATTACGGTTATTTTTAAGAGTTCGTCTCTTAGAACGTGAATTCGATTACATTGAATATCAACATATTCCAAGACATTTAAATACGTTAGTAGACACAGTTGCTTCTAGTATGATAAATCGACATTTGCAATAATCAAAGTAGTAAAACAAACAACATCCATAACACATATACAGATAGCCGGTAAATAGTGATATATCATATTATATAATGTTTTCGAAAAATATACATCGTCTTCGATCATAGGTTGGAAACACCTTATGATCGGCAAAATGATAAACACAAAAAGTAAAAAATATGAGTCTACAACACGATCATCCCATCACTGATGGTGATCACGATAAGAAACCACTGCCCGAGCCACACTACATAGGAACCTCCTACAAGGTCCTGGAACACCAATCACGTATCTCTGCAATCTGAGTGGGATCTCATCTATGTCCGCCTCTGGAATATCTAGAGTCAGATGCTCTAGATGATGCTTTAAATCAGACAAAATTTTCACTGATTGGCCTATTGGGGCTGGTGCGGCTGCAACTGGTTGTCTTCTGTCATAAGGCTGGAGATGGGTTGGTTGTCGTGGACCCACATCTGCATTCATAAAAACTTTTTGGTTATTAATTGACAAGACGATCAAAAATTAAAAATTAGAATTTAGAATTCGTTGAAAATGTTTTTACCTGATTCATCCCACTGTTCCCCTGCTGGGAGAGTCATCTCCCGGTCGCCGCGAAAGTCTATCCCGGCATACAGAAAGTCCTTGATGACAAAAATTTGGCGGTCCAGCCAACGGAAATATGAAGGAGGAAATCGAACAATCTCAGCACCCTCAATACCGTGACGGGCCATCAATGCAACCCAACGAACCATCCTAGGTTCTCAGGGTCGACCAGCATCAACAGGAATACTTTGCGGAGCTAGCATGGGTACCCTCTCTAGAGAAAAAGTGACCACAATGGATCCATATCCAAAGTTATTTAGTTTTTCATTTTTTTCTCTAGTCAGTTGGCCTTTTACGTTGGCCAACACAGCCTCGCACCAGTTGAAAATGGCGCCTCGGAAATAGTCTACAGCAATACGCATCTAGGAACCGGTAGCCACATGCAGTGCAGCACTCCCACACAATCTGGTAACAGTAAATACAATCACTTTCAGCTCGAGACGGATGATAGTTTTTATATCAATCCGTTTGTCCCTGGGGTCGGCTTCATCATTACAGAACTCTTGTCGAAGACTAGCGACAGTTTGGCCACCTGGCCTAGTCCCAAACAAGGAAAGTTGTTCGCCCCTCTTGGACAAACCAGTTAGAAAATAAATATCCTCCAGCTCAATTTCGAGCCGGTGGGCACCAATAATGAAACACGGGTCCTGCACATTCCACCTATTTACCAGCCATGTCAGGAGGTCTACTTGTGCTCTCAAGCCCTGAATGGCCCAAAATTTATACAAACTGCATGCTCTTAAAGATGCATTGTGGGCAAATGGAGCATCGCGGAGTCATCCACATCCTCATGCTCACATTCTCTCCAAATCAACATCTTTGTAATCCTACAATGCATAAAAAGATAAGTTAGAACAATCTAATTTGAAAATTTTTGGGCGGCAAATGGAAAATTTGATTTTGAAATTCAATTGCGCGGGGACCGCACTTTTTCTTCGTACACAGTGCGTAGGAACGCACACGTTCTGTAAGTAAAGTGCGGACCCACGACCTTTTTTATATATAGAAAAAGGTCAGGGTCCGCAGGTCCTGTGTGTTATGCCTGCGGACCCCCGCGGGCGGTTTCTTAAACATATTTTTCCCTTAAAAAATGAAAACTAAAGCCTAAAAAGAATTATAAATGGATGAAAAGAAAGATTAAGAGGTTTTGGATTACCTGGGATAACGGTTTTCGATTTCGTCGGACGGATCTTCCGGAATCTTCATAGGAAATTTTTACCCAAAAGCTTCTACTTTTCACTCTGAACTTGAACGGTAAAAATGAAGTTGAAAAAGTCCTTTTTATAAGTTTTTTCGAATAGATGAATTTTCAATTTATTTATTTTTCACTTTAAAAAGGGTATTTTGAAAGCATTTTTACTTATTTTAAACAGGTATGTGTAATGTTTCAAGTTTTTGTGCAGAAATTGGATTTATCAGGAGAATTGATCATTTTTCAACAAAGATCATAATTTTATCACTTTTTCGGACTCTTTCAAAATTTTACGAAAAAGTGAAACATTGGAGTTCTCTTTTAAGCCCTTTTCGGACTCTCTAAATATGAAAAGATTTCCGAGTACTTGATTGTTCGAACTCGTTAAAGTAAATGAATGATCATCCCTTCAGTATAAGTTTACCCCTTTTATAGACTGAAATGGACTATTTATGAAAAAGGTATACGTTGACTAATTATGGTCAATAGAGTTCTCTCCTGCATCATTTTATCCTTTTTCGGGCTCGAGAGACTAAATTTACGAAAAAGTACACCCATGGAGTTTTCTTAAGTTTTTTCTTCTGACTCCCTAAAAATGAAAAACACCGAGTTTCTCTTATACTGGACTCGTTAAAATTTAACGGTAAAGGACCTATTTAATTTTCAACAGGAACGAACCACTCCTTCTTAGGGTTCGAATCTTAAACTAAGTTGGACTCATCCAAAGGATGAGCTTATAAACAAGCAATTGTTATCCTCCTCAAGCTTGTCAAAAATAAAGAGGTACTTGCCAGAAATGGTGGGGGAAAAGAGAGAAAAATGGACTCGTTTGTTGTATTTTGATTTTTCGAAAATCTAGTTAACCACTCTTGAACACGACACTTTCAATCACCTGGGTTGGGAAATCCTTTGCCTAACAGTTAATCGAACCTCATTTGAAAGTCTTCATCTGGTTTCTGGGTATTAGCTTTGGGTCAACTGCTACCAAGCCGTCTGCAGTGTCTTTATGTGTTCAAGAGGACAATTCAAATAAGCCATTCATCTGCGAAATATCTGTCATCCATTTTTTACCATCCCTGAGTCAGTCCTTGTCGATATATTTTCAAAACTTGATCTATTATTTCGTGTTGTGGGCTTGCCTATGACAGATCACTTTCTATCGACGACAGCTCATTATCTAGGAAGTTGATTCAGAAATCGTCAGTACCTTGAAATCTGCATGCCTCAATGGCAGGTTTCTCGCCTTCGACGATAGGTTGCATCATTGACCTTCGATCGAATGATTCCGTGACATGTTCGACTTCAACTCATTCATTCACATTTCATGGATTGTACTGAGTACTTTGAGAGCCATTGACATTATTGGTGGTTACTCTCGCACTTGTTAACAGTTTACATCATTGACTGGTAATCAAGTGGTTTCTACCATGTTCGACTTCAACACATTTATTCACATGCATAGAATCGTACTAGTTCGAGATACGGAAATCAAGACCCTGGATCTAGTTTCTACCATCCAGGTTGCGACGAATTTTGTTATCATTTATACAGTAAAATATTTACAAACAGATGGTTGCGTCCATACTATGTCTACACATGTCTATATTGTTATGTACTCAAAATCATTCCTATATCAGAACAGTTTGAATTAGTCTCTAGTTAGTTTTGATCCGAGTATGGGAATGCCTACCTCAGCGATGATATATATATATAATTTTGCATTGAATGTTTTTACAGGTTCCAACTGAGGTGACCACAGGATGATCCTTGAAATGATAAAGTACTGCACTCTTCATATATGACAGACTTCAGCATCATCTATTCCAGACTTTGCACTTTAGGGGGCAATATGATACACTGAAAATTGTTATCCTGACATTCTGCTATGTGTATGAGCTCATTATTACTCATACTTCTCCCTTTGCAAGTCTAACATATCAGTTACTCATGTCAAGCCTTGAAAATCAGAGAAAGGTTCCTAAAAATCTCCTAAACTTTGTTGTCGCACTTTCTCTCTATCTTGCCTGCGGTCCCGCACCCAATGTTCAGCTCTGCTACGTACCTGAATGAACTTTATCTTTGTTAAAAGTGCGAATCCCTGTAAGATCAAAAAGGCGCAAGTAATTTCCAAAAAGCTCAATAAAAGTGAATTCTAGAAGCTTCTATAAAATATCTTGCGGTGATAGAACCGCTCTTATGAGGTGCATGTATCACTTACCTTATGGAGCTAACCCCTTGATGTGAGGAGCTTATCCCTTTGAAGGAGGATTCTATCCCTTCATAGTTGGAATAGAAAACCTCCTCTATTCTACTATAAAAAGATGCATTGGGTAGCCTCAAAGGGAGTTGAAGCTTTAGAATATTTGAAGTTAAGTGCTGCTGAGATTCAGACTCAGTTAATTAAGACTTTTGTGAGGAAAGATTACATACCTCTATTCATCTTAGTTGGAGGAGTGCAGAGCTTATCAAAGTAAAGGAGATTCCTTCTTCGGACCCCGGAAAGTCCTGTGCAACATCAAGGCTTAGGTTGTAAGGATTTTCTTCGTTTGAAATTAATACAAATATACTCATTTTTCTCAATAAGCTTTCAATCAATGGTTTATTTCATAGATTCCTTGATCACTACGATAAGCATGGTTTATGATGATTTCTATACAGGTGCTATGTAATATTTTTCTTGTTTGTGACTGCAGGTTTACGAGGAAAACTCCTTCAAGCGCGCGAGGGACAACAACGACTTCAAACAAGCACTGGACAAATGGTAAGTCCTTAACACCTCAATAGAGCTTTTCATGGATCATATATGTTTAGAGAAAGATTAGTTTATTTGGTTGTTTGTTGCTAGATACTTTTAGTACTAGGGAGATTGGTCTTGTCTGCAAGAAGGATTAATCCTCCAACAATCACTCTTATACTTCTTTGGAAATTTACGTCTGCTTCTCAATGCCCTGGTGAAATTGCTTTGCATTGTTTGAGTGGTTTTGCCTCTTACTGTCTTAGTGGTTTTAGCTTTCACTGTTTTAGTGGTTTTAGCTTTCACTGTTTCTAATGAAGGATGCATGGTCCCTTGCCTTGGAGAGGCAGTAAGCACATGTTCTTGACTTTGTTGATGAGAAATGGTAAGAGGTGCCAATATTTGGGCTTGTTCATTTTGTGCACTTACAGCTTTAGGGCTGTCCTTTTCTCCAAAAATACTTGTTGTTTGCATTTCTTTGTCACTTTGTTGTGGGAAGCCTCCATGATCATTAATGTCAATGTTTGCAATGATCTCATCACCAGGAGGATAATCAAGAAGGTCATGTTCTTTTTCTGTTTGGTGAGAAATGCCTAGGTCTGCTGTCTTTTCCTCTTCAAGGCTATCTCTGTCTTCATCCCTTTTTCTCTTGTCCTGAGTGTTTTCATTACTAGGGGCTTTGTATTCTTTTCTTTGTGCATTTAGAACTACTTTGAAAACAGTTTCTGGACTATCCTCATCAATTTCCTCTTTGCTGTGACTGTTTTCTTCTTGACTTTGGTCTTCATCTGTGCCACTGTTTTTGCTGTCTAGGTTTTTGCTATTTTGACTATTTTCCCTTTTTCTACCTTCATCATTTTTGTTTTCCTTATTGTGCTTTGGGATGTTTGCCTCTTCCTCTTCACTATTTTCTATTTGGCTGTCTTTATCATTCTTGCAGTCTTCATTGTCTTCCTGTTTGCTGCCTCCTTCTTCATTGTTTTCCTTATGGTTGCCCTCATAACTCTCTTCTTTGCTGCATTCCTCATTGCTACTTTTATCATCTTGCTTTTGGCTTCTTTCTTCCTCACTATTCCTCCCTTCTTCTTCAGTTTGTTCTTTGTCATCATCATTTTCATCCTGACTATTTTCTTTGGTATTAGTAGTGCTTTTCTCAGGCACATCATTACTTTCAGGGCCACTACTGCTTTCTTCTTTATTAGCTTTATCAGTGGAAGATGTTTTTGCTTGGGACGGTGACTCATGAGAGGAAGGAAAAACATATGCTGTAGAGGGCGAGGAAGGGGTATGAGGAGGATTTCGAGATGAGGATGGCATGATTTGCAATGGGATGGAAGATGAAGAAGTGAAGTCATCATGAGTGATAAAGGCTTCCCAAGGAATACCTTTTTTCTCCAATTGGTGAGTGAGAATGACTTTGACAAGGGAGTGATGAAATAAGATTGCTCTTTGCTGAGCTGGAGGTTTATTTTTCACAATGGTGGACATCTTTTCAATACTTTTGCAGAGGAAATAAGGTAGGTTCAACAACTTGGTTCAGGTGAAGTGCATAAGGAGCCTAATGTGATATGAATAGACCCGGGAGAACCTGCCTTCACAGGTAAAATATTTCATGACAATTTTCATGAGGAGGGCATGCCTATCGAACAGATGTGAAAAAGGGAAAATGGTTTTACATGCAGCTTGACAACTGGGCTTTAGAAAAGGCTGATAATGGGTTAAGTCAAGGTATGTCTGTTTAAACCATTTCTCTCCTATACAAGGGATCTTGGTGGCTTTAGATACAACTTTAGGAGTCAATTCAAAATCTAAACCTGCTATGTGAACCTTTTCATGTGCAATATTAGGGCAAACAACTCAGTTAAATGAGGATGGATGCCAATTTCTTGTACTTTATTACAGAAGTCAAAACATCCTAATTCATGAAAACAGGATAAAATAGAGGGGGAAACAGTCAGTTCTTGGATTTTTGCTAGTTCAAATCTATTGGGTTTACCTCCCTTCTTAGCTTGCCTTGTTGGCCTTTGATGCTTATCATTTCCTTTTGGAGACATACTGACTATGCTATTTTTCTCTCAATTTCAAACAAACAACCCTTTTATAGATGAAATGAAATTTAAGGAGGCTTTTTAGGAGTTTTAGTACCTCTCAACCAAACTGAATATTCCCAAGATGAAAAAATTCAATTGCACTCAACCTTTTTCTTCAAAATGCCCTAGATTCATTTTTATCCTTCAAAGGCATTTTTACAGTTAAAAAACTGGCTAAGGAGGCATAAATTGATGAGGAATACCTCTTGTAGATTCTTCTGTGTGATGAAAAAGCAATTTGGCGAAGAAAAAGGCAAATTTGGCCTTGTTTGGAGAAAATCTGGCAGCGTTGCGCTTTCTTACTCAGGCGCGCAATGCCCCTGGCCCGGGTGGCCTTTGCCTGCAGAAGTGCGATGGAGCCCATTGTGGGCATGCATCACCTGCACATCGGGCGGTGGCTCCTACAGAAACGTGATGGAGACCATTGTGGGCACGCAACACCTGCACGTCGGGCAGTGGCTCCTGCCCACAGAGCTGCGACGGAGACTGCTGTGGGCGTGTAGCGTCTGCACGCCAGGAAAACAGCTTGAACGAAAGGCTCGGGCGCTGTCTGCAAGCCGGGAAAATGACTAAATGCGCAACGCCTCTACACAGGCGCGCAACATCCTGTGTAAACTTACACTGTATGCACCTATAGGCGTGCAGCTCCTGTGTGTTTCTACCCGAGGCTTTCCTTCGAAACTGCAAACGTTCTCCTCCTTTTTGCTAAACACGAAATGAATGGATAAATGGCCGTTGGGGGATTTATATCTCCCTTTTGAATGATTTCAAGGGGAAAAAAATCTTTTCCCTTTGGTTTTTTAAACGTGTTTCTCATTTTCTGCTTTTTCACTGTTTGTTTTCAATGTGATGGTCCTTTAGCCTGTTTGAGCATATGGATGGGCCTAGAATGTCTTTGTCATTTGAAAGGTGGATTTCTCAAACAAAAATCCTTTTTGTTATCAATAAGTAGGTGGCTGTTTTCTTCTACACAACCCTCTTTCCTTCACACTTTTATTTTTTCTTCTTGGTGCAAAGGCACTCTCTGTTTTTTGTGAAAACCATAAAAAGTAAACTTTACTTGTATTTCAAAAGATAGCTCATAAAAACCCTTACACCCTCTGTTGATAATGAAGGAGGTGTTTCATGCTTATCCACTTATCTCTCCAATCTTCTGAAAATGTCTTTTAAATCATTTCACTGTGAAGATAATAAACAAATTGCATTTTCACAATAAGACATACCTGTTGTTCCCTTTTGGTGTGACTGTTCTTATGCAACAGTTTATCCTTCAAAAACTGATTTCCCTTCTCTTAGTGCAAAGGCACTCTCTATTTTTTGGAAACCATAAAATGTGATCTTTACTTGTCTTTCAAAAGATAGTTCAATAATAAAGAACCTTGCACCCTCTGCTTGTCTATGAAGGAGCTGTTGTTTTTTTCTTGATGCCCACTTACATATTCATCCAGCTTTTATGAAAAAAATTGAAACATATTTCCACTGTGGGGTTTAATAACAAAAATTTGTAAACAGTAAACCCACTTTTTATTCTTTTAGTATGACTGTCCCTTTGTAGTAGTCTTAGTCTTCTCTACTGATGGCGCCTCTGATGGTTTGTTTTCTTGTCTGCAGGGGCATGGAAAAAGGCAGTTGTCCTTCTTCCATTATGCTTTGAGGCATAAAAACTGTTTTAATGGCCTTTTTTCCAGAATTTCGCCATGTTTGGTCACATACTGTTGATTTTCTAAGTTTTGGCCCAGAAGCTTGAATGAGCAGAAAACAACACCTCCTGAAGTGACATGAAGTGATTTTGTAGTGTCCTCCAAATTGTTGTACCTTTTGCCATGATAGATGATATTTTGACACTTTAGGCATCTTTGATTTATAGAGAAAAACTTGTGTCTCCTCTGTTCTCCAGCTCTTTGTTTCCTTTAGTTCAAACAGTCAACAGTTTTGACTGAAGCTCTTCTTTGGTGTTTCCCTTTTTGCCCGGTCTTGATTAGGACCAGTCATCATGACATCCCTGTAGAGATGTTTTTGAGAAGGTGGCTTTTTTTTGGAAATTTTCACTGTTTGGACCAGTGGGGGCTACCTTGGAGATTTCTTGAGCGTCTTTTGGAAATGCGACCATCTTTGCCCTGTTTTCCCTGATTTCACCTTTGAGCTTTGTTGAAACAGAAGTATATGACAGACATGATGGTGCATGACTTAGGGAGGACTAATAGTTTTGTTTGCAATATTTTTAGGAAAAGGGCACTTGACTGATAGTTAGAAAACAAAGTTTTTAACAAAACCGAAGTTTTTTCAGATATTCATCCTAAGCACCATCACCTATAAACCTAGACACTTTGTCATTACTTTGAAGGATGTTCTATACATACTTAGGTCATCAACAGTAATTTGGGCAGCAGGAGGATTATAAGGAAAGACTTGACTTCTCATGGCTGGGTAATTTTGTGAAATAGGGAGATTTAGGCATCAGAGATAAGAAGCTGTAGACAAATGTGACAGTTTATGGATAGAGTAAAGCCTATCAGTCTAAGATGGGGTTTTGACAAGATGACCAATTCAATCACAGTAGGCAAGAGAGGGGGGGAAAGTGGAAAATTTTTACTGAGGGGATTTCTAGAGGACAAACTGATTGTTTGAATTTGGCTTCTAGAAAACCTGGAAAAAGCATATAGTCATCAAAACAGTTGAAAAATACTGATGACTAACACTTTCATTTTATCAAAATTACTCCCTATATGGAGTCATATGAAAATAGGCATTTGAGTCGAACAACCATATTTCATGATCTAAATGTGTGCCTGAAGAAGCTAACTATACATATCATCCTGGCTCTAAGGGGGTTTTCACTTCTTTGAAGGGACCATCATTAGATCACTTCCATATCTTAACGCTTTTAGATCTATAATTCTTCCTGAGATTCCCTTTCTTTTCCACATTTCCAACATCTCTTTTCAAATGTTCTTAGATATTTAGACCTACCTCTATATTTAAATCTCCCACTTGAGGATTTACTCATATTTCTATCATGTGAACATCCTCTTACAAATAATGCATTTATGCTCTAACTTTAGATGTTTTTTCATCTGATCTCCTTTGATTATAGGAATGAGATCAAATCATAAAAACTTAAATTAGTTATATTACTTTTATGGCTACAACCAGAATATCCAACTAGTTTGGTAAAGAGCACAAGAAACTAATACACTTATCTTAATTATAAATACTAATATCAACCAAAATTAATTGACTTGCCATAGTATTTAATCAATTTAGATTCTTTGTCATCGAGTCTTCGTAATTCATCTGCAGGTTGTATAACTTCCTTCATATGAAAAATTTATTTACCAAAGACTTAAAATGATTTAAAACCCCTATCTTATTCCATAATTCCTCGTTTATAGTTTCTTCTGAAACAATTAGTAATATTGAATATTAGAAACACAATTGTATTGTTCACTTTACCTTCTAATCCAACTTTTTTCAATCTTTTGTTGACATTCCTATAGGTGCACTACCTAGATCCATAGTGACCCATTAACCTTTTTTTACCAAAAGATATTCCTTCTTGAGCTTCCATAGCTCATAAATTTTCCCATAGATTTCTCCATCTCTATTTTTGAACTACTCACCATTATTTTCCAATACAAGAATCACCACTGCATAGATCCCATTGCAACAAGGTTTATTAAAGACTCAAATAACTAAACCCTTAGCCACAAAGAGTCCCCTTAAATCCAATTAACCTCTTTGACACCAAATTCAAGTTTTATACCATATACAGTAATACAATGCATACACAAATTCTAAATAAATAGAAAATTAAGACAATTACAATCACATAGTACATCAAGATTTACCATAGAAACACAAATCGAGAAAATCAACAAATTGTTTAAAGTTGCACCTTTAATTTTTATCATCAACCAGCTTCATTGATTATAATAAAATATATAGGATCTCATGGCATCCAAAACCCCTAATCGCTTAACTCAGATCAGATTACAATCTTAATTCCTTAACCATAATTTAAAAAGCCATGATTAAACAACCATGTGCCACAAACTACTAAAAGAAAAAAATGTGTGCTAAAAACCACAAAAAGATGCAAACGGCTAACCAAAAACATTTTCCCATGGCTACCATCTCCCTTATAATCCCCTTGTTACCCCCTTTTTTTGTTTGACGTGTATGAATTGCGCATGGGATTAGACATGCAAATAATACAACATATACCCACTAGATTATATAACCAAATGCTTGCAATGTTAAAATGTAAAGTTTAAGCATAAAGATCCAATGGGATTTCAGCAACCGTTTCTAGTTGGGAATGAGAGCTTGCTAGTTGGGATTGCTACAAGATTTTTCTACCTTTTCCTAATGCAATTTTTGTAGGGATATTTATACTTGGTTGTTTTAAAGTATCATTTTCACTACTTGAGTCATAGCCCCAACTTAGGGGTTGCTTGCTACTGAAGGAGATAGAGCAATAAAGGCTATAGTTGGGTAGAACCTCTAATTTCTATAGCTAGTTGGTGGATAATTTTCCATAAAAGGTAGGTGTTATAGTTTTATGGTTTACATGCTTTAATTGCTACATACATAGTTTATGTCATATATCGTTATATTTTATGTATTCATGCATGTGCACCTATGTTTATATTATTGTTTTTGTATGTTTATATGATGCATTTAATGGTAGTATGCCTATGCATTCACAATAAAGCATAATTACAGTACCATGGGTACTTTGTTGAGCAATCATTCTCGATAAGGCGACCAAACTTCATAATTCTGGAGTCAAAATATAATGTGTGTAAATGTCGACATGTGGTAAGGCTAGAAATATGAAATTATACAATTAATGGTATTAGAGTTGTTAATTTATGGACAATATATGTTAGGTTGAAAGAATTTTAAAATGTATATTGTGTATAGACCTAGAATTGTAGTAATGTGGTTCAAAATGGAGTCTAGGTTCATTCCAAAGAGGATAATATAAAATTAATGGAAAAAGAGTGTATTACAATGTTGATTTTATAATATGACCCAACATAGTTGATCTGAATTTGAATGTTAGTTTTGTTGTGCTAATTTCAACTTTAGAATTATAAATAAATTGTTTATCTTTTTCTTCATGTGCATAGGTTTCTTGAGGCGTTTGTGATTGTTAAACAGGTAAATGTATTGATTTTTATGTTAAATTCATGAGCATAATAACATTAAAACATAATTTTGAACAACAACAATAAAATGTACAACAAACCATCAAATGATCCATTAACACAGTTTTTTGCTGAAGGAGTTCACCCCTCCTCTGCTACATCTCCTTGGTCCAGCTTCCATGGCTTGGGCCTCTGTATTAGCTCAAAATGGAAAAAAAATGTTGTTTACAATCCTAACTGCTCCTGAAACCCACTCCAACATGATCATAATGTCCAAATCATCCATGATAGACTCTTCTTGAGCCCAATTTGGTCGAATTTTTCAAAAGTTATGGCTCCTTCAATTTTGGCCTAGGAAACCCCACCAAATCTAGAGAAAACTCCAGTTAGGGCCGCTAATTTTGCAGTCTCACCGAAAATGGAAGACTCCGACAAAATGGCTGCCAATTTAATCTAGGGTTAGTTAAAGTTAAGTGTGGTTTAAATTAACATATAAGCTATGGTTAGTGCTAAACATGCTCTTAACCAATCTACATTAAAGAAAAGGATTGACGAAAATTAAAATTTGTTTATTGGCTAATTAAACCTGCATTAAAACTAATCCTCTGAATTCTCATTAGTATCTGCCATCGACCTTCGCATGTGGTTCTATGGTGAGGGGGTTGGCCCCCTCCTTACCCTTGTCAGTTCAACAGAGTTACAATAAATGTAACCCGCAAGCATAGATGGTTAAGAAATGCTTATGTGGTCTAATGGTAGGTTGGTGCGCTCACTTGGGGGAGGTCGTGGGGTCAAGCCCCGACCTCCACCCTTCCGCTGTAATAATTTTTCATTATCGTAATATATATATATATATATATATATATATATATATATATATTTTGACCATCGTATATAGTCCTCCGACCATATAAAATATTTCTACCATGAATTAAATTCAACCTTTGATATATATAAAAATTTTGGCCTTTGAGGGGGGGGCCATGTGGCGGCCTTCGGGCTTGCGACGTGTCCTCTTCCCATTGGCTCCTCCCAAATCCAATAAAATTACAACAAGTCACCCACTTCAATAAATAACCACAAATTGACACTTGGCATAGTTTCATTGGGAAATTTGAAGGAATATTCCCATAATATTAATTTTTTGTTGACTAGGCTGCCATGTCACCATTTTTTCCTTTCTGCAAATTTTTTCACTGTTTAGGAAAATGAACAATAGGCTCTATCTTCCTCATACGGATTCAGTTTTAGATGAAACTAATTGCGTCCGATTCCTAGTGACGAGCTATTCGCTATCATTCAGGTTCCAATAAATTCTGAGTGCTTCCATTTTTTAGCTTAGCATTGAGCACCTGATCATTCCTCCCCACTAGAAGCCTTTTGGACCCCAAAATCTCTTTGATTATTGAACATGTGGATGAGGGTACAATTCCCTCACCCTTCCAGTATCAATCCACTGAAATTTTCCCATTATCATCATCTTGAGCTTATCACAAAAACTAAGCTTTTTCATTGACTCTTCAGACCCTCCCTTTTTGTTGTAGACACCATCATGTTGCAATTTCCCTAAATTTGTAGAGAAATAAGCTGTCCTTGTAGAAACAAACTTGTTCCCACCTCGATCATCAATCAAAGGAAACTTGAAAATTGTCTCACTTCGAACACTATTGTCATGGCGATTCTTAGCTGATCTTGCTTTGTACTTGCGTCGACTTTTGACCAAGTATTTTCGCCATTTCCATGTACCCTTTGGAAACCAAAAACAAGCACTTGTGGAACCTATGCCTTATTTGTCAAATTTCTTTGGCACTTTGTATTTGACCTTTGCTCTCTCTTGCACTGGCATCTTTTTTCCAACACTGCTCAACACTGATGTTGATTGCTGCAAATCTTTCACATCTTGTTTACCTCCTTTCAAAGGAAACATGTTAGATTCATGAAACATCTCATTACAAGCATAAGAAACTTCAATGAAATCAACTTTTTTATTCGATGCATCTTTTTGAAAGGTTTCATTCAAAACATCTCTATGTTTGATCATTAACAAAGTCAAATTTTTACTTGCATTCACTATTCTCTTCATTTCTCCTGCATGTATAAGAGACAAACTTGTCTTCTTCTTAACTTGTCTTCTTCTTATGTGCTCTAACTATGTACTCAATTCCATCTTTAAACAAGTGATATTTATTCTCATGGTGATGAAATATTGCTTTCATATCATAAAGGTAAGGACTTCCCAAAACAATACCTGAAATCTCAAGAGGCACTACATCAAGTTCAACTTCATCAAGAAAGTTTGAATTGATTGCAAACCTTAGAATGCACCTCCTTGTTACCTGAAAGTTAGCATTCTTTCATATCCACCCTAAAGGATAAGGTCTTGGATGTATAATAGTTACAAGGTTTAGCTCCTTAACTAAGTCTTCATAAATCAAATTAGCTTGAGAACCACTATCAAATAGTGTGTCTATCTTGGTATGTTTAGAAACGACTCTAATATGGAAAAGTTCAATTCTTTTATCGTCATCTTGAGTTGCATTAACAACTTGAAGAACTAGTGCTTGCTATGTTATTACCTTTCAAACCCATGGTTTTAATTTTGGTTTCATCTCTTGAATCTGAACCTATGTCATGTTCAATGATTGCAACAACTTTTCCCTTCTCTTTGGCTTTCAGTTTGTTTGGCTTTAACTCTGGATGAAGTTGCCAACAATGGTCTTCATCATGGCCATTATTCGAACGATGTTTACATGTGATATTATCTTTCTCTCTTTTAACATAGCTATTTCTCTTTCCTCTTCCATTAAAATTTCCCTTTCCTTTACCCTCATACTTAAGGAAACTATCACTTTTCTCATATACACTCAGTTTCCCTCTTGCTTCTAAATGTGTGGCTTGAACGCAAAGCTCATCTAAGTTTGTGGGATTTAACATGAGAATAGTGTGCCTAAGGTAATTGTGCCAACCCCAAATATACTTTAACAAAGTTTCTTGAGAATACAAATTAATACCCAAAATAAGAGCTCTTCTCCTAAATGCATGAGTATAATCTTGCATACTTTTCCCTTTCAATTGTCTAAATTTATGCCAGTCCATAATGGATTTTTGCATGTACGTTAATGGATAAAACTATCTTTTAATTGAAGAAATAAACTCAACCCAAGAAATGGATATCTTACCATGGATTCACATTTCCTCTTGAGTCTTTTCTTCCCACCAGACTAGTGTTGCTCCTTCTAGCCTCAATGAAGCCAACTGGATCTTTATGTGATCTTCTTGTAGGTTCTGAATTATGCAATAAACCTCCAATTGACGAATCCAATTTTCCAACTTCTGTGCATTTACCTCACCATTATACATTGGAAGCTCAAATTTTACATCAATTTTGAGTAAGGGAGTTTTTCCTTTTGGGTTTTTTGAGTGATTATGGGTGGTTTTGGCAGTGGAAGTGGAAGATGATGCTGATGGTGATGATGAGGATGATGATGAAGATGGTGGGGATGGAGGAGGCTTTCCTCCACTACCCTTTGAATCCTTCTCTTCATCCTTTTTTTCTTTTGAGGTTCCCTCTCCATGTGGAGACTTGGAATTCCCTTCAAACATCCTAGTGCTCCTCTCTTCAAAGAAGCTCCTAACCCTCTCAGTTAGTTCATAGAAAGCCTTCTTGAATGCTTCCTCTTCTGAAAGAACTTCAGTCTCTCCTACACCTGACATGATGGCTATGGTTTCAAGCTCAGCTTCTGGTGCAACTTGTACCTCCTCAATCTCAACTAGAGACAGAACTTGAGGCGCTTCAAGTGAAGCTGGGAGTGAAAATTTGGGTGGAGATGGTGGCCTTATGGCTCTCCTTCTTCTGGTCCTAACCTCGGGATTAACAACCAACAATTTCCCTTCTCCTCTCTGTGACTTAAACTTTGTAAGCATCACAAATTTTCAACCATTAAAACCCTACTTGCACAACACTCAAGCAAATAACCTTTGAACCTTGGGCTCTGATACCACCTTGATCTAAATTTGAATGTTATTTTTGCTATGCTAATTTCATCTTCAGAATTATAAATAAATTGTTGACATTTTGCTTCATGTGCATAGGTTTATTGAGGTGTTTGTGAGTGTTAAACATGTAAATGTATTGAGTTTTATGTTAAATTCATGAGCATAGTAACATTCAAACATAATGTTGAATAACAACAATAAAATGCATAGTAGCAAACCATCAAATGATCCATTAACAAAGTTTTTTGATGGAGTTCACCCCTCCTGGGCTACATCTCCTTGGTCCAACTTCCTGTAGAAATTATATACATTAAGCATGCATATATCCGAACTCTCCTGATCTCACAATATTTATCTTCTTGCAAAATACATAATCCTTCCACTATAATTCTTGTGGAAATTTAATCAACAATTGCAAAACACATGAAGCAATAAAAACACACATAACACAGTTGTTTAACGAGAAAGCCTGAAGCTCAAAACCCCAACTATCATATTATGTATCATGGAGATCATGTAACAATCTCATACAAAGCTTAGTACATCAAGATCTCAGTACAATCAATCGTCACACACTAACATAGAAGAAATATGCAAATCCATGCACCAATCTCTGCCCTCCTGCTAGCCTGCCTCCACTACGCAATCCAAGCTGATTACAAATACCAATTCGATGCAATCCCACTCTCCTTGACTGCGTTGTTATCATTGGCAACTCCAATGTATATGTATATGCAATCCATGCATCACTAGTAGTCACAACGGATAGTCCATCTTGCCCTTTCACCTATCTCTCCACTGGGTCTCCACTAGAACTGACATGCACTGTAGTTAACTGTTGTATTGTTTAGTTCATTAATAAGTTATTATTTATGAATTAATTAACTAATTAATTCACTCCACTCTCACTAGTGTATCAATCAGTTAGACTAGATACAACTAGCTCAACTGATTCTAACTGAGTTAAACTGAATACAACTCCATAACTATTTCTTCCAATTGTGTCATAACTCTGCCACTTGAGTTCTAACTGAGTCCTCCATGCAATAGCTCCAGTAAACCCTCAATAATAGTGTAATTCCTTCTGTCATCTGCTGTACCACATCTGTGCACTGAATTGAAGTGCTCCAAGAGAATAAGTTGTTGTTTAGAGTCTGATTATTATTAAGAGCTAATAATAATCGACATGCATCTATTTTTAGATTGACGATCTATAAATAGACTTCACCCAATATTATAAAAATAGAATCTCATCTACTTTTCACATTTGATCAACCATCTACAAATAGCCTCCTGCTACATATAGAATATGCTCACCATGTCTAAAAATAAACATACACCTAAAAATAGCCTGTGTGGGCCCCACCTAGTTCAGGTGATTATTTTCCAACTAGGATCAAGGATGATGTTTCAGGATGCTTCCTTCAATGTTTCTTGTTGCAATCTTCAACACTCCCTCTCAACAAGAAAGGACTGTCTTTGCATGCGACATGCAACTCCATGCATTCACCCTGCAACCTTTGCAAGCACCCTGCAACTCCATGCATTTGCTTTGCAAATCTTGCTGCAACACTTTTGAAACTAAAAGGCTCCAAACAACTCAATTAGTCTAATGCATATGTCATCAAAGTTTTCGACTTCTGCTTAATTACTGCACATGTCTTCAGGAACCACTGCGTTGTTGAACTCTGCACCCATGCACTCTGCACTTGCTGTCAACTCTGAACCACGCTCCAGTATCCGACACTGTCACTTTGACCTGCTTGCATCAATCCAACTGATCATGCTACTGCTGCTCTATGGGCTCCTCGTAGCTAGGTTCAATTCATGAGATCCACACCCTCTCAATGAATCCTGCCCATAAATCTCCTATTGAGATTACTCATGCATGCACTCCCTCTTCCCATTTGGCACGAAATTTCTCTGCATGAGTGGTTGCTCCCACTCCATGATCCTCATCTTGTGGCTGCTCCACATCCCGAGGTTCACTCTTACTTGCATGCAAATCCTACTCCCTCTAAAGCTTCAATTGCATGTCTTTCTTACACTTCCCAATAGTAGGAAGCTCAATAGAAATCCCATCTACTTCAAATCTATAAAGATTCTTCTGCATCTCCAGTTGTGGCTGCTCTACAACCTTTTGAGACTGCTTCTCAGGCTGCATGTTGAGAGGCTCCCTCTCAACCACCATGTCACTAACCTCTACTTTTCTCCTCAAATATTTTAATGCATCTTGTACCTCATTGCATGTAGATTCTTGGCTCGCGCACATTGTAATTGTCCCGCCGTCGCAAAATTTTCTAACAAAAGCGCTGATTTTAAATCAATGATATCTCCCTCATCCGAGCTCCGATTCGACCGATTTTTTTTTTCAATTTGGGTATTTTTTCGCAAGGAATCCAAATATGCTATTTTTTTTTTCTAAAAATATTTCACCAAAAATTTCAGATATTCTCTACAAACACGCGCACCCAAAAATTCCTGCTCTCATTCCATGTAGAAAATCTATAACACAACTCCGATACCATGTAGAAATTATATACATTAAGCATGCATATATCCGGACTCTCCTGATCTCACAATATTTATCTTCTTGCAAAATACATAATTCTTCCACTATAATTCTTGCGGAAATTTAATCAACAATTGCAAAACACATGAAGCAATAAAAACACACATAACACAGTTGTTTAACGGGAAAGCCTGAAGCTAAAAACCCCAACTATCATATTATGTATCATGGAGATCATGTAACAATCTCATACAAAGCTTAGTACATCAAGCTCTCAGTACAATCAATCATCACACACTAACATAGAAGAAATCTGCAAATCCATGCACCAATCTCTGCCCTCCTGCTAGCCTGCCTCCACTGCGCAATCCAAGCTAATTACAAAGACTAATTCGATGCAATCCCACTCTCCTTGATTGCCTTTTTATCATTGGCAAATCCAATGTATATGTAGATGCAATCCATGCATTACTAGCAGTCACAACGGATAGTCCATCTTGCCCTTTCACCTATCTCTCCACTGGGTCTCCACTGGAACTGACATGCACTGTAGTTAACTGTTGTATTGTTCAGTTGATTAATGAGTTATTATTTATGAATTAATTGACTAATTAATTCACTTCACTCTCACTAGTGTATCAATCAGTTATACTAGATACAACTAGCTCAACTGAGTCTAACTAAGTTAAATTGAATACAACTCCATAACTACTTCTTCCAACTGTGTCATAACTCTGCCACTTGAGTTCTAACTGAGTCCTCCATGCAATAGCTCCAGTAAACCCTCAGGAATAGCATAATTCCTTCTGTCAGCTGTTGTGCCACATCTGTGCACTGAACTGAAGTGCTCCAAGAGAATAAGTTGTTGTTTAGAGTTTGATTATTATTAAGAGCTAATAATAATCGACATGCATCTATTTTTAGATTGACGATCTATAAATAGACTTCACCCAATATTCTAAAAATAGAATCTCATCTATTTTTCACATTTGACCAACCATCTACAAATAGCCTCCTGCCACATATAGAGTATGCTCACCATGTCTAAAAATAGACATACACCTAAAAATAGCCTGTGTGGGCCCCACCTAGTTTAGGTGATTATTTTCCAACTAGGATCAAGGATGATGTTTCAGGATGCCTCCTTCACTGTTTCTTGTTGCAATCTTCAACACTTCCATGGCTTGGGCCTCTGTATTAGCTAAAAATGGGAAAAAGTGTTGTTTACAATCCTCTAATGCTCCTGAAACCTGCTCCAACATGCTCATAATGTCCAAATCAACCAAAATAGACTCTTCTTGAGCCCAATTTGGTCAAATTTTTCAAAATTTATGGCTCCTTCCATTTTGGCCTGGGAAACCCCACCAAATATGGAGAAAACTCCAGTTAGGGCTGCTAATTTTGGAGTCACGCCAAAGATGGAGGACTCTGCCAAACTGGATTCCAATTTAATATTGGGTTAATTAAAGTTAAGTGCGATACATTTTACCAATCTGCATTAAATAAAAGGATTAGCGCAAATTAAACTTTGTTTATTGGCTAATTAAACCTGTATTAAAACTAATCCTCTACGTTTGCATTTGAATTAGTCTTTGCCATCAGTCTTCGCATATGGTTCTATAGTGAGGGGGATGGCCCCCTCCTTACCCCCGCCGGTTCAACAGAGTTACAATAAATGTAACCTGCAAGCATAGATGGTTAAGAAACGCTTGTGTGGTCTAATGGTAGGTTGGTGCGCTTGCTTGGGGGAGGTTGTGGGGTCGAGCCCTGACCTCCGCCCTTCCGCCTGTAATAATTTTGCACCATCATAATATATATATATATATATATATATATATATATATATATATATATATATATATATATATATATACATATATAGTCCTTCGACCATCTAAAATATTGTATAAATTATACAAACATGTGTATATCAATGGATTCAATCCGATCTAACAATGTACTAAAGCTAGATACTGAATCCTTCTACAAATCAATTGTGAAAATTAAACACAATCGCCAGTTAGATTAAGAAAATAAAGAATCAAATCAAACCACAAGACAGATAATTTCCCGTGGAAAACTTGCTGCTCAAAACCCCTCTATATTCTATTGTATATTAAACATGGAATCATGAAACAATTACAATGCACTCTTCTCACAAGAGTCTCCTGCACTCTCACATTGTCATGGACAAAAATGTCCAACACTTAGCCAATTCTCAGCCTCTAAACAACCTGCCTATCTTGCGCAATTCCTGATGAATGCAATCCCTATTCTTTAGGAATTTCGGCCTTCCAAAATTGCGCAAGGATCATCGGCACTCCAATGGATGTCAGGTTGCATGCATAAAACCTACTAATCACACAAATGATAGTTAACATCCCTTTAACCTTTCTCTCAACGGGGTCTCCACTGGAACTGACATGCATGCAGCTATTAATAGTAAATCATTAGTTGCATGGCATATCACTGATTGTGAATATAATAATATTTAATTCACTTGATCTCTCACTAGTGCAACAAACAGTTACAACTAGTTCAACTAACTCTAACTCACCTAACTGAGTTAACTGATTGCACATGCATTAAACTAATTCACCGACTACGATTCCAACTCCATAACTAATAGAATTAATCTGCATGCCTCACCAACCACCCTCAACTCAAAATACATGAGCTAACTGAGTTTATCACACTCAGTTAACTGTTACAAGTGATCATGAGATAAGATTAAATTTTATTGTCCAATTTAATTAAGGTAAAATTAAATTAGACACTGCACCAAATTAATTAATTAATTTGGCCTTCACATTAATGTATCGCTAGGACCTGTTGGTCCCACACTAGTGTGTGTGCTGCAATTTCTTGTTGGACTTCAACACTCCCTCTCAACAAGAAAGGGATTTTTTTCCACCCCAATCCTGCCTCTATGGTATTCAAATTTGCTCCTAGTGAGCGCCTTCATTAGAATATCTACATATTGATTCTCCGTGGGAATGTACTGAAGTAACATAATGCGCCTCTGAACACAATCTTTGAGATGGTGGTACCATATGTCTATGTGCTTGGACCTATCATGGAATATCAGAATAATCGAGAGTTTAATGCAACTATGTTTATCACAATGTATCACAGTCGGATCCATCTGATAACCAAACAAACCAACCAGGATCTTTCTAATCCAGATGGCCTCACATGCATCTTGACTTTCTGCCATGTATTTGCCTAAGCTAAACTAAGTGCCATAGATCGCTGCTTCCTACTATATCAAGAAACTGTTGTTGATCCTATGCTAAATATCCCTTCTGGTGTGCTCTTTCTGTCTGATGGACTGCCTGCCCAATTTGAATCCATGAAGCCTTGAAGCTTCGCTCCCTCTATCCGTTTTTACCATATTCCATACTCTATAGTGCCCCTGAGATATCTCAAGACATGCTTCCCGACATTCCAAAAGATATTGGTCGGCTTAACCATAGCTTGACTCAGTTGGTTAACTGCGTAGAAAATGTCTGGTCTAGTGTTCACCAAGTACACCAGTGAACCCACTAACTACCTGTAGACAATAGCGTCCACTACTTCTCCAGAAGTAGCATCCTATTTCGTCCAATTTCCTGGAAGAGAGGTGTCCATGGTTTTACATCTCTCCATGTGAAACTTACCCAGTATCTCTTTGGCATACTTGCCTTGAGAAATAAAAATTTCACCATCTCGCTGCCATATTTCCAAACCAAGGAAATAGTGAAGGAGTCCTATGTCCTTCATTTCAAACTCCCTTGCAAGATCCTCCTTGCATGAAGTTATCAACTGCTCATCACCTATCAAAATTAGATCATCAAAATAAATTACGCTAATCAATAACTTACCATCAACCACAATCTGGTACAGGTTTGCATCCACTTCAATTTTGATGAAGCCCAACCCGGTGAAATAACTATCAATCCGAGTGTACCAAGCACGAGGTGCTTGCTTCATCCCATACAGTGCTCTCTTGAGTCGACACACATGTGACTCATTGTCAAAGATCTTGAAGCCTTCTAGATGCTATATGTACACTTCTTCCTCAATCACTCCATTGAGAAACACAATTTTCACATCCATCTGATGAATGCGCCACCCCATCTGCGCTGAGAGTGAAAGGATAGATCTAATGGAAGAGTACCTCGCGACTGGTGCAGAAATCTCTTCATAGTCGATACCCTCAACTTGTGAGAATTCCTGGGCCACAAATCTTGCCTTGTACTTATCCACACTCCCATCCACTGCTTTCTTCACCGTATAGATCCATCTAGATCCAACCAGTGATTTTCCGACCAGTCTTAGTACAACCTCCCATGCACTGTTCTTGACGATGGAGTCATACTCCTCTACCATAGCATCAACCCAAATTGGTTTCTGCACTGTTTCCTGAAAGGAAGATGGTTCTGTCACAATACACTTGCTCATAAGAGCCATGTATCCAGTAAACCTATCTAGAGATTGTCTTTGTCTGCACAGTGAAGTAGGGGCTCCTAAATTCTCTGTTGCATCAAGTCTCAATCTATTAGATTTTGTGGTGTGCCTTATATCATTTCTGGTGGATGGCTGTGCACGAGGGTTTTCTTCCACTCCATGATCCTCCGCATGTGGTTGCTCCACATCTTGAGGTTCATTCTTTGGAACCAACAGTTCCTCCTTTGCATGCAAATCCAGCTCCCTCTCAAGGGACAATCACATGGCTTTCTCCTCATCAAATTTTATATCCCGTCGCACAACAGTCATTATGTTGTTTGGAAAATACATCTGATAGTTGTGGGGAGTTTCAATGTACCCCAAAAATATCCCAATATCATTTGTTGGTTCAAGCTTCTTCCTAGCGTCTTTTGTCATATGCACATAAACAGATGAGCCAAAAATCTTAAAATATGAAACATCAGGTTTCTTACCAGTAAAAGCCTCTTTTGGTGTACTCATGCCAAGTATCCGATGAGGAAAATGGTTTTGCACAAATACTGTCGTGTTGCATGCCTCCACCCACAGATGCAATAGTAGGCCCTGATCATGCAACATCGCTCGTGCTGCACCCACAATTGTTATGTTCTTTCTTTCGGCGACCCCATTCTGTTGTGGGTTATGAGGCGCAATCAAATCTCTCTAAATTCCTTCTTTGTTGCATAAGTTATTGAATTCATTGGAGATATACTCACCACCATTGTAACTCCTAAGAGCCTTCAAATGCTTCCCTGTGTCTTTCTCCACCAATGCTTTGAACTCAATAAATTTTTAGAATGTTTGATATTTCTTCTACATGAAGTAGATCCAGCACTTTCTAGAAAAGCCATCAACAAATATCACATAGTACTTATGCTTTTATTTCAAAGCAGTAGAGAATGGTCCACACATGTCTGAGTGAACTCTCTCAAAGATTTCCCAAGTTCAGTTCTCCTTCTCGTGAAAAGTGGCCTTTGCATACATCCCCATAGGACATCCCTTACATGTGTCTAACTATGCAAGAGTACCCTTGGGAAGACCCGTAGAAATATTTTGCATGACCTTCAAGGCTCTATGGTGTAGATGGCTCAATATTTTGTTCCATAACTCACCCTCATCCCGACTCACCACTTTTTCTACCTTACCCATCAATGTTGTGTAGCCATCTACATCAATTTTATAGAGATTCTTCACACGAATCCCAATATTCTTGGCTTGTCATTTCTCTTTGTGTTGAAGGAAAGATTTTCCTTCACTAAAAACAACAGCATAGCCTCTATCCTCCAACATTGCGACTGAGACCAGCTTTTTCTTCGAGCCTGGTACATGCATTACATATTTTAATAAGAAGGGTTTACCTAACTGTGTTTGGAAGGTAACTGTACCAATCCGGTAGCATTGTACTACCCATCATCACCCATTTCGATATGCATATGGAGGTCCTTCTCCTCCAAGCTACTGAAAATTTCTTTGTCTCCCTTCATGTGAACGGATGCACCATTATACAAGTACCACACCGATCCCATTGCACTTGACACCATGCATGCAATGAGCGAGAATTCAAGCTCAAATTACGAGGCCAAAGCCTCACCAGTTGTAGATCCTGAAGCCTTCATGTTATTATTCTTTTGTGGACAATTAGTGGCATAATGTCCATGCTCATGACAGTGAAAACACTTCACTCTGCACATGTCGTGCTTCTTTCCATATTTGTCGGACTCAGGTTTGGAATGAAATTTATTTCATTTCCCCTTCTTTTCCTTGGCAGCCAAAGCACAATCTTCTTCATCTTCATTCTTAGATGAAGATCCATCCCTAGTATTTCGCCTGAATTCTTCTTGCACCAAATCCAGCCAAAGTCGTTCCCAATCTGGCAGCTTTTCCCTTCCATTGACAAAGCCTAATAACTATGCCAACTCTTGGGAAGTCCTAGAAGAGATAGGCTCACCAAGTCATCATCCGCGACAGTAATGCCAATGCTCCCAAGATCATCCCGATATTGAACAAACTTTGTTAAATAATTTGGCATGGTGTCTCATTTCTCCATTTTGATTTTCCTGGGTTTATCCTTCAGTGCCAATTTTCTATGATCACTATTGCTCTGAAATAGATCTATCAAATCTTTCCACATTGCATATGGTGTCGCTTTTCCATGGAGACTTGATACAATGTGGTCTCATACTCCCTCCAATAAAATCCTCCTCGCCTTTGCAAACTTCTTTTTCCAAGCATCAATATTTGCAACATCTGCTACAGCGGGTTTGGGAACATCATTGTCAATGAATTCTTTCAACCCATTGTCCTCCAGTACTTCCTCCATCCTGTCATTCCAAGAAATATAGTTAGAACTGCCCTCGAGTGCATACTCCAATCTCAAGACATTTCGATCCCGAATCGCCTGTCGCACCAAGAATACCTTTTGCAAATTCGAATTCTATTTAGTCACAAACTCAGCTTCTCCTCCACTATAGTGATTTCCTGTGCTCTTATACCATGTAGAAATTATACAAACATGTGTATATCAATGGATTCAATCCGATCTAACAATGTACTAAAGCTAGATACTAAATCCTTCTACAATCAATTGCGAAAATTAAACACAATCGCCAATCACATTAAGCAAAGAAAGAATCAAATCAAACTGCAACATAGATAAGTTCATGGGGAAAGCTTGCTGCTCCAAACCCCTCTATCTTCTATTGTATATTAACCATGGAATCATGAAACAATTACAATGCACTCTTCTCACGAGAGTCTCTTGCACTCTCACAACTGTCTCACACTGTCCTAGACAAAACTGGCCAACACTTAGCTAATTATCAGCCTCTAAACAACCTGCCTTGCTTGCGCAATTCCTGAAAAATGCAATCCCCATTCTTTAGGAATTTTGGCCTTCCAAAACTGCACAAGGATCATGGGCACTTCAATGGATGTCTGGTTGCATGCAGGAAACCTACTAATCACACAACTGATATTTAACATCCCTTTAACCTTTCTCTCAATTGGGTCTCCATTGGAACTGAAATACATGCAACTATTAACAATAAATCATCAGTTGCATGGCAGATCACTGATTGTGAATTAAATAATATTTAATTCACTTGATCTCTCACTAGTGAAACAAATAGTTACAACTAGTTCAATTGGCTCTAACTCAGCTAGTTGAGTTAACTAATTACACATGCATTAAACTAATGCACCAACTACAATTCTAACTCCATAACCAATAGAATTACTCTGCATGCCTCACCAACCACCCTCAACTCGAAATACATGAGCTAACTCAGTTTATCAGACTCAGTTAACTGTTACAAGTGATCATGAGATAAGATTGCATTTTATTGTCCAATTTAATTAAGGGAAATTAAATTAGACATTGCACCAAATTAATTAATTAATTTGGCCTTCACACTAATGTATTGCTAGAACCTGTTGGTCCCACACTAGTGTGTGTGCTGCAATTTCTTGTTGGACTTCAACAAATATTTCGACCATGACTTAAATTCAACCTTTTATCATTGTTGAAATTCGACCTTTGACATGTATAAACATTTTGGCCTTTGAGAGGGGGGGCATGTGGTGGCCTCCAGGCTTACTATGTATCCTCTTCCCATTGACTCCTCCCAAATCCAATAAAATTACAAGTCACCCACTTCAAAAACTAACCAAAAATTGACAATTGGCATAGTGTCATTGGGATATTTGAAGGAATATTCCTAGAATATTTTGTTGTTGTTGTTGTTGATTAGGCTGCCATGTCACCATTATGTCCTTTTTGAAAATTGTTTAGCTGTTTAGAAAAACTAACAACAAGCTCTATCTTCCTCATACGGAGTCGGTTTTCGATGAAACGAATTGTGTTGTATTCCTGGCGACGAGCTCTTCTCTGTTGTTCAAGTTCCAATCAATTATGAGCATTTCCATTTTTGAGCTTAACACTCAGCACCTGATTAATAGCAAGTATTGAGTTTGGCTTGAGATTGAGTCTCTTGTCAATTTATTAACGAAGATGGCCACTCCTCCTCTTTCATTATTAATACTATCTTATAATCAAATATCAATAAGGGATTCAATAGGTTAGTGTTTGCAATTTTTGTTTAAAGCTCACGTCAACATCTATTATACTTGTGATTATTAAGGACGTCAATGATAATCGTGAGATTATTTTCCATTGAAGATGCCAAATATTTGGAATGATAAATATTTCTCTCATTTCAAAGAGGAGGTAATTATCAATATTTGAAATACAAATAAATGTTTTGGTATGTTGCAAAAATCCACACCTGGCACTTACATGCACACGAAAACAAACATGACCTACCATGCAATATTATCTCAAAATTGATCATGTGAATCAAAGAAGACAAGTGTCTCAACTAATATGCCCTATTAATTATCTTCAACAAATTACATACACCTCTAATCAAATCTCTACTATGTCTCAACTCATTTAAGATTTGAACCCTTAACTTCTCTTCTCTTGGTAATAAGTTATGTTAATAGAAAATGCATGTTTGTGTGGGCCTAATGGTTAAGAGCATGTGATTCCTCCTAAGAGTTCACAGGTTCAAAATGAGAGGGGGGTAGAGTATGTGTGCCTTCGTAGACTTAACAGTCAAATTGCTACGTGGAGGTGGGTCCCTTGTCCCACAAACAAGAAGGTCTCATACACCAATTTGGTGTCTCGCTTGGCCATGACCTTAAAATTAGATAATAATAATAATAATTAAATTACCTAATTATATTATTTTTCATAATATCATGTTAACTTAAAAATGAAAAATGTGATTAATTAATAAATCTGAGTCATATTTTATACTCCATCACTATGCTTACCACATGTTTAAAAAAAAAAAACCAACAACTCTATGTTTTGTTAGTTAAATTGCATTAGATTGAATAACCATAATTACCATCCTCAAATTTCCTTAGAAATCTATAGCTATTTCACAAATAAATTTTGAATTTAACACTTTTGTACATCATTATATGTATTTAATGACATTACCAAATGTTGGTCTCATTATATTTGGGCTTAACTCTCGTAATATACCAAGGCAATCTGATTCCCTTATATGTTAAGTCTAAGGAAAACAACCTGACTACCTACACTCATTAACATCTCTTCCCTTAACTCTAAATCCAAATTTTAAAACCCATTTGCTAATAGTACTTCACTTGAACACCATATCGATATTCACTTATTCAACTTTAGACCTCTTCATGATATATATATATATATATAAGTTTTTCAATCTCAAAAAATAATATTCTAAAAAAAATTGTAGTGAAATCTTGATTTATATTGTTAAAATTAGACTTTTAGTTACATATATAGATTCAATACTCTTAAAAATCTATAAATCACGATTATGGAAAATCTATCGATTAAACTTATAATTTCAATAAATCCTTACCAAAATACTAGACAATTTCAATAAATCCTTACCAAAATACTAGACAAATTTAAAAAACACTTCTGAACCATACATTCCAAAAATTCGTTCTATCACTTTCCAACTTTGACATTTTTCACATTAAGTCGGTGATTGTTCAATTGCAATAAACATTTATTCACGACAGCACCACAAAGTCCCTGACGCTCACACCAACCATGGTAAGACACACACTTCAAATATTTGGACAAATATTAATGAAGTCCATCATATAGCGACACAAAATATTAATATTTATATCGAATACCGTTTGCTGTCATATTTTATTCAAAATGGATTTTGATATTTTTATCCTTCTAGAAGATCTAACACGTCATGTCTCAATTCATTAAATATATGTAATTTATATGAGAAACCATAGAAAAAAAATTGGTTGGCGGTTTATAGTACTCACATTCTTTATACACAGAATATTTTGCTAAAGAGTATGTACGTATGGCGTATTATGTGTAAATTTGATACACCGCCCTATGTCCAAAATTGCATATACCTTCGCATTTCATTGATGCCTTTTGTGAGATGTCATAGATCCAGTTGTTGGAAAAAGAAAGTCATAAATCCAAAATTTCCATTGATAGAGACAACCAAAGATAGTTATTGCATTGATAGAGACAACCCAAGATTGCAGAATATGTGGTGTATTGCATTGATAGAGACAACCCAAGATTGCAGAATATGTGGTGTATAGGGATTAAAATGTGATTGTAAAAAATAATCAATAAAATTATTAAATTACAATATAATTTAATTTAGTGTAATATTTTTTATAAAATTGTTTTTATTAGTTAAGTCTTGTTAATACAAGTGGTTGAGGATGGGCCTCGTAAGCAAGGCGATCTAGGATTAAATTTCATGGGGTGGTTGTGCCTTGTGTTAGGGGGAGGATTTATGCTATAAACTTCCCTTAGTATAAGAGCATGTGCGGCCTAGGCCTCTACGATCCCCAAGTGACTTTGACGACTTAGATGCCCCTGGGTCGCTGCTACTCAAGCCACAAGTCAAGCCTGGAGGATCACAATCAACATGCTTTAATTATGTTTTAAGACATTATTTTTTTAATAAATATTATGTTATTTTAAGAAGATGTATGTGTTATTTTATCTGTAAATTTCATTAGATAAGTATTAAAAATTTATCATAATTCATTTGTCTCGATGTTATTATCATTTTTCCCCCTTTTTTAATAACTTCTATGTATTAATTTGATTTTTAGTATATTTTTTTGGGATTTTATGATTTTTTTTTTAATGAGATGTTTGTGTTACTTTATCTATCATTTTCATTAGATGGCTATTAAAAGTCTCCCATCATCTAATTGCCTCAATGTTATTATAAAATCCTTCTTCCCTTTTAAAACTTCTATGAATAGGAATCCCTCCTTATATCTTAAGCATGAGGTTTGATAGCCTACACACTTGCCCTAGTTCCTTCAAAGATCTACTTAGGGAATCAAGGTAGATTAAAACGTCTTGGATCTAAAGACCATTTAACCAGAACATTGATTTATTTACGGAGATTTACCGAGAGGAATAAACATAAAAAGCCAGCAACAAATCATTAACATAAACACAAATGTTTATCCAGGAAAACCCCAAATCCAGGGCAAAACCCAACCAATGAAATTTCATTAAGCATTAGCCAAAACCCTGGCCAATCCGCCCAAGTGAGCCTTCGCGGCTCACCTCCAGGCCTATCTTACAATGAAGTCTTCCCAACCTTTTATAGGCTCCATTACATGCAATACCATGAGCCGAAAAACCATGGGTGCACAATACCATATGCCCCAAAACTACCAAATTGTTTAACCTAGTCAACCTTGACTCTAACCTCGAATCAATTTACCTAACATTCCCCCCTTAAACTTGACTTGGGGTTTCTTGACTAAATCCAGCCAAAACTGCTAAGTGAGACAACCCCGCTCACTGTAGCCCTTCCCCCCCTCAAAGTTTTTACCCAGGGTAGTTAACTTGACATCCTTCCTATCACTTAGGTCTAACCCAAACTTTACGAGTGATTACCCAGGGGTACGCATGCCATACCAGGTCTTACAACAGTATGCCCATATACATGTAATAAAATTTGACTCCATTACAATATTTTTTTCTTTTCATTGTTGCCACTTTAGTATATCCTCAATCAATTAACATACTCTTGTTAACATCATGCTTTGGTATGCCATTGTACACTAGACACGATTCTTCACATGTTCTACCTCCGTGCACTGATTCTGTCCAGCACCACGGCTTCTTCACACAATACACAACTATTGCAACTTCTACACAATCATATCCTCAAACATGCACACATATTGGCAGTAATCATCGCAGCATCATCCACCACTTGGGTAGTGGCTTACGTAGTCTTTCGTCACTCCACGAAAATGATTGTATGCCTCGTTCATGTCCTCAACATGTTCTCCTCCTCCATATTAAGAGTAGATGATTCACTATATTTCATTGGGCCTGCATGCACCAAACCCATCTATAACACTGCCGCTTCTATTCCACAACCCAGATTTAATTTCCATGACCTTGTCCAAAGTCTATAGCTTGCTCATGAAAATGCTTCGGATCCATTAGAACTTTGTGCATTGTCTATGCATGGATCCAACCTCCCCACCCTTCGACATTTTGCAGCATTCGCTTGCGAATTTCCTCTTTCTGCTCCATGGAATCCAATAGATCCATGAAAAACCTTTGCTGTCGGTGTAACAGGGTCTCCAAGAGCTCACAAACATCGTCCAGGTCTGTTTCCGAGAGGCCTCTAGGCGTCTTTTTTCTCCACTTCCCAGCAGGGGACCCAATGCCGCCACCTTCTGAGGCTTGAGAGATAGCAGCAGGTCCAGTTAATCAAAGAACGAAAAGTCTTGTGTGTCACGTAGTCCGTTGCTATCTAATCCTTACACACCATGCACTACCTTGCCACATCCTTACCATTGGCCTTCATGACGTGGATGCCCTCGATTTGTGATGCCCATCGGCAATATCTCAGCAAAGTATTTTCCTCTTTGAGCTTCCAGCTACACCAAAAAGTTCATTAGTCATGCCACCGTTGAAATGCATGATTTCCATCTCCTTGGCATCAATGACGTCCACCCAATCTTAGAGCAACCTTGTTATGAATTATAGATCCACAGATCCACAATAGATCTATGCAGTTCCCACATGACAAGAAGATCTTGAAATTTTCCCATTGGTTCCATGTATTTCCTTGCTCACCACATCGTGCCAACTCTCCTCTCTTGACACTTTTGAATGCTCTCTTACATTATTACACGCAACAATGTACCTCTTACGAATCTTCCGATTCAAATAAGCCATCGATCCATACAAAAAATTGCATGGCATTCATGAATCACCATTTTCAATAGTAATCTCACGCGCTGCACCCAGATCAGATATTTTTGATACCCAAATTGCGTCCTGGCAGGTCTCACATTCAAATGCTCAAAGCACAATTCCCTTGAACCTCAGCACTTCCTGGATCGCTTTCGCACGCTCAGTCGTAACTCGTTTCTCAGCTACAGGGATCTAGCCATTTGGTTTGAGATCCAGATCTGTATCAGTACAACAGATCATATCTCCATTGATCTCCATTCACAGGCCAATAAAACCCTTGGCCACAGAAGCGTCTCTCTCAAGCCAAATATGGCTCTGATATCAAATGAAAACCATTTAACCACAACATTGACTTATTTACAGAGATTTATAGAGAGGAATAAACATAAAAAGCCAACAACAAATCATTAACATAAACACAAATGTTTATCCGAGAAAATCCCAAATCTGGGGCAAAACCCAACCAATGAAATTTCATTAAGCATTGGCTACAACCCTGGCCAATCCAGCCAAGTGAGCCTTCACCTCTCACCTCTAGGCCTATTTTACAATGAAGTCTTCCTTGCCTTTTATAGGCTCCATTACATACAATACCACGAGCTGAAAAACCATGGATGCACAATACCATATGCCCCAAAACTACCGGATTGTTTAACCTAGTCAATCTTGACTCTAACCCCAAGTCAATTTACCTAACAAGATTATCGTTATCATTACATTGTGGTCAACCTCTTTGTTCAATGTTCACTTCAACTCAACTACAATATTATTGACCTTTTGAGCTATCACTACCTTTATCCATGCCATCTAGGGCCATCTCCCTTATTTATTGTGCTTGTGTGTTATTCCTACCTTCGCCCATATATCACTTCTATGTGTTTATCATATTTACTTCATGTTGACTCAACCCATTACTCACTACTCTATTCGTCTCCATATATATTTTTCACTCCCCTAGTGGTCCCCCTTCCAAATATTGCACCCATGTGCATGTTTATTCATTTACCATTTTTTTTCCTACCTCTTTGGCCATGTTCATTGGATTTTTCCTCCATGTCCATATTGCATGCATGTTCACCTGTATTGACTCACCAACTATTTTTTCCACCTCTTTGGTCATGTTTGTTAGATTTTTCCTCCATGATCGTTTCTTGGCATTGAGTTCACAACAATATTCATATTGACCTCGAGGATATCGTGATAGGTAGGCACTATGTGTTTTTCCCATTTTTATAGTTTTATATGTTTCCCTCTCTTCATTTGTTACAAATAAATATTTAGATAGATGACATATTGTTGATGTTTTGAATGAGGTCTAAATGACAAGCCATTAGGGTTGGCCTAAAACCATTAAGTTTTAGATTTAGTTTCAAAATTGAGGTTTCATGAAATCTTGCTTCAAAGTTATTGATGAATAAAAAAATAGCAAAAATCTTATCATTATCATATTTAGGCAATAAAATAGTTTTCTATATATTATTTATTTTGAGATTTAAATTCACTTTGAATGAGTACATGAATCATTTAGTTTTGCATAAGTCTCCTATAGCCCCCCCCCCCTTTTTTTCTCGTCTAAAATAAAAATTATATATTTTCTCAACAAACATTGCAAGAGTTTTGTAAATACAATGTGGTTGTTTCCACTCTAGATTCAAGGCCATACAACACATTTATTAATGATATTTTTTTTTTTTATATTCATATATTTTTGAAAAAAAACATAAATATTTCTTGATTTTGGATTATTGAGACATGGAAGATTATTAGGCATTTATATAATTTCCTTATAATTTCACAATAAATAAGTATAGGTCTTTAATGGCATCTTACATAAGGAAAAAAACATTTTTTATAAATGCTTGAAGGAAATGTTGTTGAGCTTTGTGTTCTAAACAAAATTTGGAAATTTAGGTGAAGTTATTGACGATAGATTTAGAGAGAGAGAGAAATGAGTTTCTTAAAGAGCCTCTTTATATAGTGAAACAATGATTCTCAACAAGTTTTTTGTTGCTAAATTTAGAGCCACTTTGAATTGGTGATAGATATGAAGCTAAATTCAATTATGAATACATCTCTCAATTTCCTTCTCTTTTTATATATAAAACTAAATTTAAAAGATTCATTTTTAATCAAAGATTGCAAGAAATTGTTAGATACAATGTGGTTGTTGGCACTCTAGAGTCTAGGCATAGCATAGTACTAGTTAATGTACAAATTCTACCATTAGAAATAGAAAAACAGGGAATTTAATTCAAAATAGAAATAAATTTAAGACATAATTTTGTACTCCAAATAATAAAGAAGTTCAAGTTCTTCAAATTGAAATCGTGTCCCATCATTTTCCTAATGACTATGCACACCAACAACATGTAAAGTATAGAATTTTGGGAATTCTATTTATCTTATATAATTTTTAATGGTTTTAGTCCATGTTTCTTCTCACTTTCTACCAATTTTCCTTTTGCATGTACCTAATGATTTTTTATTGAAATTTCCATTCTTATATTTTCTGAAATTTCACAGGTTTTGTTCATTTTATTTTAGCTCCAGTCGATATTCAAGTCGGGCCAAAAGGAGGGAAATTTAATTTGAATTTAGAATATAATTTTTTCCTCCAAATGTACAAATCGAATCCAATTTTTTAATTTGGCCCAACACGAAGAGACGTGCCCCTTGGGGCACCACAAGATCACTATATATACCCACTCGACATCCTCACTTATACTACAATTTGGATCATCATCATCTACTATTGTTTACTTTCACATGTGTGAAAAAGGGATATTTCAGAGGCATAATTTGAAGGACAAGTTTATTCTAAGGCATAATTCAAAGGAGGGTCGAGTTTCAGGAGGGCCACAAGAGGGCCAAGTTGCAGGAGGGGCGTAGGCTAGGAGTAGGGAGGTCGAGAGGCTTTAGAAGCTTAATGAACATGACCAAGATATCTCGAGCCTAGGAAGAGGCCAACAAAGGTTGTTTTGGACTATTGCTCATGGAAGAAGGGTTGGTTAAGCCCAAGGAACTTCCAAGTTGTTCTATAAAGTTCAAACTGTACTTTTGCGGAATTAAAGTATTTCTAATAAGAAAATATTGTTGGGTTTTTCCGTAATTAGGATTTTCCCAAAATAAAAAATTGCATCTCTTTGTGTTTGGATGTCTCTTCATGATCCTATTATCATTATTGTTTTATTGTTGATATTTTCTATGTATAATTTCTTAATGATAAATATGACACAAGATAAATTAAAAAATAAAATAAAATTGGAAGTAATTATCATATTAGAAGATCATGAAAATCCAACAATTTTGCGTACATATTAAGGCACAACATTGAAATGGTTATCTCAATATTGAGTTGATTTACATCCATTTTTCCCTACCAACAAATTCTTTTGGTACAAATGCCTTCCAACAATGCATATTAACATGTATTTCATTACTTTGGTTGAACAAAATGTTTTCATAGACAAATATTGTTGGTTTTCAAATAGTCTAACCTCTTATTTATTATATCTATATTTAAATGCAAGAAATGCCATTAATTTTCCCACGCTTTAATAGTTTTATATTGGACCTATATTTAAATATAACATATTTCTCTATCTGTAAAACTTGAATATATCTCATTGCAAAAGGATTGATTCATATCTTCATAGAATTTGTTGTTATTTTATAATGCCACCTTCCATCCATTTTGCATTCTATGCCATTTTGCTGAAACTCCACAACATTTATATACTGGGGCCTTACTATATTTTCCCATTCGGAGTAGCCTTCCTCCTTGTTTTATCCTTCTAATAATAACGGATGTCATGGCCATTATATTTTCTTCACCATATTTATTTATTAATAACTGATGCCATGGCCATTATATTTTCTTCATATTTATTATTCAATAACTATTTTATTAAATATCACAAATTATGTAAATCATATTTTTATGTATGGCGAACAAACTGCCATATACTATGCCAATGTAGGTAGAGATGTTAAGACTTTCTTGGTTTTCTCCACAGACTTGTGTAGAACACATTTTCCCCTTTTCTTATTTAATTTTATACATTTCCTCCCCTTTGTGATTTTCTTTTATACCTTCATTTCAAATGATTGTGTGCTCTTATGTTATTTACCTTATTCAATTATACATGTATTTTGAAAGTACCTCATTCAATTCTACTTGTATACCTTTTAACATCCCTTCTTACATCTATGGAACATGCAGGTTCAATTTCTTCGCTGTAATAGTATCATTAAGTAACATATAAGATATTTCTTATTCTATTTATTTTATTCCATTTTTTTATTAAAGGATAAAAAATAAAAATAATATTATTTGAATTTAAGTTTTTGTGATCTATATTATAAATGTTGAGAATTTGTTTCATTAAAAATTATATAAAATTTTTTTTTTTAGTAGTGTGATTTAATTTAATGTGATGATTTTGTTTTTCATCTTGTCTTGAAGATGAATCACACTAGACAATTCGAAACGCGTCGACTAAAAATTATTTTGTATAATTTTTACGGAAATATATCTCAACAAAAATAACATTATTAAGTAACATATATAATTTCACTTCACATATATACTCGTTAACATCATTTCTTATACATGGGCACATGTAAGTATGATTTTGTAACACACTCCTTTACTACTATAGCCAATACTAAGGGTAGTAGGAGGCAGTACTAAGATTGACCCGATCTCCAATGTCTTGTTATGGAGATGGAATCTAAATTTTCAACCTTTTTCAAGTCTTCTAAAGCCCAAAACAAACAATGCCATTGTGTTCGCCTCGTTGGGACCTTTTTGTCAATATAAATTTTGTCTCAAATGAGATTCTTGATCAAAAGTTATTATGAAAATTTTATTGTACTTAATCAAGTTATTATTCTCCTATCTTTTAGATTATTTGTCCAAACAAATTAACTTACTAAAAATACTCAATAAAACACAACTATAAAACCAAATTAAATAAACCACAGGAACCGAGAAAACATCATGCACATAAAATGGACGCCGATATTTTTGGACAAATTGACCCTAAAAGAAAAAACCCAAGGTGGGGAAAATCTGTTTTGTAGATTAAGATTTTATTAATCTTCAAAAAATCTGTAATTGAAATAATACATATATTGGTTGTCATAAATTAAAAAAGCATCGACAAATTATTTCCTTCACTTTTACAAGCCAATTCGACTTCCTGGAAGTTATTCACCCCCTCCTGTATGACCCTGAATCAACTCACACATGTGGCCTGGAGAATATACTGGCAACTTGCACTCCCTAGTATAATAATTCAACCTCCATTGGAAAATTAGTCTCTCTCGAAAACTTAGCTTCTCTTCTACAAATCAATCACTCCAGAAATTTCACTCTACCTACGACAACTTGGCCTCTCTCTGGAAAATCAGCCTCGCTAGTCAATTCATGTCACCTAAAGAATCTCGGCATTTGAAAAATAATTCAATATCCCACTATCACTAAGAAACTGGAAATCACTGTGAAGAAATTATTTCTAGCAAATTGATCTCAATCACTGCTAAATACTGGTGTTGGTGTCTTCCATGTTATCATTGTGTTCTTTCTCACTCAAATTGTCTCCAAGAGCCCCATTGATTTCCTCCTTATTATCTCCTTGAAAAATCAATGGTCGTGATCTAATCTCAATCGATGGATAAGATCATCTTGATTTCATCAAATCACTTTTATAGAACCCATTAGAGAGAAATCAACTTGTCTCAAATAATATTGATTAATTAACCCATTTCCCAAAGTTATACGTAGGAAAATAATTAAAATTGGTTAATTAAATTTAATTAAGATATTTTCTCTTTATAAAATAAATTGGGCTTGGAGATAATTAATCCAATTGTGTTCCAACCTCATTGACACCATCTGAGACTAGATCACTTGTCTGAGCTACATACACTAATACTCCATCTTAAAGAGGAAGGTGTTTTTCACAACACCCAACTTATCTCTTAAGAAGATGAATCTTTCATTTCCCAAGGCCTTCCTCAAGATGTCTTCCACCTACAAATTTGTAGGTAGATATTGTAACTAAATTGTCATGTGTTGTACACAATCCCTCATGAAATGGTACCCGATGTCTATATTCTTAGACCTGTCATGAAACACCAGATTCTTAGATAATGTGGTGCAACTGATTTGGATTTATGCAGGAACACAATGAAATACAAAAATACACATAAAAGTAGAGATGTAGCAGAAATAAAACTTCATTTCATTAATAACAAATAACCAAAATATACTTACAGACATAATGTAAATAATCTAGCTAGGGCGCTGGTAGCTTATCTCTAAGAAGAGATGTGGTGGCTACAGGCCTCTGAACTATGTTATAATGAGGCTCAAAGGACTATTTATTATTGAGAAACAATGGAAAAATCTAAACATCCAAAAACCTAACCCTAGGAGATCAAGTGCCAAAACTATGGGCCCCGTTTGGGTAAATTGGTACGTCAATCTTCTCGGGGACGTAACTTTGGCATATGATCTCTGTTTGACATGCACAATACCTCGTTAGAAATATCTATACGAGGACTACAACTTTTGATGTGAGAAACATCAAAGTAACTTCCATGTTTCTCCCAATTTTTCCAAAAAACGTCGTTTAGGGTCTCACAACGACTTCGGAAGTTCAAGACTCGAAAAACAGCTAAAAATAGCAAATTGTGCTACAATTAATGAAACTGAAAAACTGAAAGAAACAATGGTGGGGCCCCAAGTGGAATAGGCGGGTGGCCACCAATATCCACCTGGATCATTCCTCCCCCCTTAGGAAGAAATGGCCCCCATTGCATTGAGTTCCTCCATGAGATGAGGGAATTTCTGCATAACTTGGTCCTTGGTGAACCATTTGCCTTGGTGCAGGCGCTAGCCAGCTTTGATAACCCGATACAGTTGGATCTTCTGCTGCCGAGTGTTCTTGATTTTCATGTCCATGATACGATCTGTGGTGTCATGTTCCATGATGTCTGGGTTTAAATCTGTTGGTGTGAGTTGTTCTGCAATGTCGGAGGTGTCCAGTAGGTGTGGGAAGTAGGGCCGAAGGCGGTCCACATTGAACACTGAGTGCAGACCAAGGAATGATGGAATACTAAGCTCGAAGGCATTGGGCCCTACAACCTCGGTGATGGTGTATGGCCCATATCTGAGCAGGTGAAGCTTGCGGTGGGGTCCAGCAAGGCGCTCTTTCTGCAAATGTAGCCACACTTTGTCACCCACCTGGAAGTTGTGTGGCACCCGATGTTGATCATGTCATTGCTTTTACTTAACATTGGCTCTAGTCAATATGTCATGAACCTGTTGGAGGATGTGTTGAATGTGCTTAATGAAGTTGTTCACCTTGTCAGCTTCAGATTGGACATGAGCTGAATCGGCCAGAGTAGCCGCAAATGGCATGGCTACGTCAATGGGCCATAGTGGTTGGGATCCCAAGCCCACCTAAAAAGGGTTATGGCCAGTTGAGTTGTGGAGATCTTGGTAATAACTATGTTGTACATAGGGAATTCTCTCATCCCATGTGCATGGATGCTTTGAAGTGTACATGCACATAATGTGTATGATCATCTTGTTGACGACCTCTGTTTGGCCATCAGTGACTGCGTGGCCTGCTAATCACTTGTGTTGTGAATGGAGCTCTTATGAAACTCACACCACTTTCCCGTGTCCTTCTTTGGCTTCGCGGTGTCGTTCTTTTCTTGCGGCTTTAGTAGGTTGTCTTGGGCTACCATGCACTGGCTTTATCCTTTGTTCTGCGGTTTGGGGGCACCTTTCCCTTGCTTTTGATTCACAGATCCAAAGTCTCGCTTCTTCTATTTGAATTTATGCTCAATCTTGGTAGCATACTGGTATGTGGTACCAAGAGAGGAGATGTCAAGGAACTCCATTTCCTCAATGTATTTGTGCAGACAACTATGGTACTTCAGCACCAAATGTTTCTCTGAATCTTTGATACCCAAATTTGTGTGAAAGGTATGGAATAGATTCGCTAGCTCATACACATCTTGATCCCTTCACTGCCGCAACGTAGTCCATTTATGTACTTTTTCTCATAGCTCCCCACGGGATAATATTGCTCCTTGATGGTGTTTCGGAAAGAATTCCAAGTGGGTACGACCGAGAACAGAGAGAGTTCCCCCTCGTCCTTTTTCTCACAATATTTTTCCCACCAGTCCTTGACATGGGGGACGGCTTTGAGGAGTGCAAAAATAATCTTCTTCTGGTCGGAAAAGACATGAACCAAGAAATATCCTTCTAATATATTCAACCATCTATCTACGATGTCTGCATCTATTTAGCCCTCAAATATGGGAATGTCATATTTTACTCATACCTTAAAAGGAGTGGCGCCTCCAGAGTGATTGTTGGATGTAGATGCACTGTCAGTGGGCAGACATTGAAGGATTTGGGCAAATTTATCCATCATCACATTCCTTTGTTTCTCGAGGTTGTTACGAATTGCACTGATTTTGTTCATGATTGTTTTAGCTACTACAACCTATATTTATAATGTAATCTATATAAAATAAAGGTGATTCCATTTTACACTTTATGTTATTGGTTTAGACTCTCTGGCAGCCCCCTTTTGGGCACTAATCTATAAGCTCCATTCTACGATGTAAAAGAATGAGCAATGTTTTTAATGAAAGGACTATATGCCAGGTTTTGCATTCCATTGATTGAGCATTTTATTCTCTATGTAATTTAGTTTTATCAAAAGCAACGAGCTAAGTTGGTTGGGTAGGCCAACCCATATCGTGTCCCTTGCTCTGTGCTTATCTGGTAGCATAGTTTTTAGATCTACGCTCAACTTTTGGTATTATAAACACTAGTGTGCTAGTTTGTATTTTTGCAATATGGATTGTGTACTTTGTCTTTATGGTTTAATTATTTATACTTGGTTTATATGTACGCGTACTAAATCACATTTAAATCCTATTGCGTAGGAATAGAAGGTGTATTTTCTTACTTAAGGTTGTGGGTCATTTGTGTATGCCAACGAAACTATAACCTCCTCCTTACATTAATGCTTGTATTTTACACCATAATTCAAATTTATGGACATGGTTGTCTCGAAGAGACCCATCATTCCAGACCTTATACTCATTGGCTTATTATGCGTTGAAGATGCCCAGAAAGTTGTAATGAAATCATAATAATAATCTTATTCCCTTAAAACTTTGATTTCAAAACTCTTGCGTAAAAAACCATTTTGGAAGGGGTTATAGTATTAATGTTTTCATGGATGAAGTCTACACATTGTAGGTCAAATTATACTTAGTTTTTCTTTGATAGATCTGAATTCGAATTCAAAGTGTTTTATGAGTAATACATTCAGATCTTCATACAAAGGGATGGAGTGAATTGTGTATTGGATGTTGGGACTTCTCATATAATCATATTTTAGACTATGTTATCTTTTATGCAGAGGTCAATTTTCTATTGGATACAAATTTCAATCTTTTACATTTTAGTAATATTTGTTATATATATCTATATATATATTCCAAAAGCTTTTATATGTAGGGTGGTAGTTTTCTTAGAAAAAAAAAAAAAAAAAAAACTTCTTCGTAGATTTTTCTTATTTTACTCTATATTATATCAGAAAGGATTTGAAGCTTTTTGAATAGATAAAGATTAAAATTACTGCAAATCCTAATTTGTGTTGATGCAATTAATGAAAACTTGTCATTTTTTTTAGCTACATAGGGTCTGAATAAATGGTTGGTGTGAGAATACAAAAAGTAAATAGATTAAATGTCACTCAAAACTATAAAATTTTGTATTGTTATGCATAATTATTGATTGGAGAACCCACTTTTGCATAAAGAAAAATTGTAATACTTGAGGGAGAAATTTTTTTAGCACAATACTCAAGGGGAACATTGTCACCTACCTAAGTTGACTACAAGGGGGGGCAACTCTAATTCTCCAACTTGTTGATGCTCTGCTCTAAGGATTCAACCCTTTACTTTGGGCATAACAAATATTCATGAAAAATATCTAGCCCCCTCTATAGGAGGGCTCTCTAATGTTTCCAACCTATCTACTTCAATGTCTAGCTTAGAGTGAATATCTTGTAGTGCCAATTCATGTTGATGAAGGGAGCTATTGTTGGAATCACGATTTCCGTTAGACCAAAATCCACAGGCATTAGTCTCTGCTACAATCGCAAGAGTTTAGAATGGTGGAAACAAGTTATACTAAAAAGGTATTTTATGAGACCTAAGAAGAAATATCTCATTTTTTTCATCCAAGACAAGTAGAGTCTCTAATTTGGAAAGCTATTGTCTTTGGTGATTGTAGTGGAGACTAATGCCTACGGGTTTTGGTCTAACGACAATTGTGATTCCAACAATAAACCAAAACTCTAGGCATTAGTCTCTAATTTGGAAAGCTATATTTCTTTCATCTATTTTTTTTTTTTTTCCATTTATCTGTTTATATTTTTCCAAATACTGAGTGTTATCACCAAATTTAACTTGATTGGCTGCTCATCAAACAACTCAGTGTAATTGTTTCAAACCACTTCTAATTGAAGATTAGCCTCTTCAGTTTGAGAGGGCTCTCTCAATGGGGGTTTATGATTTTGAATAAGGATAATACTAGATGGATAACTCTATAGAAGTTATAACTTGTTTTGTATGATTGTAGGTTGAAAAATGCAGGCTTGCTACCATTGGGCTTATGGAGTCAACAATCAGTAGTTTCAATGACAATGTTTCTTCACATGGAAGCTGAGGCAGATAAAGGTTTTAAACAGAGGAAACTCACACACATAACATAAGATAACACAGTCATTTAACCACTCAAGGAAGTCGGAGAATAATATTATGAATTCTGAGTAATTAGAGATGAAATCTACTGCAAGTGATAAAACATAAAGATATATATCAATAAGATATCAAAAACCTCATAAGAATCTTAGGTCTGGAAATAATAATGTCACTTTGTATTACTGATATTAGTAACAAACATACAAGTAGAAATTTGGTGCAAACGTTCTCCAACTCTTTACTACTTCGATGTTTTGTCTACAAATAGACATTCTTTACAATATGGATGATCTGCCTGGTGGCTAGATCCTCGAATTCTCCTATGACACCTTTCATAACTGAAATTAATAACTTACAATAGAAAACTGACAGCTATCTTTTAAAGAAACTAACTCTTAATAGGAATATATCTCTTATTTATTACATTTCTATATCTTATCTGTGAAACAATTACATGATGGCTACAAATTGAATGTCACATGCTCGAAGGAAACATGACCAATTTCACCACCACTTTATAAATTTAAAGCACCCCTATATTTGTGGAGCATAACCCTACTTTTTAGGAATAGATTACATTCATCTTCAACATTGTTTTGACTGATGACCTGTCTTCATGGCACTCCCTTTGAGCCATAAATATCTGATAATAAGCTCCATTAGCATGTTGGAGGTCTCCAACTAGCAAAAACTGCTTTTAAGATGCTCAAAAACCTTTAGCAATTGTTCGCTACGAAAACAGGACAGTTTCGTAGCGAGTTTTGGTAGCATGGGAAAAGTGGATTTTCCATCCATCTTCTTCAATTATTTGTTGTCCCATCATGTTAATCATGTCATGATGCCTTACCACCATGGATCCCCCTCCTTAAAACATGCAAAAACTGACTTTAAATGCAAAAATGCACCTACAGGTTTTTTCGTAGCGTATTTCTAGCTTCAAGCTTGAGGTACACTACGAAACTGTGTGAAAAACCAAAAATTTTCCCTTTCAAAATTGTCTTCAAAAACTGACCTCCAGCTGCAAAATTTTGATTTTATGCATATTATGAACCTCCTAAGGCATATTCCATCTCAAATTATTAATCCCGTGGTGTTTCTTCCTCATTTACAATTAGTTGGCTAATGGGCTCTTCCACCATTGTCATCTTCAAACCTTTCTTTCCTAGCTCCACATGAATTAGATCCAATTGTTGCTCTAGATCTTTCACTTTGTCCTTTAATACCCTGTTCTTGGATTGCAAGTGCAAGTTGACCCTTTTTATGTGCTTGACCTCTCCTCTTAGTGGCTGAGTCCACTTTATCAGTTTTTTTGTATTGTCCAAGGTCTTTGAGACACTTGTGACTTGATCTTCCCATATTTTCCTCATTTGTTCAAACTGAACCTTCTCAGATCTATGCTTCTTTGCCTCTTTCTTCAAACTGATATATCTTCGCCTACCACCTTCAACTGCTCCTTAAGGGTTTCAATTTCTGACTTTTCACTAATTTTCTCTTTACCCTTCCTTTGTTTGATAACCAACTCTTCTTTTGCAGGTGAAGAGAGATCTATGATACTTGGTGGCTGGGCAGTTTCAATGATCTTTTCAGTCTCTTTGCTACTTTCCATAACCTTCCTTGCATGTCTTGTTATTGGATTTCTAGGTTGAAACATGAAACCAACATCATCACCTACAAACCCTAATTTTTTAGTTGTCTTGCCTTTCTTTAGCTTTATTCCTCCATCTTCAACATATTCAGCTTGGACAATATATATATATATATATATATATATATATATATATATATATATATATATATATATATATATGTATGTATATATATGGGAGTTTCTTCAATGTCAATTGCATACAATATGTCTTCTAGGTTTCCTTTAGCCATTGTTTGGCTTCTAGTAACTCTCTTTTTGTTTTGTTTTCTAACTGTTGGCTTATGTTTTGCAGGTGTTGTTTTAGGTGTGTGGATCTTTTGCAAGGGCTCTATCTCCATGCTCACTGGTTCTAGTGGGGATGATCTATTCCCTTCTTCAACTTCCTCTGCCATTGTTGGTGATGAAATATTTCTAGGTTTGGAAACTCTTTTAGGAGTGACAACATCAACTTCAAAACCACTCATGAATAGAAAGGAGGTCCAATCTCTGTCTAGTCTCTTCGACTCCTCTAACACCAAAAAATTAATCAAACCATGGTAAAAGAGATAAGTTTCATTGCCTTATGTTTTAACTTGAACCTTATTTGAAATTTTACCTAAACTTCTATATAAATAAAAGGGAAAGACAAGTGACCTCTTACCCACAAAATGCAGAACAAGCCTAAGGTGGTAGGAGTAGACCATGTGAAACCTTCCTTCACAGGTAAAATACTTCTAAATGATCATTAATAGCTTTGAATAGTTGTCCTTAATGAAATTCTTAGGGATAGCATTTGTTTAAGCAATTTCACTATGCTCTGGTTTGATGAAGTCTTTGCAATCCTGCATGGTGAACTTGATTCCTTTAAACCACTGTTCCCCTCCTATAGGGATTCATGTTGCTACTGAAATGTTTTTTGGTGTTACTGCTACGTTCAACATTCCCACTTTTGAAGTTGTTCTAGTGAAACTGTTAGCAAATTCCTTGGAAACCTGTAAATGACAACCCTACAATCTTTGACAGAATTGCAAGCAACCCGTTCTTTTGAAAATCTCCATGGATGTTGGGTCTTCATTGAGAAAATTCATGTCCATGGGCTCATACCTGTTGCAGTGACCACCTTTTTTTTTTTCTTCCTTGTAGCCATGGTGGATTTATATGTTCTCAGCCTCGCTTTCTTGATGACAGCTACACCCTTTGAATCTACCAGCAACCTGCTTGGCTCGATGAAGCAACTCTCCATAAATCCAATAACATGCAAAGATAAAGTGGAGTATGACAAAATTACTAATTGGGTAAGGTTTTGATGGTTTAAATGACAGCTCATGCATTAATCATGACACATGAATGCTAAAAAGGGTAATGATGACCTCATACATGACTTTGTACCTTTAAATTAACCCTAACAGACTCGAATGACCTCCAGCCTAACTCCTCCAATCATGAACTAACACTTCACATCGAGTTTGACAAGACAGACAAGAAAACAATTTTTCATAGCGTAATTAGTTTAACTTTTGACAGTTTCTCTACGAAACTATTAGGCAGTTTCATAGCGAAAACTATTATTTCACTGTATAAAACGCTACGAAAAGTTGTAAAACTGGCTTAAGTGTCATTTTTAAATTTAGATGCTTGGAAAATGAAAACTAACACCTTATGATGACTGATGGGACATGACATGAGCTAAATGGAGGTGGCCTTGAACCTTAGGATAGGTTAAACATGTAAAAATGAAATTTTCCTATACCAACTTGAAAGGCTTAAGGAGACCTTTGATAAATGAATTGTATGACCATGTAAAGTAATGTTTCACATTTTTCTGAGTAATAACACTGAGAAAGAGGAGTGTCATCTTCAAGTGGGTCTTCTAGTTCCTTTGTTTCATTTTTCCCTGAATTTTCCTTTTCATTTTCTTCTTCAGTGTTAGGGTTTGGAAGTGACCTAAGTTGGCTTCTTTTAACCCATTTACTATTTTATTCCTCCCGAGCTTCTACAAAGTGGTTTCAGAATAAAAAATCTTGCCAATTAACTCCCTTATATTCTAAGTGTGCTTCTATGAGGATTTTAATAATTCCATGATGATATAGGGAATTATCAAGGGATTTTGATTCTCTTTGCACACTAGAGGCCATGTTTCTTGAATTCATATTTTTACCAAATTGAATTCATATTTTTCTTGTATATATTTGAAAAAATCTTCCTTTGTTAGTGGTTTATGATAAAATCTTAATCTATGACCATTAAAAAGGAAGGTAACTTATTCATAATCAATAGTTTTGATCTTGATTACTCCTTTTTCATAATAAATATCTATCTCATAAGGACCGAGCCAATGAGTCTGAAACTTCCCTTGAAAATATTTGAATTTGGAATAAAAAAGAAGAGCCCAATCACCTGTCTTGAAATTTTTAGTTTTGATAAATTTGTCATGCCATCTTGATATTTGTTGTTGAAATATGTTGGTTCTTTGGATACCATCTTGTCATATTACATCTAAATCATTCAATTATGCTAGTTTTTGTTTCAGATATTCTAATAGATCAAGGCCCAAATTACCATTTGTTCTAAAGTTCTCCACCTGGAACTCAATTGGAAGCAAAATTACTTCCCATAGACAAGCTCATAAGGAGTATGTACAATTTTATTTCTCCATGTGGTTTGATATTCCCATAGTTCTTCTGGAAGCTTTTCTGCCCAATCTTTATGCAAATGCACAATCTTGGTTAGAATTGCTCCAAGTACTTTGTTGGTGGATTCCACTTGTCCATTGGCTTGTGGATGATATGGAGTAGAATTTATATGCTTTATTTTATATTGCTCCATGATATTTTGCACCAAATTTGATGTGAATTGGGTACCTTGATCTATTACAATTTCTCTTGGAACACCAAAACGAGTAAAGATATCCTCAAAAAGAAATGTAACTACAACATTTTCAGTTGCAAATAAAAGAGGTTTAGCTTCTACCCATTTTGTAACATAATCTGTGCAAATAAGTATATACCTTTTTTGTGTATAAGGAGGACTTATTGGCCCGAAAAAATCTAGAGCCCATTTTTCAAAAGGTTATACAAGTAACTGTGGTTGTAGAGGCATTTCATACGATGGAATAGGCTTCCCCATTCTTGGAAAACTATCACATATTTTTACATATTCTTTGGTATCCTTAAAAATGGATGGCCAATAATATCCCAAAATAAGGATATTGTAAGAAGTTCGTTTGCCAACAAAGTGTCCACCACATGGCTCATCATGACAAGCTTTTAGGTTTTTTGGTACCTCATCCTCTCGAACAAAACTTTGGATGATCAAATCGGGTCTAGTAGTTTTGTATAATTCTCCATCTATCCAAGAATAAGGTGCATTGGTTTTGATAATTTTTTTCTTTTCCCTAGCTGATAGTTATGGAGGTAATTTTATTGTAGCTAAATAATTTGAAATATCTGCAAACCAAGGTGTTATACAAAATCTACAACTCAGGATAGAAATATCTTCCCTATAATGGGTGGCCTAGCCTAGAACAACAAAAATAAAAAGAAGCTAATGTTTCCCTTGAAGTAAATAGATAATGTGTTGAAACCTACCTGTGATCTCTTGTATGCTTCACTCCTCTCTTGATTTGAATGCTCCAGTCCTAGCTCCAGTCGCTATAATTAGAACCTACATAATCAAACAACACAAGTCAAGGATCTACCACATTTATGTAGCATCATCTAAATACTTCATTCAATGGATCAACATGGCATCGAAATGCATGAAATCATAAAATCATATATAGGAAAACAAATAACTCTTTACATTAATAGAAATGGATCCAAATATAGGAGTTGATCTTGTAGAAGAGATCTTCCAAGTAGAATTGTTCCTTCTTTTCCACAAAGTGCACCAATAATCACCCTAATGCATGGAATAATGACTCTTCATAGTAGCAGCATGAGGGTAGAATATATCTCTAAAATCCAACACCTATCTTGCAGATTGCCACAAATATATAAAATAGGATGGTAATTTGAGAGTTCTTATCCATTTACCAATCTAGGCTTTGAGATCCACTCTTGATGGGAGGATGGGATAAAAGGATAAGAGATGAAAAATCCAACGAGGGATAGGATAGGATTCGATAGTTTTATCTGATGTAAATAGTTGTAAAAAATACTTGAAGCTTATAGAAAAAGAGGCTTCAATATTATCTCTCCTTTTCCCAATTTTCTAGAATCAATGCACCCCAATGCAGAGCAACCTATTGGTAATCAACCCTACCCAGCATGGAGCAACCTACAGGTGAACGTAAGTCCACAGGCATACAAACTGCGTTGGTGCTTAAAGAGGTTGATTTAAGGTTTTTTCAAGCAGAAACACTAGGATTAAGGAGAGTCATGCTTAGGTATTTGTGTAATGATGATGTTAAGGGGTAAAAGGATGTTGATTGATCTAGTTTACAGGCCGATTGACCAGATGTGACAAAAAGGCTTGTAACAAATTTCCCCCTAAAGCATAAAGTCATAAATTGTGACTGATGACTGAAGTTCTTTACCTTGTCGCAAGTCAGGATTAAGAGCAACTGATGAGATCATCTTCTATTACAATAAATTTACATCATGACATTTTTTCTAAGGGAGGCATACCCATACGCAACACCTAAGAAAAAATTACATGTAAATTGATCAAAAGATGCGTCCACTGATGAAAAATGGTGAACCTAGGACTGGATGATTGTTTATATTATCATAACCATCATACATTGTGATCTTGTATTAATCCTAAAATCATAACCTTGAAGGATGAAATTATATCTTGGGTCTTTTATCTTGTTCAAACAACCATCCAAATGTATGAGTTCATCCATGTGAATAATTGAGTTGAATTCGAACATGGTAGACACCATCTAATTACCGTCTAATTATGTGAGTCATTAATAGACGCGATAGAAACCATCGATGATGTTAATGGATCTCAAGGTACTACAGTACAGTTTGTATGGTGTGAATGAATGTGTTTAAGTCAAACACTACACAGAATATTAAGTCGAAGGCCATTGATGTAAACATGTCGCCGAGAGCAAGGAAACTTTCCATTGATGTATGCAAGCACCAAGTTATCTAAGGGTTGTTTCTAAGTCAATTTCCTAGATAATGAGTTGATGTCAAAAGGAAGTGACCCATCGCAGGAGGGCCTTGATGTATCCCCCATAAACAACACACAAAAAGTATCATGATTTGAGATAGAATCATGTCGATAAGGAAATGGATCAGAAATGTTTGACATGGAATAAAGGCTTAAGAGTATTTTAGTAGATATTGAATGAATAACTTCTCTTGAACATAATGATGACACTGAATGGAGTTGGCAGCATTGACCCAAAAAAAAAATGGAGGATTTGAAAACAGTATGATGAAGCAAAATACAAGTAGATTACCCAACCTAATAGCCAAAGAGATGAAGTGGAAGAGTGTCGTGTTCAAGAGAGACTCACTGCCATTAGCAAATGGAGTACCCTATTTTCCCAAATACCTCAACCATACTGGTCAGTACCTCTTTATTTTTTAACAAGCTTGAGGATAACATATGCTTGATCTGTAAGTTCATCCTTTGGATGAGTCCCTTCGAGTATGTTTAATGAACCCAGAGAATTAGTGGTTTGGTCTTGTCATTTTTGATAAGTCCATTGTTGTTTTATGTTTTAACGAGTCTAGCAAAGGTAAAACTCAACATATTTTTCATGTTTAGAGAGTTTGAAAAAGAGGAGAAAAAAAAATCTCCAGATGTTTATTTTCATAAATAGTCCCTTGAGTATGAAAAGGCAGAAAACAATACCTAAGAGAACCTCTTATCCATGTTCTACTAAGGCATTCCTTTTTCGTAAATAGCCTATCTCAGTCTGGAAAAGGGTTAAACTTATACTGAGTAGGTGTATTTTCATTTACTTTAACGAATTCGAAAAGACAAGTGCTTGAAAACATTTTCATATTTTAGGAGTCTGAAAAGAGATGAAAGAGGAATCCAAGGGGTTCCTTTTCCGTGAGTTTATGGGGTTTGAAAAAGTGATAAAAGTGTATTCCTAGGTTAAAATGATCTGTGAAAACATGACAAAATTCGTTAAACAAAAGTCAACCTTCTCAAAACATCACAAAAATGATCAAACATACTTGTTTTGTGATAATAATGAAAAATTACTATTTCAAAACATTAAATATGATAAGATAATGAAAAAACGACCATAATTAATGAAAATTACTATTCATTTTCACCATTTCACATTTACTTTCAACAATGAGATTTTTGAGCACCTTTGTTTCCTCGATCTTATACAACTAATTGTGGCCAATCCGGTGGATCATTTCAAGCATCATCACTTCCAGGTAGGAGTTGATACCTGTCCCTTTCATTTCATGGTTCCATTTTTTTTATTTCATGCAACTTCTAGGGATTTTTTAGAACCCTAGGGTTTTAAAAATTCATCCTAGGACCAATGCAAGCCCTCCTTGTCGAAAGTAGCATTGAAAATAGGAGTAAATACGCTGCAGGCATGGCTGAAATGCTCTATCTTCCCTTCTGGGGTAGTGTTGGGCGCAATTTTCAAGTAAAAATTATCAGTTTTTCTCAAAATTTGTCAGGTTTTTTGCATGAAAAGGATCCTAGTGAGCCTCTTGTTGATTTCTCAGGTATTAATTAGCACAAAATGGCCTTTGTTTGGAGAGAAAGAGAACATGAATAACTTGACTTGAATGCAGCAAATGATCTTGCCACCATTCAGCCACTTAACAATTGTGGACTGTTGAAATTCTTTTGGTTACCTGGGATGAGGCAACAAAAGGAATTACTTAATTTACTTTTCCATTCATGGGATGTGCAAGCATAGGAGTTCAAGTTAGGGGAACATCTAATCGAGATTCAAATCAAAGACATATACTTTGTGACAGGTTTATCCATGCGGGGTGCCCCCATATCTCTCCTAGGTGGGAGAAGGGGTGGAGAAATAGTGAAAGATTACATTACCACTTATTGTAGAACTTGAGCCCATCCGACTCGATATGGGAAAATCAACATTAGAGATGTGCCCTATTTTCCTCTAAGAACATTCTTATTTATCATCATCAGATTGGATGGTATAGAAACACTTCATGTAGCTAGAAGATCATACACGCAGTATGGTTTAGAGTGTTTGGAATAAAAAATATTCAACTGGAGTGACGAGGTATTGTTCAATATGAAGGAATAATTTTCTAAAGAAAAAGAAAGAAAAATGAAAATTTTTTGTTATGGTTCAATTCTGATTTATTTTTCCCTTGAATGAATTCCATTATTACAGCCTCAACATATCACGTTCGATACGATTTATCCAAGGGTTCCACGGATCAGGAATTGGATAGACGTGATGTCTCGACATGTAGGTTCATCTACGGTCAACTTCATACCAACCTTTTTTAGGTGGTTGCATCAACAGTTCATTATGATTGATGATTATCCATACACGAGATTGGATTTCCGTGATGACCCTAAGCTCATGCTTCCTAAGGGTGGGAAATGGGGTGCCATGGGTAAGACATTCCAACCATTTTTTAAAGTTTTTAATAATTTTTATAGTTTTTTTGTGTTTTTTTATGTTTTTGAGACTAAAATATTGATTTTTTCATGTAGATTTTGGGCTCGTTCAACCTCTAAGAGCTTCATATATTCATCGTGTTGGGGAGCCACATGAGGTTTTAGTACTAGCACCAGTTGTTGTAGTATGACAGGATGCACTGCAAGATCTTGATGTAGCGGAGACCCTAGTAGAGGTGGAGTGCCACATGGAGGGTTTGACACATGGAATTGAGGAGACCGTGGTCGATAATATCCCTATGTGACTTCAATAGTACACTATTAGAAATTTTAGCATATTAGAATCTAACTATTTAATGGATGCAAAACAAAATTAATTGCTTTATTATCATGAGAGCATTATTTAATTTATTGAGGTTTATAGTATTATATTTTTGTCTAATTGTTTTCTCTGTAGTGTGTAGCTATGTATCTCAACTTTCTAAATTTTGTAAAACCAATATATATATATATATATATATATATATATATATATATATATATATATATATATATATATATATATATATATATATATATATATATATATATATATATATGTATGTATATATATACATATATTCAATGCTTATATGTTCCTATTGTTGCTTTAAATTGATGTGATGTGTATTGAAACTTATTTACATTTGTTGCAAATTTCTACCTAAAACATTATTAGCTAGTGCATCCACCAATGTATTTAGATTTCTAGAAATATGTTGATACTGGATGAAATCAAAATGTATTTCTAGAAGGCGAACCCTTAAGAACATGTGAAGGATGGTGGGAATCTTGATTGAATATACATTAGCCAATTGTAGTACGACAAGTTTTGAGTCAAGTTTCATTACTAAACGATGGATACCATGTGTAATAGCATCAGACATTAGCTTGAACATTGTGCTATACTCAACTATGTTGTTGGTAGAGAGGCTGATACAAAGCCCTTGTAGACTCACTAACTTGCCATTTGGAGCAAATATATCACACACTACAGAGGATATGTTCTGAGTACTATGACTAGCACCATCAGAATAACCGATATGTGGTTCAAGGGATGATGAAATCTACAAACCAAACACAAATGGGATCAATAGCAATCGTAGGAAACTCTGAAGAGACACACTGCAAACAAAATCATCACACCTATAAACAGTATTTACATAGTGTATTGCGCATGATATCAAGCATATTATTTTTTAAGGTACAACCCATTTCTAGGATCTGCCGATGGGACTTCATAAACATCAACTAACTCATAGGATCCTTTAGCAAGAACATGCTTGAAAATATACGGGCATAACAAAATCATTTGGAACTTTCCTACTCCTAATTTGTTAGATTCTTTCTCATATATAAGGACAAGGTCTCCTTCCGAGAAGACATGAGGCTTCAAACTTTTTTCATACTACGCCTTGACACGTTTCTTGTAGTCTTCATTAGCCATAGAAACATCTCACCAAGTATCATCTAATCGGGTCAGATGTAAGAGGCATTCCTCTTCTAAGAAAGTGGAAGGAAGGAGTTCTATAGCTAGTTTCAGTGATAGAATCTCACCTTTGAATGGGAGGATTGTTTCTAGACCATAAACCAATTGGAAAGAGTGAATCCAATAGCAGTCCTAACAGAGGTTCGGTATGACACAAGGTAGCGTAAAGAAGCAAATTCCATTTCTATTTATGGGCCCCTATCATGCATTGAAGCATTGGTTTAAGAACTTTGTTAATAGCCTCAACATTCCCATTAGCCTGAGGGTAGCAGGGAGTGAAACTTTCATGAGAAAGTCCCATGTTGGTAGTAAAATCAGTCATCATATGATTTTGAAAGTGCTTCCCATGATCTGTGACTATGGCTTAGGGAACACCAAACAATGCGATGACTTGATTGAAGAAAAAATCTACAGTCTTTTCGCTAGTGTTGCTAAATGTAGGCATCACCTCAACCCATTTGGTAAAATAATCTACCACTACAATGATATAGCCATGCCCCCCCGACTGAGTGAGGGTTACATGGCATGAAATCGATACCCCATTTTACAAAAGGACCTACAACGATAATGAAATGCAATGGGGCTTGTGGAGTACAAGCCTTACGATGATAAATCTGGCATGCGTGACACTTTTTGATCCAAAATCTTTTATTTGAGATGTATTAAAGAATTACATGTGAAAATTGTAGATTAAAACAAGAAAATTTAAAGACATAAACATAAGAAGAGAGCAGAATTTAACAACATGTAAGAAGACACATAATTGATGTCGGAGTTCGTCTAGGAGGGATTATGTCTTCGGGCCTTGCTCAAATGGTGGGGAGGCCCTTTTCTTCGTTAAGTGGAAAAAATGAAAGTACAAGTATAAAAATGAGAAATAACACCCTTATACCTCCATGGCTGAAAGTGCCTGAAAAATTGCAGACCTCTGATGAAGAAATGGACATCACCGTTGGATTTGTGGCGTCGAGTAGTGGAGAATCCATATAAAACTTTCCTTAATATAACAAAGTGAAAATCTAGCCCCTCTGGAAAATGGCTCAGATCATGGTTCTGCCCCCCTCCAACACACTGCACATGGTTCCAATGCCTTGATTTACGTGTCCACTCATGTCTGCCCTGGGCGCACTGCATAAATGAAATTGGTTGAGATCCTTAAATGGAGGGAGGAGGTCGGGTGGTCAAATCCCGACCCCTCTGAATTAAGGCGGAATTTGTTGTTTTGTTAGAACCACATTTAACTTTAGACCCCATTGAATATTTTAAATACTTAATAGTGGGGTTCGGGCCCTCATTGGGAGGCCTGCCCTCAATTTTCTGTTGATCACTGATGATGTGGTGGCATGTGGGTTGGGTGGTGGGTTACACCACCCCTGCCTACCCATATCAATATGGGTGTTGGTTATACGTGGCGTCGATGTCATATGGTGTGGAGACGGCATGGTCATGGTCGCTGACCCCCTTTATTAAACTTTGATTTTTATCAAATGTGGATCAGTAGGGGGGCTAGGGCGGGGGTCATAACCGGCGTTACCCATTTTTTATATATTTTTTATTATTTTTAAAACAAGTTGGTTTCTTCAAATCTTCTAGATTTTTTACCAAAGGAGATATTTTAATCGTCCCAAAAATTTGACTGGAATCTGGTGGCCGGGTTCCAGCAAAATTTTTTCCTCCTTAGTCTGCCACATCACCAAGTCAACCCTCGAACTTTGACTGCTCCTAACTCCTTCATATGGACTCAGAATTGAGTGTCGTCTGCGCTGTTGGAATCAGAAAGACGAGATATACAGCTTGAAATTAAGTTTTCCACATTCCAAACACTTTTATTTTTGAGCCCTTGTACTCAAGCGACTTGTACCTGGACCTGTTCGATCCACCTAGATCATTCCTCCCCACTGAAGAGATTTTGGACCCCAAAAGCATTAACACTCTCAACACACTGTTTGTGTCCTTTCCAAACGACACTTTCAATCCTCTATACGCGAAACTGGTACATCATTTGAAATCATGCACACCACACATGACTCAACCACCCCTCCTTGCCAAGAGTTAATAGCACATACTCATTAGCCAAGGATTACATAAAAGAAAAACAAAACAATCAATATCTCAACTACTCATAAAGAAAGGCCAAAACATCATTGTTGTGTTTTGAAGTGATGGGAAACACACCATCACATTTACATTTACTTGCAACGTATGATTTTCAAATGTGGTCATCGCACTAAGACCCCTAAAAGAACCATATTTTACTTAATAAGGTAAATGTATCATCCCCCTATGGAGGATCTACCTGTGGAACAGCTTCGGGGACCAGACTCTGTATGGGTGTTCTTTGATCCTGGCATGTTTGACATACAGGTTTATGGGTTCATTTTGGTTGTGATGATTCTTCCTCCTCCATACCTTTCATGTCGTCTTGGAATGCCTCCTCCCGATGTGCATCCGAGAAGTGCCCATGAATCCATCATTGTTTCTAAAGTGTGAGGAGGTGCTCTCATCATCAGTTGTTGGTGGGTCGCTGGTTGTTTTGGAACTTTCTCCCACTTCCTTCCTGGTGTGTCTAAGCCCTGCATGACGTGAAAATTCCTTGACATTGATGGGTTTTAAGATGCCTTGGCCATTGATGTCGAGGCCCTTTCCTTGATACCTCAACTTCTTCAAAAATTTGGACCTGATCCCTGTAGTATGTTTTTCAAAAGAAGCGAATTCATCATCATGAAAAATACATGAAATTGAAGGGTTTATTTTTACCTCGGGTTGGTTATGTCACAATTTTTCCAAGGCCTCATCCTTAGCTTGTAACTGGCATAGTAACCTTTGTTTTTCTTCCCTTTCTTCCTGTAGGAGCCTTCTTAGCTCAGCATTTTCTACTTGGATTCCTTAGTTAATCTCTTCAAGTTCTTGGAACTCTGCTGCATTAAGTGTCATTTTCTTTTTTGGTACACTATCTGTTGATATTTTTGTTTCATCACTTGAATCGGAACCCATATCTATGGGTCCTTCTACCATGATCCCAAAGGCTGCAAGCTTCATTTCATTGCCTGAATCAGACCCTAGGTCAATTGGTCGACCTCGTGCAAATCCGGCAGCTGCGACCTTTTTATCTTCCTCGGATCCAAAATATTCAGAATCTCGGTTTTGTTGTATGGTGGTGGAAGTCTTCTACTTCCCTTTTTTGTCATTTCTCTCAAGTCTCAACTCATGGTGTAACTTCCAACAATTTTCTTCGTCATGTCCCTCTTTTTCACAATGTGTGCAATAGGGATTTGCTCCCCTTCTTTTGGCTGCGAAAATCCTTTTTGGTTATTCACTTTGTTCATGTGCCCCCCTTGATTTCTATGTGCATGGGCTTCACACTAGCCTCATCGATGGTAGGAGGCTCAAACAAAAATAATTAATGTATTATGTAACTATTTAATGACCCAATGTACTTAGTTACAACTTCAGGAGAATCTAATGAAATGCCCAAACTTAGTGCTTGTTTTCTAAATTCCTCGGTAAATCTTTGCACATTTTGTCATTTACCTTGCCTTGGGTACTGTGACTCCATTAAGGATCTTTGCTTATAACCCATGGGATAGAATTGATCTTTAAGTGCAGCAATGAAATTTGACAATGAGGAAAGAAGGTTACCCAAATTACTGTTGCCTTGAAGTTTTCTCTCCCACCAAATGAGAGTTGTGCCACTCAATTGAAGAAAACCCAACTGGATCTTTGCCTCATCCTCCACAATCTGCTGAATCCTACAGTAGATTTCAAGCTGCCTAATCCAGTTGTTAAGTTTCTCTGCATCACTTTCACTGTTATACATGGGTAGATCAAATTTTACATCTAACTTAAAGAAAGGTTTATTAAATGCATTTCCATAAATTTTATGATGATGGTTAGAAGAGGAGGAAGGAATTTCATTTCCTAAAGGAGGTGGGTATCCTCCACCACCTCCATGCGCTGAACCTTCTCCTTCTCAAACATTCTCCCCTATTTTCTCTAACTTCTCAAGTCTAGAGAAAAAATTCTCAACCCGATCTGCCATGGTGTAGAAGATATTGTAGAAGTTGAACTCTACTTCATGTTGCTCCTCGTCACTCATGTTCCTTATTTGATTTGCACGTCCCACTTTGGAATCAAAATACTGTAGCGTCCTTGCGCCTCTTTGTAGCCTATTTCTAGTTAGCATACAAGCATGTAATTCACATCTACAAACACCTGCGTTGATACCACTTGATCCAAAATCTTTTGTTTGAGATGTGTTAAAGAATTACATGTGAAATTGTAGCTTAAAACTAGAAACTTGAAAGGCATAAACATAAGAAGAGAGAAGAATTTAACAACATGCAAGAAGACACAATTGATGTCAGAGTTTGTTCAGGAGGGACTACGTCTCCAGGCCCTACTCAAATAGTGGGGAGGCCCTTTTCTTCATTAAGTGGAAAAAATGAAAGTACAAGTATAAAAATGAGAAATAACACCCTTATACCTCCATGGCTAACAGTGCCTGAAAATTGCACACCTCTAATGAAATGGACAACACCGTTGGATTTGTGGCATCGAGTAGTGTAGAATCCATATAAAACTTGCCTTAATCTGACAAAGTGAAAATCTGGCCCCTCTGGAAAATGGCTCAGATCATGGTTCTGCCCCCCTCCTGCACACTGCTCATGGTTCCACTGCCTTGGTTTCCATGCCAGCTCCTGTCTGCCCTAGGTGCACTGCAGAAATGAAATTTTATATAATGGAAGGCTAGGAAAACTCCCCAAGAGAGTCGCTAGTCGAATTGGTTGGGATCCTTAAATGGAGGGAGGAGGTCGGGTGGTCAAATCCCGAACCCTCCGAATTAAGGCGGACTTTGTTGTTTTGTTAGAACCGCATTTAACTTTAGACCACACCAAATATTTTAAATACTTAACAGTGGGGGTCGGGCCCGTATTAGGTGGCCCACCCCCAATTTTCCGTCGACCGCTGATGATGTGGTGGCATGTGGGTTGGGTGGCGAGTTACACCACCCCCACCTACCCATATCAATATGGGCGTTGGTTATACATGGCATTGGTGTCGTATGGTGTGGGGGTGGTGGGGTCATGGCCACTGAACCCCTTTATTAAAATTTGATTTTTATCAAATGTGGATCTATAGGGGGGGTAGGGCGGGGCTCATGGCCCGCCTTACCCATTTTTTTATATTTGTTTTATTATTTTTAAAACAAGTTGGTTTCTTCAAATCTTCTGGATTTTTGACTGAAGGAGAAATTTTAACCATCCCACAAATTCACCTAGAATCCATCCAGGTTGGCCGAAATCCGGTGGTCGGGTTCCAACAAAATTGTTGCCTCCTTAGTCAACCCTTAAACTTTGACTACTCCTAACTCCTTCATACAGACTCAGAATTGAGTGTCGTCTGCACCATTGGAATCAGAAAGATGAGATCTACAACTTGAAATTAAGTTTGCCACATTCTGGACACTTTGATGTTTGAGCCATTGTACTCAAACCACTTCTACCTGGACCTGTTTGATCCACCTGGATCACTTTTGGATGGCGAGGATCCAATCGTGAAATATGGTGGGCCAAAATCAACCAGCATGTAAGATCTTCTGTGTTGTAGCATATCCAGATAGATGACCCCACATGCCCCTAAGTCGCATTCATTAAGGACTTTATCGGCCTCCTTGTGTGTAAGGCATCTTTGGAAAATCGTATCAATAACACATCGATAAAGAGTTTCGTCGATGATGATGTAGTTATTGGCTTGGTATCGAATGCATTGTTTCCTAGAGTGAGAGGCATCAGAATAGAAAGTATGGGTCTAGAGATATATAAGGATACCCCCTTACCATGGATCAGATGATTATATCAGAAACAAAAACTCATCTGGGATGGAATCCTCAGATGTCGTCTCAAAATCAGGAGAGGGAAAGTCACATATTAGCTTGGCGAAAACTAAATATTTATTTGATTTGGATTTAATGAATTCCAAATCAAAATCTTACAAGATAATGATCCATTTAGAGTACTTCCCCCCCAACAATTGACGTGGAAATATGTATGTAATAGGGCTGCAATCGGAAATGACCTTAGTTTTCCAAAGCAATATATAATGACGAAATATTTGGACGGCTTAAATTTCCGCCAAAGCTAATTTTTCCATGTGAGTCTACCTGATTTCAGTATCTTTAAGATTTTGTCCGAAGTAATAGATGGTATTTTCGGTCCCTATATCATATTATTGGACAAATACCATTTTTATAATAGTAATGGAAGCAGCAAGGTGTAGGAAATAGTGGCACTGATAATCTGGGGATATAAGAGAGATTCCCAAACTAGCACATCTTTCAGGGCATGTTGGTTTGAGGGGTCTTGACCCAAGTTCAGTTTTAAGGTTTATCAACAAACCCCTGTACTACTGGCCCTTTCGGAAATGGCCTGCTTGTGCAGTTTAAGGTCTCACCCGAAGTAGTATGGGAGGGTGTTGGAACGAGGTATCTGCATCCTGAGAGAGAGAAAGTTAATTAAAGAGGGTTCCTTCATATCTAACAGGCCTGCGCTGGAGAAGCCCTAACCCAGAAACACTTAATAGTATATTGACAAAATAACCTAAGCGAAGCTCATGAACCACAAGTTAACCAATAATCAAAGGTAATAAGGAAAAACACAACCAGATCTAAGCATTCATTATCCTTTCTAAACTTCACATCCATGTGCACATCAATTAATTACCAGTATTCAGTAAACATACATAATCATAGATAGCGCAGCTAGTAACACAATACATAAATACTCATATATCAGCAAAATGGTCTTCTAATTCATTAATATTCATATTCTACTTACAGACTCTCTTTACCATCCCGCACACCCAGCCGGCATGATCCGCCCCTAGCCATAAGGATCCCTTACCCAGGCAATCCACACAACAGATCTAAAGCTCATATCCAAACTTAATCCACACTTCAACTTTCCTCTAGACTCGATTTATCCATCTATTTATATCATATTAGCATGCGCTACTCTATGGTCCGCAAAATATGGTTTGCGGACCCTTTGTCTACCCTTTGACCCATTACAATTCATTGGGGGCTTTGTCTCGCCCCAAAACCCCTACGCTAGACTAAACTATTACAAAATATTACAAAATTGCACCAAAAATTATGGTTAGGGGACCTCGCTCCAACAAGGAATCAAATGATTTCCAAGCAGCGTTATCCCAATGGAATGGAATCCATTTCATAAGAAGGCAAGTGAAGGGAATCCATTTCTTAAGATGGTTCTACAGTTACTGTTGCACCGGGGAAGGGGAAAATCCTGCTTTATGTGCCTGTGATGACGATTTTCACTGTCAGGCTCGCTTGAATTAGCCTTGCCTAGTTCACACTCGGTTGAAGGGTATCTTCTTTGAGCTGGAGCACCTGTATTCAAAAATATAAAGCCGCCAAGGCGGCCTTCTTCTGATCTTCCAAGGTAGTCCATCGATCCTCGAAGGTAGTAGCAATGAAATTTGTGATCTTATCCAAATCTTCCTCTGTTAATGTGACATCCACTTCTCCTCTGGCCTTATTGGCCTTTCATTTCTTCTGCTTCCATTTGGGAGGCTTGCCTATGGGCTTTATTCCATGTGGGGGATCTGCACCCTCCCCACCAAGTCCTTCAGTCTCTGCATCCCACTTAGGCTCTTGCTCCGCCCCCTTGGTGACATGCTTGTGGTTTTCCTTGGTCATCATTTTCTTAGTGGAGCGCACCTTAGTCTCCTTGAAAAAGGTGTCTTTTGTGACCGGGGCAGAGGATTTGAGGCCAAGTTTCCACGCAGGTGGCCAAGTTGAGACGAGTTGGTCAATCTTCGCCTCGGTGGCCATGGATGGAAGATTGTACCATACTGGATATTTTCTTGCCCTGATCTCTACATTGTGCATGGTGACATGAAAGTCAACAATGCACTTGTGCTTCTCGTATACTTCAGGCAAAAATTTTAGCCTGGAATGGATCGTCGCGACCAACGCACAATTGAATAACCCCCAAAACACCTTGTTTTCCTCAATGCGCTTCGAATCCTTCAAGTCCCACAGGTTCGCATAATGTGCTCCCTCATAGACACCGGGCTCAAGCTCAGGGAGCACTGCATCATCAAGTGTCTCCCACATGATTAGGGTGATCAACAATAATAGCCAGGAGTAGCAAAATTCCTTTCCCTGGTCCTGTGCCTAGCACACATTATCTAAAAACTCCTCGCAGAGGTACTGCGACCAGTTGTAGTAGACCCCCTTCTCACACCATCCTGCCAGCTGAATAACATAGGCAGGGATGACCAATGCCCTACACTTCCACATCATATTACATGCGAGCAACAGAGTTCCCATGTGCACTCCCAGGATGAATCCCTGCTTTTCACGGTCGACCTTGTATTTTTCCTACATTTATTCTTCCACCTTATGCTCATATTTATTTCTGAATCCCATCATGGGATGGGGCTCCTTAATGGGTAGGTCGATGATTCTATGAATTAGCACAATGTCAATCGGGATGCGGCCTTGGATCCAAATGCACCCATCGTGGATCAGCAAAAGAAGCTGGCACATAACCAAGCTAGTGATAGGATATCGCCCAAAGTGGGGGATGGGCATCAAATTCAATATCCCTGAGGCCTCTAGTCCACACACCCATGAAATTGGTTCCAACTTTGGCATATTATCATACAACACTCTCTCGAGATACAATTCTAGGGATATATCTTGGAAGTCGTCTTCAATTGCTAGGTCATAGTCATCAAATTTTATGGAGGGAAGGCTACCAAACATGTTGCCTATGAGAGGGACCTCCTGCAGGACCAACATCATTTGGAGATATTCCCGGACAACATTGACATTCTTGGGGGTGCACACCATCGGCTTCCTTGGCTTAACATATGCTGGCAGCCATGAGAGTAAAGCCACCAGCAGAGCTTCTTCCTGAGTTGTCATATGGCGCTTCGAGGGGTTGGGCGAGTGCACCGGAGGCTCTTGTCGAGGAGAATGCATGATCCTGGGGGAAGTTTGTGGCTTCATCGCATCCCAATTTGTGGCTTTCCCCTTCCCTTTCTTCTTTCCTTTCTCCTTGCCCTTTTCCTTCCCCTTTCCCTTTCCCTTAGTTGGTGTGGACACAACCTCTTCTACGTCAGAGTTAATTCAAACACATCCTCAGACCCAATTTCAGCGGATGTCGTAACAGGAAATGATTTAGCGAGGTTAGAGGCAGTCATTCTTGCTCGGAAGATGAATTTGGGGTTGCTACTGTCATAAGGGGTAGCTCGCCCAGACAAACAGATGGCATGGTTACAAAATACACAAAATTTGCAACACAATACAGAGCGTAATAACTTCAGAGAGAAAAGGAGCTTATTATGACTTGTGGCCCTCCTTTTATAGCCTCCCATGAGTAAAAATGGTTGGATTAGCCTTAAATGCGACTTACCATCAAGGAAATAGTAAAAAATCCTCCCAGATCGCTACATTAATTTCCAAGTACCCACTCCACCCAATGGTAAAATCATTTTTTCAACCATTTTTACTGTTCCGACAGCTAGTTTTTCTAGTTGTGCATTACCCCTATGCCTTCGTCGCAACCTCCCGTGCCTCCTTATCTATGCTCTATCGTTGCGCTCCCACCACACCTGCATGTGCCTTTCATTCCTAGTGCATGAAACAATCCTGATACAAATACTCCGGCTATATAGTAATTTGGTAGGCATCGGGTTGTCCCTGTAAGGTTTCAGACGACTACCATTAATGTACCCGGGCAGGTAATCTCTGCGGAGCATAGCCAACCTTACCGCACCACCATCTGTAATATACTTTATAATATAAGGACCCAACCAATGTTTTCCAAACTTCCCTGGGTTGTGTGCAAACTGACTATCATAGAGAAAAACCAACTCTTCCTCCTTAAACACTTTCTGTCAGATGTGTCGATCATGCTAGGATTTTTCTCGTGCCTTTTGCACTTGCTGATGAAAGTTAGCAATGAATCAATCTTCTTCCAAGGCAACCAGCTTCGCCAAACGTTCCTCCATGATGTCAGGTTCCACCATGTTTGTAAATAATCTAATGCGCAGGTTGGGGACAATATATTCCATGGGCATGATGGCATATTTTCCATAGAACATCCTGAAAGGAGTCTTCCCGGTCAGTTTCTTACATGTAGTCCTATATGCCCATAGTACTGAAAGGATGCACACGTACCGATCACTTTGATTGGAATTACATCTCTTAGTTAGCGCATGATCAAAATATTGTTGAAAGCCTCTACGGCACCATTAGCTTATGGGTGATATGGGGTACTTTTCGCATGGTGGATCTGAAATTATTCTGTCAAAGCTTCAATAGTTTTATTAACAAAATGCATACCTCTATCGCTCATTAGGATCTTTGGGCAGCCAAACCAGGTCAAAATATTCTCAAAGATGAAGTGTGCAACGGCCTCTATAGTACAATCCTTCACAGCCTTTTCCTCTGCCCATCTAGTCATATAATTAGTGGCAATAATGATGTAACGTGTGCCAGTCTTTTTCCCCAGGGAATTGACGGGTCATACAAATTCTATAGCCCATTTTTCGAATGCTTGCAAAACCATCTGTGGTTGCAGGGGTATTTCATATCTGCACGAGGGCTTCCCTATCCATTGGCATGCATCACATGCTCGATAGTATGCATGTGCATCGCTATGTAATGTAGGCCACCACAACCAAGCCCTCAACATCTTTTGGGCAGTGGATTTTCCTACGTAGTGGCCTCCTGCCACCCCTCCATGGGCCTCAACCAAGATAGCTTGTCTCTTATGTTCTAATACATACCTCTGCAATACCTCATCTACTCCCAACTTGCATAAGTGACCAACAATTAGAGTGAAATCAATTGCTTGGGCCACCAAATCCTTTTTTGGTGCACTAAATAGTCTGTGGGTGCCATCCCATCGGTCAAGAAGTGAATAATGTCTACAAAGTGCTCGTCAACTATATTGATAGCAAAAATTTGCGCATTGGGTAATCCTTCTTCTAGACTAGTTGGTTCTTCCCCACTCTCAATCCGAGACAGGTGATCAGGTCCTACATTCAGTCTCCCGGGCTTCACAGTAATCTCAAAATCATACTCCTGAAATAGCAATAACCATCTACAAATCTTCCCCCCCAATGCAGGCTTATTGACGAGGTATTTTAAAGCTGAGTGATCAGTGAACATATTAAAGTGTCCTCCCAATAGATAGTGCATGTATTTATGTTGGGCATACACCATTGCTAGTCCTTCTCATTCCATAGTATAATAGTTGTGCTTTGTGTTAGAGAGCTTACTTCTAGCAAACGCAACCAGATGATCAATGTCTCATTCACCTGGCTGCTCTAAGACAAATCCTAGGGCTATTCCTGATGCATCCACATGTACATGAAAGACCTTCACCTAGTCTAGAAATATGAGAATAGGTGCAGTGACCATATTTTATTTCAGCAACTAAAAACTCTTCTGCACTCCTCATCCTAGAAAAAGGATTGATCATTCTTTAAGAGCTTCTCCATTGGTGTCGTGATTAGGGCGTACCCTTGAATAAACTTTCTATAGTATCTTGTGTGCCCTAAGATGGAGCGCAACTATTTATCAGTGGTGGGGACTGCTAAATTGATGATAACTGCTATATTCACTAGGTCAACCATCAATCCCTGATGACACACAACGTGTCTCAACAGAATTCAAAATGGTAGGCATAATATGCATTTCTTGATGTGTAGCGAAATCTAGTGTTTCATACTAGCATCCAACATCATGCACGGGTTTGACACATGCTTCTTTACTAATCCAAACATTGTCCAATCATCAAAATAGACCTCCAGAAAATCATGGATGAAAGGCTTTGAATATTTCTACAACTACGCACAAAAAAATGGCAGGGGTATTCTTCAGTCCAAAAGGCATGACCATGTACTGGAAGGAGCCCCATTTGGTTGCAAAGGTTGTATTGCTGCAATATTTAGGTGCTATTCTGATATGACGGTATCTTGAAAACCCATTAGTGAATGAGTATGCTTCTGGACTTCCCACATTATCCAATATTTCATCAGAGAACGATGTAGGGAATGGATCATGTACACAGGCATCATTCAACTTGTGTAGATCTACGTAGATCCTTATCTCTCCTTTGGTTTTATTTTCTTGAACCCCCATAGGGCTTACCCAATCTGAATGATCTACTAACTCAATGATACTTGCTGCCACCATCTTATCTATTTCCTCCTTGACTTTCTGCTTATACTTGGGGTTCAACTGATAGGACTACTGCTTGACAGGATGTATGTATGGCGTCAAGGTGATTCTCATGACCCCCAGATCTCTTAAAATTCCCTTGAGCTCAGAGAACTTCGTTGGGAATAGGTCCTGATATTTGGTTAGTAGCTCTGTGATCTTCCCAACCATATTATCATCCCAGTAATCCCCAATTTTGGCCATCTTGGGTTGCTCTTCTGTCCCAATGTTGACTTCCTTCAAATTTAATGGTTTGGTCACCTATATTGTCTGCAATAGGGGTTTTGCAATGTTGGCGAGAAGTCAGGTCTCGCGGACAAGACCCAGGTTCAAGAGTTGTGGCCAACAAAGGGGTCCGGTGTATTCTAGGAACACGCCGGCATTTTCACCCTGCTCTGGAGAGCAGTGCGTCTCACCCGAGGCGTGCCGCAACCACATGCAGAAGGGGATGAGATCAATGGCAAGGAATAAATCCGCAAGTCATGAAGGGCAGTGCATTGATTACATATACAGAGTTATATATACGCAAGATCACTTAATAAGCATTCAGACAATTGCAAATAAAATTTTAAACTAGCATAAACACATTATAGGCACATAAACATCTTATTGAGACAACAACCTTCCATTGTATTAATCTCTTGTCCAAAAACATGATTACATGGCATTCTCAATGATAGCTTACAAATCTGATACATATGGATTTCAGAACAGAAAAGTAGAATAGAGAAGATGAGGAACCCTAGGAAGGTCATGCATGATTCTTCCGCAGACGCTCTGTGCGTCTTCCTCTGTCACAAGCCTCGCAACCTCTTCAGCATCTGCTTCTTCCGGCCGGGTGACTATTATTTATTCACCCGCTCTCGCGACTATCAGTTCCTCTGTGTCTGTTCTTCAGTTGCTCCCAGCTTCTCTCCTGTTATCTGCGTGTTCCGCTTTCTGTCTTCTGCTGTGTGTTTCCTTCATCTGTACTTGTCCCTGTTCTATCTCCAGCTATCGCATGCTTCCGCGCCACCTTGATAGCTCCGCGACTCTTGGTAGTTGCGGCACGGTCGCGGTTGCCATGTGTCTTCATGCCGCAACTCAAAAAGGTCAAAATTCAAAATGTCTTAGCCAAGATTTCAAAAACTAATCAAAACAAGGGCCCCAACATGCAACTACGTGCTCTCCTTTCGACTCTGGGATAGTGATATTTCTGGGATCATCATCACAGTCTTCTACTGAAAAATTTCAAAAGTTGACAATATCCTGCATCTGCATATCCCACGCTAGTGCAACACATTCTTTCTGAGGTAAAGACTCATCAAAGACAAGAGCATCTATATCTTGTGGGGCTTTGTCTAGTTTCTCTGTCCCTCCAACTAAACCAAATGTCGCCATGAAATCCTCTGTCATGATGCCCCAATGGCGAGTGCACTGGTGCAGCTCTGCATCTAAATACCAGGTGGTGGGGATTGGTCCTAAGGTGTGAATAAACATATGGACCCATTCATTCCATACCTCCATCCACATAGCCAAGTGCTTGCATGGGTCCCCACTGCCGGAAAAGAGTTCCATGGGTGGGTTGACTGGAGGTTCAAATCACATTATCATCATTTTTTGGAATTCCTCCCAACCCTGGAAAGCCCCCTTATGGGTTTCCCACCACCACGCAGGGGTCGCGCGCATAGCCAAATCAAGTGCCCAAAATCTCCATTCTTTAGGGACATCAGCTTTGAACGCTTTAAGAAATTCCTTAACACTACCATAACCATAAAAGTAGGGAATTTCTCTTACCTATGAGGATATGCCTCGAAAGCTATTTGTGATATTGAGGTGCCTAGCACAAATACGTCATGCAACCGGTTCTGCCAATTTTCTATCTCGCCATCCCAACACATCATGTCATCACCTGTAGGGTTGATCCAATCATCATCTCGTTCAGTCAGTTTATAAATATGGTCAACATCCTCCTCTTTGCGCACCAATTATGTATATCATTCACCTTCTACTGGATCCAGGGGAGCTATTTCCCGCGTACCATTATTCTCGAAGATCATGCTCCTCCTTTTTAGGTTGATGATACCGCCCATGTCAATAGCCCAATCCAGTCATAAGAGTGCAGGGTATGGGTCCGCAACGTCTACAATCTATATTACTTTGAAATCTGCATAGACTTTTACTCCCGCAATGTCTACCACAACCTTTGGCAACCTTCCTATGGAATGATCTTCTGCTAGTTAGCCATACGTAGTTGGATGGTTGACCATTCCAATTTAGGTTCTCCCATTCTTTTCCATGTTTGTTTGGGTAGGACATTGGCATCAGATCCCAGATCCAAGATGAATTGGTCCATTTCATATTATCCAATCTATGCAGTCATACACGTCTCCCGACTCATCCTCTTCTTGTTCTTCTAAATCTTATTCACAGATTTAACCTTCGTTAGGGGGGCATCCCTTTCTGCACAAATACCTATTAATGCTTGGCTATTCTCCACCGCCTTTTGATTGCACAGTAACTTCATACATGCCTGAATGAATGGATTAACTTCTTCATCTGCCTTTGGATCCCCAGAAGTCCTCGAGGTGGATGCTTTGTCCCTAGAAAAATCCTTTCGAGCTTCGATGAAGGTCTCTTTCTCCTTTTGCAGGTCTAGAATTTCCTTTTTGTCAGAGCCCTTTTGTGATTAGTGGTTTGGTTGCAACTTTTTCCTCAACTCCTCCTATGGCAATGCCACTGCGCTTAATTACATTTATACTGGGTCCATCATTGCATGGTTCCGCCTTAACCTGTTTTACATTTTGTGTTGGTGTCTACTGTTTCTCTTGAAAATTCGTTATTAGCATAGGGCTGTCTTCAATTACATGATCAAACTGTCTGCAATACTTGCAGGGTTGGTGTGCTAGATTCGGGAAGTATCTTTCATAATTTCCAACATCCCCATAGTTGTAGAAAATTAGTTTCCCTATTCCTCGACCTGTGCCTTCACCTCTCCCTCCTCCTCGTACTCTTGCAGGGGATCATCCTTGCCTAGAGGGAGAGACTGGCAACGAAGGGACAACTTGCACCCTGTACAGGTTTCCCATATCTATCATTAGGTGAAATGTTTAGCAATTGTGCTCGTTGTGACCCACTAACGAGCATAATCTGCACCACTGTTGCTTTAGTTCTGGGACGTAGGTGCCTAATCATGAGCAGTGGTCTGCATCATGTCTTCCTACTATCCGACAGTCAGTGCACCACAGTGTGGGGTTACTTGTTCCAACCATGTCTCTAGAGCGCATTGGACTTGGTCCCCCAGCCTACATATAATCAGACAACAGAGGGCACTAATCCTTAGTGTGGCCTGATACCCTACAACGTATGCACCAGAAATCCATGCTAGCCTCTTTACCTCGACCCCTTCACAAATTTTTAATTTCTAAGTGCATCGCCTCTATCTGCCTCTGGATTTGTAGCGCCCCAAATTGAGCATCGTCCCTTGGTGCAACTTCTAGCTTCATGGCAATCTCCAGGGCCTCTTCCTGTGAATCAATCTTCTACTGACTCATAGGTCCGTGCAGATGTGGTAACAACATGGCGATAAACCACTCCTTATGTTGTTTGTCCTCATAGAAAAATCCTCCATAACTGATGACTTTCTTCAGCCGCTGGTTAGCTTCCCAAATAGACTCTGTAAGTCCCTACTTAATATCTTTTAACTCTACGACACATTGAGAGTAGGACTTAGGCTTCTGGAACTAATTCTTTAAGGCATCCTTAATGTCCTATATTGTAGGGTTCGCATGCTGACCAATGTATCCCATGAACCAATCCAAAGCCCGCCCTTCAAAGGATATTGATAGTTGTGCTCTTTTTACAACATCATTATTAACATTTTACATGGTCCATACCGAATTTGCCACGAACCAGAACCGATCCATATCCTCATCCCCCACACCCTTAAAGGTGGGTAACTTCATAAGCACAACCATATCGTCTGCAGGCGGTGGCAGAGGTGGGGTAGGAGAATTCTTACCTTTGCCTGAGTTTGATGGTTGTGTGGTCGGGGGACTGATCTCTACATGCACTGCCCTGCCTTTGTTTAGATCAAGTGGATCCCATAGAGGAATATACACTGATCTATCCCATTCTTGATTGACCTAGTAGTATTTACTACTTATCGTGCTTCCGCGCTGATCGGAGGTCATTCACTCAGTGTGATTGCACATGACACCCTTTTCACACAATTTCATCTTAATCAGTAGCGGAAACGTTTGCAAGAACTTACCCCTAAATCCCTTCAAAAACCTTTGCTCTGCTTCAGAATAGGACACAAATTTATCAACTGCAAATTCAGTTACAAATCCACCCAGCACGCTGTCAACCCAGTCATCTATAGTCTGGGTGATATTGTTATTATTATTCTCCAACTGTTGGATAACCTCAGGGGTCCACTGCGCGACCTGGTCATCTTTGCAACGGGTTTGAAATTATACTAACCTCACCAGCCACTCCTGCAGTTCATGTGCAAAGGTTACAAAGAAGATTTCGTGTACTTATGTAAAAATGTACTTATTCTTCCACTCTTCAGTAGATAAATTCTTACTTCTATTTTCTTTTAGGGAAAATTCCTTTATCTTATTTTCAAACCAGTCCTCAATTTCAGGCTTCAAAGGCTTCAAATGACCTTGTGGAATTACCCCATCTCTCTCTCAAAACTCTCCTGGTCACGGCAACGAAACCATTTTTTGGTTTGAGGGGTCTTGACCCAGGTTCAAATTTAAGGTTTACCAACAAACCCCTATACTACTAGCCCTTTCCGCAATGGCCTGCTTGCACAGGTCAAGGTCTCACTCGAATTAGTATTGGAGGGCACTGGAACCAGGTTTCTGCACCCTGAGAGAGAGAAAGCTAATTAAAGTGGGTCCCTTTAGATCTAACATGCCTGCACTGGAGAAGCCCTAACCAAGAAAACCTTAATAATATATTGACGAAATAATTTAAGCGAAGCTCATGAACCAAAATTTAACCAATAATCAAAGGTAATAAGGAAAAACACAACCAGATCTAAGCATTCATTATCCTTTCTAAGCTTCGCATCCACGTACGCATCAATTAATTACCAGTATTCAGTAAACAGACATAATCATTGATAGTGCAGCGAGTAACACAACACATAAATACTCATATATCAGAAAAATGTTCTTCTCATTCATTAATATTCAGATTCTACTTACAAAATCTCTTTACCAGCTCGTACACACAGCCGGCGGGGCCCGCACATAGCAGGACTTAGGGTCTCCGCACACACAATCCGCGAGGTCCGCACATAGCAGGACTTAGGGTCTCCGCACACACAACCGACAGGGTCTACACACAACAGGGCTTAGGTTCTCTGCACACACAACCAACAGGAGCCCTTGCCTAGACAATCCACATAACAGATCTAAAGTTCATATCCAAACTTAATCCACACTTCAAATTTCCTCTAGACTTGATTTATCCATCTATTTATATCATATTAGTCTGTGCTACTCTATGGTTCACAAACTATGGTTTTTGAACCCTTGGTCTACCCTTTGACCCATTACAATTCATTGGGGGCTTTGTCCCGCCCCAAAACCCCTGCACTAGACTAAACTATTACAAAATTGCACCCAAAATTGCAGTTAGGGGACCCTGATCCAACAGGGCATCAAACGCTTTCCAAGCAGCGTTATCCCAATGGAAGGGAATCCATTTCTTAAGCAGGCGAGTGAATAATTTGGTCAACTCAGCATAATTCAGGATGAACCTCCACATAAAATTAGCTTTCCCTTGGATTTGTTGAAGCTAAATAAGAGAAGAAGGTGTAGGCAAATCGACGATTGTCTAGAATTTCAGAGGATCAATACAAATTCCGTGTTTTGAAATGACAAAACTAAGAAGTCGTCCAGAACTAATGCAAAAAACACATTTGTGTGGATTAAGTCAAATATTATAATGTCTACACCACAGGAAAATGGCCCTAATATGCATTGGATGATCATCCTGATGTTTAGAATGAGCAGGGACATCATCCAAATAATGTTGTTCCATATGATTAATATCATGGAAAGCGTAATCCATAGCTCACTGAAACGTAGCCCCAACATCTTTAAACCGAAAGGAAGTTTCCGATAAGCGAAAATACCCAGGGACAAATAAATGCAGTTTTAGGTTGATCGATTGGGATAACATTAATTTGATTATAGTTGGAGAAGTCATCCATGAAAGAATATATTTCACAACTGACACTTTCGTCAACAATTGATAAACGTGGTAGGATAATTTTCCTTAGGACAAGCGCAGTTTACATCCTGATAATCAATGCATACTCGAATTTTCCCATGTTTCTTCATGACAGGGACGAAATTTGACACCAAATTAGATAAATGGATGAGATAGATGAAACCAACACGAAGAATTTTTTCAACCTCACATTTTATTGTGAAAGCCTTCTTCGGATGGACTAGAAGTAGCCATTGTTGGACTCGTTTAGCATTAGGATACATTTTAATGTCGTGAACTACTATATTTTGGTCAATATCTAGCACTTCTTCATAGTTCTAGGCAAATAAATCTCAAAACTCCTAAAACAGGGCTTTATAGGTCTTAATCTCATTGGGAGAAGAAGATGCACCGATTTGTATATTTCGACAATACCTGGTTTAATAGAGATGTCAAGAGGTATCATCTCTTTGATATTAGAGAGGTTATTTTCGGAATAAACTTCATGAAATGAGATGAAACTCGTAAATTATTCAACAATATTGGGAATATAAACATCACCAATATTATCCTCTATGGAATCTGGAAAGGAGGAATGATGGTGATGATCATCCCACGGTACATCGTCTGAAATTATGATCTACATGATGCTCTCATCTGTAGGGAATATGCGAGAGAATAGATCATAAGACATGTAATAATATAGTGATCGAATGCCCCAATTAATCGACGAAAAATTGCTACAACAAGTCGCACAAGACGAATAAATGGCCTCGTAATCAAGCTCAATGGGGCTAAGAAACATTCAGACACCAAAACTATTGATGCCAGTTTCTCCTGGTACTATCCATGGATTTTCTAAGATAGTAGAATATGATATCATGTTGATATAGGAAACCGAAGGTGAGTTGTTGGGAAGCGAATGAGGAGGGAGGGAATATATTCCCATAAGCGAGGAATTCTTGAGTAGGCCAATCCTGACATTATGATAAGAGTGTAGAGTTTTGTTAAGTCCCTATATTACAAGTGTAGTCCCTTATTGGTGTTAATGTGTCCCCCTTATTGTTATTTTTGTACCCCTATAGTCCCCATATTGTTATTGTTCTGCCCCATAAAATCCCAATATTATTATTTTTGTGCCCTTACATTATTATTGTTAGGTCAGATAGGATTATATTATGACCCCATGGACTCCTATATATATAAAGGAGGTTGTGTCATTTGTATCATCCAAGAATTTTCCATTTATGTAATGTAAAGGAGGTTTCCCCCTCGAAGAGAGTATTTTCTAAGTCGTTGATCTCTATTTTATGCTATTTTGTGAGATGGTTTCATAACATTTGGTATCAGAGCTTTGGATTTTAGGGTTTTTCTTCTTCAAACTAGTCATCATGGAATTTCCACTATAAAAACATTTCTACGAAGGTTTAGAATGTAAAAAAAAATCTCATTTGCACTGAAATCTGGAGGAACTTTGTGCAAAAATTTTAGATATTGGTTCACAATATTTTGGGAGATATGATCTGTGGACATTAGGGTTTTTGCAGGCTCCTGAATTTAATCTCAAAGAGGTGACCTTTGGAAATGCATCATAACTCTTTCTCTGAGCATCGAATTGGAATTATGTAAAAAATGGCCAAAATTACATGGAATTTAGTTTCCTGTGTATTGATTTCAGAACCAAAGGAGGAAACAGTGACACGTGGTATGCCTTACAAGTTCGCTCTACTGAACCAGTCCATAACTCGGTCATTGTGGGAGATTCGGCATAACTTTTCCTTGAAGAATAAAATTCAGGTCAGACCTATGGAATTGGAAAGAATATTCATAGGAATACTAAAGGACTGAAGATAAAATATTGTGGATCCAAAATTACATAGATAGATTAGTTTCAATCGCAAGATATTCAAAACCAAGAAAAAGGTGTGTCATTTTTTAAAAATTGCATAAGTCTTGTTTGAAAAATTAGTTTGAAGTGATTCCAAGGGCATATTGAAGTATACATATCAATATTGGGTTCTAAAATGCCCCCTAAAAATAATTCAACACCCATTAATCCATCATAAGGCTCTAATATGACTCATGAAGAGGAAGAAGTGCAACATGACATATCAAAATTACAAGACCAAGTGCAACAAATTTCGCTCTCGCAAAGAGTAACAAAAAATGAAATGGAAGCTAAGATGGATGGTTTGAAGAAAGGCATTGAAGCTAAGATGGATGGTTTGAATAAAGGCATGAAAGGTAATATGGATGGTTTGAATGGCATGGAAGCTAAGATGGATAGCGTGGAAGCCAAGATGGATGGCATGGAAGCTAAGATCAATGGTATAGAAGGTAACATGGAATATTTGAAGAAATACATGTAAGTTTTGAAGGAAGGTTTGGAAAATTTTCTACAAGAAAATCTTCCTAATGGCGACACGATATTAAAGGAAACTCATGATGAGAACAAAATAAATGTTAATCGTGATTTCATAAACTCTAATGTTGGATTGAAGACCCACTGTGTTCCAAATATCGATATGAGGAAGTTTTATGGCAAGGATCTCGTAACATGGGTACTACACATGGAGCAATATTTTGATCTCCATAATGTGAAAAACACACAAAAGGTACGCATTGCAACTTTATATTTAGAACAAAATACATTTGTATGGTATCGATGGCTTTTCTCTCGTAAAAAAATTGTCACTTTGTCAAATTTTACGGAGTAAATGATAGCTCATTATGAGGATACACAGAGAAACACCTTCTCATCCAATTGATAAATCTCAAACAAAAAGGTTCAATGGTGGATCACATTGAGGACTTCCAAAATTGAATATAAGGATAACTTATATTCCATAGGAACATAGGATTGATGTCTTCATAGGGACTTTAAAGGATAACATCCAACATGAGGTTCGCCTTTGGGAACTTGATTCGTTGGAGAAGGCATTCAGGTTGGCAAGGAAAATTGAAAGTAAAATTATGGCGACAACCACTCACATCCTTAAAGATGGAAGTGTTGCTACTCTTAGACTTCCACAACCTACAAGGTTGACACCACAAAAATTGGAAGAAAAAATAGAAAAAAGGCTTTGCTACAGTTGTGATAGAAAATACACTAAAGTTCATAAGTGTTCTAAGAATAAAATATTTTACATAGATTGTGAAGAGGAGGAAGAAAATGAACAAGAAACTTCAAAATAAGAGGTTATACACCAGGAACCAACCCTAGAGAAAGAACCATATCCTATAATGCATTGGCAGGAATTACCGCTTCTCGAAATCTCAAGATAGAAGGACATATCAAGAAGATTAATTTAATAGTGTTGATTGATTCGAGTAGTACCCATAATTTTATTCATTTTAAGGTAGCCAAGGAATTGAATTTCTTCCTATACCTAGCACCATAGTGTCAAGTGATGGTTGCAAATGGAGGAACTATAAATTTCTCTGGAAAATGCCATAATATCAATATAACCATGGGGGAATATGTATTTAATAATCCAATGCTTTCCATTCCAATGGGAGGTTCTGATGTTGTACTAATGTTGTACTAGGAGTACAATGGTTACAATCTTTGTGGACGGTAGCTTTTAATTTTCAAGAAATTTTCTTGAAAATTTTCTTGGAAGGAAAGGAAGTTGAAATACGAGGTATCCCAGGGAATTTGGGAAATATAATAATCTCTAATGTCACGAAAAATCTTCTAAATAAAGAAAAACGAGGAGTAATTGCATAATTATACTCACTATAAGTTCTAACATCAAAATCATCTATTTCTCTAAATCTCCAAAAATCCTTGGACAATCATTCCAAGGTGTTTTAAACTCCCAAAGGACTCCCACCTATTCGTGATCATGATCATGCTATTCATTTTATTCCAGGAATTGTTCGTCCAAACATCAGGCCTTAAATATATCCTTATGTCCAAAAGAGAGAAATTGAACGTATGATTGCAGAAATGTGAAAGGTTGGTATAATTCAACCTAGTCAAAGTTCTTTCTTTGCTCCAGTAGTATTGGTGCACAAGAAGGATGGATCATGGTGCATGTGTCCGGATTATAGGGATCTTAATAAGATCACTATTAAAGATAAATTTTTCATTCTTGTGATTGATTAATTATTGTATGAATGACATGGATCAATTTATTTTACCAAGTTGGATCTTCGTTCAAGATATCATCAAATTAGAATGAAGACTGAAGATATTCTGAAAACAAAATTTCGAACTCATGAGGGTCATTATGAATTTTTGGTCATGCCTTTTGGCCTTAACAATGCACTTTATACATTTCAAGGGTTGATTAATTCCATTTTCAAACCCTTCCTTAGAAAAATTGTTTTAGTATTTTTTGATTATATGCTAATCTACAGCAGGTCTTGGAAGGATCATGTTCAACATGTTGATAGGGTGCTCAAACTATTGGAGGAGAAAAAATTATATGCAAAAACCTCAAAATGTTTCTTTGGAGGAAAAGAGGTGGAATATCTGGGTCATATTGTATCTCAGGAGGGTGTTAAGGTAGACCCTAACAAAATTAAAGCAATTAAGGAATGGAAAGTCCCCACAACCATAAATCAGTTGCAAGGATTTCTTGGGTTAATAGGGTATTATCACAAGTTTGTTAAGAATTATGGGAGAATAACAACACCTCTAACAACATTATTGAAGAAAGATGCATTTTCATGGACTCCTGAAGCAACTAAGGCCTTTGAACATCTTAAAGAGGCAATGTGCCAAGCACCTGTCTTGGCTATGCAAGACTTCACAAAAACCTTTATTGTGGAATGTGATGACTCAGGAAATGAAATTGGTGTTGTTTTAATGCAAGAAGACCCATTTCTCTTAAAATTCTTCCAATCAAAGGAAAGTATTTACAGAAAGCTATTTATGAGAAGGAAACATTGGCAATACTACATGCACTAAAGAAATGGTGACCTTACCTAATGGGAAGACACTTCAAGGTAAAAAATGATCATGATAGTCTTAAATACTTTTTGGAACAAAGAATATATTCAGAAGAGCAACAAAAATGGGTCACAAAGATGTTGGGTTATGACTTTGAAATAATCTACAAAAAAAGGAAGTTAAATGTTGGTGCAGATTCACTGTCACGAAAGGATGAGGAGGTGGAAGCATTACTTTGTGCCATTTCTATTATCTAACCAGATTGGATAACCGAATCAAGGGAGGAATGAAAGAATGTCGAAGAAGTGTGACACTCATTCAAAATTTGTATCAATATCCCATTACATATGATAAATTTAGCTGGAAAAATGATTCCTTATGGTCAAAGATCACTTATATATTTGTAAGAATTCACAACTACAACAAAAGATTATTTTGGAATTGAACACCTCTCCCTTATGAGGACACTCCAGATTTTTTAAAAATTACCACAGGGTGAAGAAAGAATTTTTTTGGGATGGCCTTAAATCTGATATTCAAAATTTTTTGGTGGAATGTTTGGTTTTCCAGCAAAATAAATTTGAGACAATTAATACCTCAGGTCTGCTACAACCTTTATCCATTCCAAGTCAATGTTGGGAGGAGGTTTCAACAAATTTTGTCAGAGGTTTACCTAAGTCTTAATCATGGTGGTAGTTGATAGACTTACCAAGTGTGCACACTTTTTTGCGTTATCTCATCGATTTAAAGCAATTACAGTTGCTATTGCATTTATGGAATCAATTCAAAAGCTACATGGAAACCCAAAGATTACTGTAAGCGACGGAGATCCCATTTTCACTGGAAATTTTTTTATGGGATTATTTTCTTGTTTGGGTACTCAATTAGCTCATAGCTCATATTATCATCCTCAATTCGATGGGAAAAATGAGATAGTGAAAAAATGTTTGGAAGGATATCTTCGTTGTTTTTAATCTAATAAAAAAAAACAATGGGTCGAGTGGTTACCTCTGCCTAAATGGTGGTGTAACACTTCCTCCATACTGCAGCAAAAATGACCCCATTTATGGCACTTAATGGATATCATCCACTGTCTATCACATCATCTTTAAGAGAAAATTCTAAGGTTCAAGCAATGGAAGATCACATCGAGCATGAACAAAAATTTCTCCAACTCTTAAAGCATAACCTAAATTTGGTACAAAATCGAAAGGATGGGATGGGAAAAGTAGATTTCCAAACATTAGCAGTCAAACTAAGATAAGGTATATTTGATACAGGCTTAGCAATAACTTGAGGTGTACAAACGACAGGTTTCCCCCCTACCAAAGGAGGATGGGATGATGGAAGCAACTGCCCACTAGATGGAGGGTACCCAACATAAGGAGAATTGGGTTTTTGAGGGTGTCTGCTAATGTAAGGACCAGCCTATTGTGAAACTATAGATGTGAGTGGAGGAGAAGGAGAAGATTGTATTGTTCTCATTATAGAAGTGCCAGATGGAATTCCAGAAACATATGTCATGGGAGAAGTCCAATGAATGGATGTCACACCAGAGAAGGTACCAGATAATGACTTGTAATGAAGCGGGATGGACGAGCCACCATAGAGATGAGTCTCTGGTGATGTCTCAAACATGGATGTGAAAGAAACATTGGATGTCTTAGCCATGGCGTAAACATGCTTGGAAACCATAGCGGATTCAATCATGGTTAATAATCCTAAATATTATTTCCGCGAGAAACTCTCGAATGAACTAAAAGGAATAGAATCGATTAAAGGAGCTTCAGATGTGTTCTAAAGATAAGGGAAAGGAATATCCTCATAAAGGTGTAACATTCTGAATTGAACATGAGAGGAGGGACGAGGTTCTTCCTGTGCGATCTCTTCAATACTTAGAAGAACATATGGAAGAGATTCACTATCAGGTCCAAGATATATGGTTTTCGGTTGTATATGAGACAAAGGAAGATAAGAGGAAGTAAAAGGTGAGGATGAATGAGGTTCCTAAGGTTGAATAACCTCGGGTATTAAAGTATCAGACTCAATGAAGTCAGGAAATAAAGGTTCAGGTACTTCTGTTGTGATTGTGTTAGTTTCATCATCAAGAGTAGATGTAATCTCGAGCTCAAAACTCAAAGGGAAGGATGATCTTTGTGGATCAATGCCAAGAGGAGGACCAGAATTAGTTCCTAAAGTTCCTAATTCAGTAGTTTACATATTCTTATGCTTTTTATTGTGTCTAGGAGTAGCCTATGGTGGAAGAGGAGGCTTATTTTTCATTCTACGCGAATGAAGAAGAAGGGGTGTTTGTTATTCCTTATTGGGTTGTAAATTTTAAAAAATAACACAAAATAAATAAAAAAAGGTGTAAAACTAGGTATAAAGGTTTACCAATAAACCATGAACTATAATATACACCTTGGCGAACCAAGGACTTAACGTACATGCAATGAATCTCCCTGAATTTTATGTTCGGTTTATCACGGTATACAAGGTGCCCGACTCGGTTGCCTATGGCGAGGACAGTAACCTATAGGGGACTCCCAAAATATACTCGATGGTACGTGGGAGTACAGTTCATATTAGTGTTTTCTAACGTGTAACCATATACTTTTCATGCACGGAGTGGCATACAATATACCCGAAAGTACGTGGAGTACAATACTATACACTTACGTATGTGGAATGGGATATCACCCCTAGGATACAACGTTGGAAAATAACAACAGCTCCTACATTTAAGGATGTTGAAACACATCTCTAGCCTAGACCTCTTAATTTTTGCGTTAATGTTACAAATTCTCCTTACGTTGATTCAGTAAATTTTAATTTTTATCTTGATTAAGTTTCATTTTTATATCTCACCATGAGTTTCACCTGAATTCCCTAAAATGAAAGCTAGCATGAAGAAATGAAACCTTTCTCTTTCATTGAAATCCATCTAAGGAAGGGAAGATATAAAGAGTATGCATCATACAAAATGCAACAAACAATATGCAAGATGAAATTCCCTTTTCAATGTAACTGTTCCAATATTGATTCACACACAAAGCCATATATGCTATTGCAAATATTTTTCTTTTCAGTTCCTCTTAATTATCAAATGTGATGAAAGCTAAGATGCAAGTATAATCATTGATTCAAATAAACTTTTTAGAACGATGATTAAAACACCATTTCATTCAAGCAACCAATGATCAAACAAAATCAATTTTCCAATGACCTAGTGATAAGAACAAAATAAAATCTAAATAAATCATCATCCAAGGCACTGAAAAGCAAAAACAAACCAAATGGAGGCTTCAGAGGGACCACAAGACATTCAAAGACTCAAGGAAGAGTAGCTAGAACAAGGCTGACCAAAGAGAAAACCAAAATAAAAGCAAATTCATGCATGAACAGGGGCCAATAGAGGTGTAGAAGAGGCACTAGTGATATGAAATATTGGCACAGAGAGGGCACAATAGGGGTGCAACACTTTGTCCCTACACCAAAGGGAGCATTGGTCAAGAAATAGAAAGTTCTAACACAAAATTTTCAATTGATACTCAATGAAAGGGATTTTTAGGTCCTTTCTTTACTGAATATGATAGTAAAGGTATGAAGAAGAGCTAAAAAAACACCAAGGACAAAGAAACCACCAAGGGCATACATTGATCCCCAACGTAATCGCCAATTTGTTGCATGGAAGCTACGATTGTGCACAAAAGTATATTCCCTGGACTGGGTGGCCTAGCCTAGAACAACAAAAAGACAAAGAAGCTAATGTTTCCCTTGAAGTAAATAGATAATGGGATGAATCCTACCTGCGATTCGTCGTATTCTTTGCTCCTCTCTTGGCTTGAATGCTCCAATCCTAGCTCCATTCGTTATAATTAGAAAATGCACAATCAAACAACACAAGCCAATGATTTGCGTCATCTATGTACAATCATCTAAATACTTCATTCAATGGATCAACATGGCATATAAATAAATTAAATCATAAGATCTCATATAGGAAAGCAAAGAACTATTTGCATTAATAGAAATGGAGTGAGTTACAACCTAATATAGAATTTGATCTTGTAAAATACCTCCTCCAAGTTGACGTTCTCGTTATTTTCCCCAAAGTGAACCCCTAATCACCCTAATGCGTGGAATAATGACTCTTCATAGCAGCAACATTAGGATAGAATCTATCTCCAAAATCCAACCCCTAGCTTGTGGATGGCCACAAATATATAGAAGAGGATGGTACGTTGGGAATTCTTATCCATTTACCAATCTAGGATTTGAGATCCAATCTTGATGGGAGGATGGGATCAAAGGATAAGAGCTGGAAGATATAAGGATGGATAGGATAGGATTTGAGAGTTTTATCTGAGGTAAATAGTTGTAACAAATCCTAGAAGCTTATAGAATAAGAGGCTTCGGGATTCTCTCTCTTTTTCCCAAATTTCTAAAATCAATGCACCCCAACACAAAGCAACCTGTTGGTGATCAACCCTACCCATCTTGGAGCAACTGGCTAGTGAATGCAGGTCCACGGGCATAAAGACTATGTTGGTGCTTAAAGAGGCTGATTTAAGTTTTTTCCAGGTGGAAACTCTAGGATTAAGAAGAGTCATGCTTAGGAATTTTTTCAATGATGATGTTAAGGGGTAAAAGGATGTTGATTGATCCAGTTTATAGGCCGAATAACCAAATGTGAAAAAATGGCATATAAAAAAAGGTGTTTTAGTATATATTGAAAAAATATTTTCATCAGGAAAATTTTCTTTTAAAGGAACATCATCATTATTATTCTGCATTCTATAAATACAATCAAAAACTGTATTTTTTTTCCTCGTCTATCAAGAATAGTAATGTTGAATTATTCTAATAATAATAACCATATTGTAATTATACCATTAGTAATTGGTTTTTTAATTAAATATCTAATATAAGAATGAAATTTATGAATGAAATTTTCACAACCAGTGATATAACGATGAAACTTATTGATGGCATTCACAACAGCTGAAAATTCCTTTTCTGTTATAGTGTAATTTAACTCTGTTCTAGTCAAATTTTTGCTTGTATAATAAATAGCATTAAGGAGTTAATTTTTTTCTTTCCCAAAATAGATCCTAAAGTTTTATCTGAAGCATCATTAGAAATGTGGAAAGGAAGAGACCAATTACACCCCCCCCCCTTAAAATTGGTGTTTTAGTAACATTTTGTTTCAATGTTTCAAATTTCTTTTGACAGTCAAAATTCGAAACAAATTCATAATATTTTGTAAGAAGTTTGAAAAGTGGAGAGGCTATTCTTAACACCAAAAAATTGTACACTTTAAAAGGAACCTAAGGTCGTCCAGCAGAACGTTCAGATAAATATTTTCCAGGTGGAGACATTATGGAAATCCAAAAATTAAAATTCTCCTAAGGTTGCAAAAGTAAAATATCCATCAACTTAATAAATCAAGAAGTCATGAAAACATCAACCTAATAAATCATGAAGTATTAGGAAAAAAATATTCATGGTGTAGATTTTAGATTTTATCAAATTTGTTGTGATGAACAATCTACTAGAATATCCATGGAAATTTACAAATAAGATCATGGAATGTGGAAGAATAATTCTCTGAAGGAAAATAGAGGTTTTTTGGCTGCATGATTAGGAAGGTATCAACTTTCTTCAGGATGGCTTCATTCTAAGTCATATAATCCTTCACGACAAGAATTTTGGGGATAACCATATAAAGGGATTTGAAATTTTGTGTATGGTCAAAGGATCCAAAGTATTGTTTATGCCTATTTACAAAAAAAAAAATCTATGTAAGAGATGGATTTATTCATGGATAGATATTTTTAAAAAAGAATTTGCATATCTATTTTGCATAAGGACATTCCATAAAAAAGGTTCTTTTCAATTTCCACTAAGGTGAGGTATAGCATTCATCTTTCGGGGACAATAATTCCTCTTCTTGCAATACTATTTGTTCTAAGATTATTCCCTAAGGTAAAGTCCAAAAGAAGAAGTTTATTTTTGGGGGAAATTTGTTGGTCAAAATTATTTCCTAGAGAATCTCCTTGGATGAGATGTTTCATTTCTCTAGTTACCATGCATATCATTGCTTGACTAAATAATCCATTAGACCCCACCATTGCTTGTCTTATTTATGAATAGAATCTAGGGCATGACATAATAAGGAGTATTCAAGGATGGGGATAAGACGGGATAACATGCTTTCATAATGACCAAAATTCCAACTGATCCATAGCCCATATGAATTCCATGAAGAAATTTCCATAAGAGAAGTTTCCCATTCTTATCTAGCCATTAACTTAAAGGGTTTAGTGAGGAGTTTTTAGCTAATGAGGATGTTAAATTTCCATAGGTTAATGTGTATGTAATTTCCATGGCTCCCAAAAATGTTTCCTTTGATGATGGGAAGAGTTGCATTTATAGCTTTCCAAATTAGAGACTCTACTTGTCTTGGATGGAAAAATTGAGATATTTCTTCCTAGGTCCCATAAAATTCTTTTTGAGTATAACAGTTTTGCACCATTATAAACCCTTGGTGACTAATTTCCATAATATTTTAGGCCCCATTTCTAGATTGACTAAATGGGGTCTTTTATTCCCAATCCACCAACGAAATAAGGTGCCATGATGGTTACCCACTTAACGAGATGAAATTTTTTGGTTTAATATTTTCCCCATTCCCTTAGAAATATTTTAAGTTCCTTTGAGATTTGAAACTTTACATAAGAGAGGGATAGAAGGGAGGAAAATTTGAAAATGGGGATGGAAAAAGGGATGGATTTTAGAATACTAATCTACTAGCCAAGTGCAACTATAAGGAACCCCAAGAATTCATTTTGTTTTTTTATTTTATTTTGGACACAACTTTTTGCTAATGATAAGAGGAGAGGGAGTGGAGGCTGATAGGAATTTTGAGGTAGGTGAAAGAGTTTCATAATTATAGAGGAAGAAGAATATTATTTCTATAAATATTAGGAATTTTTTTTTGACATCCCATCCATAAATATGATATTTGTGTCTATTTATCATCCTTATAGAAGTTTGGATGATATTTGTGTCTATTTATCATCCATAAATAATTTTTTACCTAGAATCCATGATAACTAAAGCACCACCCAAAAATATTGTGTCATCTACAAATTAAGAGTGGTTAACTCTCTTAGCACCATGAACAATATTGATCTGGGGGATTTGACATGTTATTCATTCATTTTCCATCTTTATACTAAAGGAGACGACCATTACAGTAACTAGAAGAGAAGATAGGAGGAAGCCTTACCTTAGACTTCTGTTAGCACGGAAAAGGCTAAGGTTTTGTCATTGATTAAGGGGAATATCTCGGGGTGTATAATACAATAAATGATAATATTAATGAAGTGTAAACAATATCCAAATTTGGAGAGGACTTGAAAGAGGAAGGAGTGATATACATTATCAAAAGCATTGGCTAGATCCAATTTGATGATCATTCCTATGTCTCCTCTCGACTTATTCGAATGGATGCCTTCTTGAAAAATTTTAATTGTCCATAATTTTCTTATTGGATGGGAAACCACCTTAGTTTTTTGAAAAAAGTCTTCAAATAAAGGGTTTTAATTGATTGGCAAGGATTTTGGTCAATGTCTTGTAAGATACTATTGGGTTATTTAATTGATCTTAAATTAGTTCATTAATTGTCAACCAAGGTTTGTGTATTAATGAAGTATATGTGCACCATATATGCCAGGAATTCTATCTTTAGATGAAATTGATATAAATATGGATAAATTTTAGACAATATTAAAGATTTGTCATGCACATGTTCTTTCCATTAAAGCTACATCAAATTCAAATGCCAATATATAGCTTGAAACCACAATATATTTTAATTGCAAAATTGAAAGTCTATTTCTAATTGTGTAAAATAAATATTAATCCTAACTACAGAAAAGATATCCTAATACTAATTTCAGAATTGAAATATTAACACTACTTTGCAAAAGGAAATCTTATCACTATTTGCAAAAAAGAAAACTTAACTCTAATTTCAAGAAAGAAATTCTAACACTAATTTGCAGAAAGAAATACTAATACTAATTTCTTGGAAGAGGAAAGTAAATAGAATGAAATTGGAGCTTCAAGTGATTACTAGTGTGTGATAATAAGCTCTGAAAACCATATATTCATTGTCGATGAAGTTTAACTGAGTTATAAAACTAAATTACTGAATGAAATGCATTCTGGAAAATAAATATTTTTAGTATTTTATTTTTATGAGCACTCTACAAAAAACGGGATATTAGATTAGAAAAAAAGAAAAGAAATGTAACTATTGTGTTTGACAGAGATAAATCTATATGAAATTGTGATTCAAATGAAAATTATCTATAATAAATTGCAACATGAATGAAAAATATCTACCCTTACAACTCTCCAGGGGGGGCTCCCAAGAGTGCAAGTTTGTATTTGATCAATCGATTGCTCAACAAAGAAAAAAAGAAACAAAAGATTATAAAAACATGGATTATTAATACCTTTTATATGCTTGAGTAATAATATGATGACCTTGATTAGGTTGAAACTACAACAAGATGGTCCCAAAAAGATAAACGACAGGAAAAAGGGTAGTAAAAAAGAAAACAATTTCAGACTTCAACATTCCCCCACACCAAAGGTTTTGCATGTCCTCATGCATCAAAATATCAAAATTGGTTCCTTCTTATTCTTGAGTGTATAATCTCATAAGCTTGTGCAAGCATATCCAAACTAGTGCTTTTCATTCTCTTTTTTATGATAAATATTTCCCTTAGTTTCTTCATTAGGATTTACTCAACAATTCCCTTATTCTGCTTTTGAGGAATCTATTGTTGGCTTTGAGCTTCTTTTTCTTCTTGTACCATTGGAATAGATGAAAAATTACATTATCATTCTGAGTTCTTAAAATTTCATTTTGTATCTTTGTTGCTTCTCGTTCCTGTGTGATATGTTTATTGAGAACTTCTAACTCATATATATATCATGTTTCATAGCATCCTTAATTATATGATATTTTTCAAGCATATGATCTGATAGAGGGGTTTCATCAAATGCATTTTATTGATTCTAAGAAGATAAGTTTACCTTTTGTTGCGCTCTTTATTCCAAAGACTCCACATAGTCATATATTTCTTGTTGTACTAGATCAATGTCTAGTGTTTTCCTTTTCAGGCTCAATATTTGAGATGGTGTCCTGTAACCTTCTTCTTGGAGATCAATCATTTCTGGAGATTGTGTACATTTGAGAGTTTGGAATTTTTCCTCTTCTCAGTTTCATTCCCAATTCTTCAATTTTCTGGATTTTCTTCCTTTTGTTGGTTTGTTCATGTTTCTTCTTTTCTAGTTCTTCATTTTCTTCAGGCAGTTTAGTACTTGAGCTATATTTATTTCATCTAACATTTTGTTTTCCATTTTTCTGTTTATATTTTTCCAAATACTAAGAAAGAGGAGTGTCATCTATATCTTCTAGTTTCTTTATTTCATTCTACCCAAATTTTCCTTCTCATTTTCTTCTTTGGCGTTAGGGTTTGGAAGTGACCTGAGTCGACTTCTTGTAACCCATTTACTAGTTTATTCCTCCTGGGCTTCTACAAAGTGGTTGCGGAATATAAAATCTTTCCAATTATCTCCCTTATATTTTGAGTGTTATTCTATGAGGATTTTAATAATTCCATGATGATATAGGGCATTATCAAGGGAACTTGTTTCTCTTTGCACACTAGAGGCCATCTTTCTAAGACTACAAAGTAAGAAATATGGTAAATTGATTTCATTTCCATCAATAAAATGCATGAGAAGTCGAGCATGATAGAAGAACAAGGTTTCATACCTTCCTTCAAAATTTAAATTTTTTTGAATAAACAACAATAAATTCCTCCATTTTCCTTTCAATATTGTGATCAGGATTCCCTTTTTAAAGATAGAAATTTCCATAACTGAATCTCTAAATAAGTTTACCTAGTCTCTCTCTTTTATTTTTTCGTTCTTAAACAAACTCTCTCCATTTTTGGGTAATTTCTTAGCTTCTTCCATGATGGAATGTTTTAGTATAGGTTTAATGTCACCAATTTCTTCCTCGACCCCATCAAAAGCCCGAGTGAAAGCTTTAGTCACCTTTGTCTCATGCCCATCAATTTTTTCAAAGAACCTGATCCACCCTACTTGTTCCAATTGTTCTTTGAACCATGGGTATGATTGAAGGAACTTCGCTCCATTAGGTTATGATCGGATGATGATACCCATAGTGGAGAGAAGCCTTGGACCTGAACTATTTCTTTTTTACAGAGGCAATGGAGGGTTGACAAGAAGGAGGTGAGAAAATTGTTTGGAAAGGGATATGGAATGGAGTGGAATGATAATGGAATTGGGTGCTCGTAGGGTATTTGATTCATGATAGGACTAAACATTTTTGCATAATTTCCCATGATTTTTAGATCTGCTTTCATAGGATCGATAAGATTTATGTGATTTCAAATGGATTGGATGTAACAGGTTACAGTCATGATGATGGAATGAGGTTTGTAACAGTTATGGTAGTGGTACATTATTTTTTGCAATTTATAAGGTCTTTTAATAACCAATTATTTTTAATGAAATAATCCAATGAATTAAAATTTAATGCCCTTGTATGAAAATAATTTAACATTCTACGTAACTCGTTATGATATTCCTTTGTTGTAGATTTTTTTATTGTGAAATTTTTATTTTGTTCTATCTGTAGAAATTGAACTCACTTGTGGAATTGAATATTAGTTATAGAATGACATTAATTTTGTTGCTACTTATTCCTTGAGATTTTTTGCTCAGTCAGAGGAATATTCCTTATTGTTGTTGCTTCTATGATGATTATTGAAGAAGGTTGGTCTTCAGAAGTGCTGCTTATTACCTGTAAATTTATTAGAAAAAGAGGGATAAAAAGGAATAGGGAAAAGGCAAGGTAATTATTAAAATAAAAACCACCAAGAACTCTTGGTTTTCAATTAATATTTTTTGTATAAGCATGCCAACATTGTCGGTTTTCATGCTTATACTTTTATTTTATATTTTTGTTTTTAGATGATAAAAATAATTACAATAAAGTTGGAGAATGGAGTGAAGAAAATCCTTTTTTAACCAACTTGAATTCATATTTTTCTTGTATATATTTGACAAACTCTTCCTTTGTTAGTGGTTTATGATAAAATCTTAAAGTATGACCATTAAAAAGGAAGGTAACTTGTTCATCATCAATATTTTTGATCTTGATTACTCCATTTTCATAAACAATATCTATCTCATAAGGACCAAGCCACTAATTTTAAAACTTCCCTTGAAAATATTTTAATTTAGAATAAAAAAGAAGAGCCCAATCACTTGGCTTGAAAGTTTTAGTTTTGTTAAATTTGTCATGCTCTCATGATCTTTGTTGTTAAACTATGTTGGTTCTTTGGATACCATCTTGTCAGATTACATATAACTCATTCAATTGTACTAGTTTTTTTTTCCAGAGCTTCTGATAGATCAAGGCCCAATTTAGCAGTTGTTCTAAAGGTATCCACTTGGAACTCAATTGTAATAAAAACTTGCTTCCCATAGACAAGCTCATAAGGAGTATGTATAGTTTTATTTATCCATGTGGTTCGATATGCCCATAGTGCTTCTGGAAGCTTTTCTGCCCAATCTTTATTATGTAAATGCACAGTCTTGGTTAGAATTACTTCAAGTACTTTGTTGGTGGATTACACTTGTCCATTGCCTTGTGGATGATATGGAGTAGAATTTATATGTTTTATTTTATATTTCTCCATGATCTTTTGCACCAAATTATATGTGAATTTGGTACCTTGATCTATTACAATTTCTCTTGGAACACCAAAACGAGTAAAGATATCCTAAAAAGGAAATGTAACTACAACATTTTCAATTGCAAATAAAAGAGGTTTCGCTTCTACCCATTTTGTAACATACTCTGTCCAAATAAGTATATACTTTTTCAGTTTAGATGGAGGATTTATTGGCCCAAAAAAATCTAGAGCCCATTTTTCAAAAGGCAAGTAACTGTGGTTGTAGAGGCATTTCATCTGATGGAATAGGCTTCCCCGTTCTTTGAAAAATATCACATATTTTGACATATTCCTTGGTATCCTTAAAAATTGATGGCCAATAATATCCCAAAAGAAGGATATTGTAGGAATTTTTTTTGTTAACAAAGTGTCCTCCACATGGTTCATCATGACAAGCTTTCAGGATTTTTGGTACCTCATATTCTCGAACACACCTTTGGATGATCAAATCGGGTCCAATTTTGTATAATTCTCCATCTGTCCAAAGATAAGGTGCAGTGGTTTTGATAAATTTTTATTTTTCCCTAGCTGATAGTTGTGGAGGTAATTTTCTTGTACCTAAATAATTTGAAATATCTGCAAACCAATGTGTTATACAAAATCTACGACTACGGATAGAAGTATCTGCCCTAGACTAGGTGGCCTAGCCTAGAACAATATAAATAAAAAGAAGCTAATGTTTCCCTTGAAGTAAATAGATAATGGGATGAATCCTACATGTGATCTGTTATATGCTTCGCTCCTCTCTTGGTTTTAATTCTCCAGTCCTAGCTCCAGTCGATATAATTAGAACCTGTACAATCAAACAACACAAGACAACGATCTACGACATTATGTAGCATCATATAAATGCTTCTTTCAATGGATCAACATGGCATAATACATGAAATCATAACATCATTTACAAGAAAACAAAGAACTCTTTGCATTAATAGAAATGGATTGAGTTACAACCAAATATAGGAGTTGATCTTGTAAAAGATATCCTCCAAGTTGAATTGTTCCTTCTTTTCCACAAAGTGCACCCATAATCACCCTAATGCATGGAATAATGAATCTTCATAGTAGCACATGAGGGTAGAATCTATATCCAAAAGCAAAATCATATATTGTGGATGGCCACAAATATATTGAAGAGGATGGCAATTTGAGAGCTCTTATCCATTTACCAATCTAGGCTTTGAGATCCACTCTTGATGGGAGGATGGGATAAAAGGATAAGAGATGCAAAATCGAACGAGGGATATGATAGGATTCGATAGTTTTATTTAAGGTAAATAGTTGTAACAAATAATTGAAGCTTATAGAAAAAGAAGCTTCGAGATTCTCTCTCTTTTTCCTGAATTTCTACAATCAATGCACCCCAGCACAAAGCAACCTATTGGTGATCAACCCTGCCCAGCATGGAGCAACCTGCAGGTGAACGCAGGTCCACAAGCATACATACTGCATTGGTGCCTAAAGAGGTTGATTTAAGGTTTTTTTAAGAAGAAACACTAGGATTAAGAATATTCATGCTTATGTATTTTTGTAATGATGATGTTAAGGGGTAAAAGGATGTTGATTGATCCAATTTACAAGCCGACTGACCAGATGTGACAAAATGGCATGTAACATATTTTCCCCTAAAGCATAGTGTCATAAATGGTGACTAATGACTGAAGTGATTTAGCTTGTGAAAAGTCAGGATCAAAAACAACTGACAAGATCATATTCTATTACAATACATTTAAATCATGATATTTTTTATGAGGGAGGCGTAGCCATACGCAACACATAAGAAAAAATTGCATGTAAAATGATCAAAAGACGTGTCCACTAATGAAAAATGGTGGACCCAAGACTGGATGATTGTTTATATGATCATAGCCATCATACATTGTATCTTGTATTAATCCTCAAATCGTAGCCTGGATGGATGAAAATAGATCTAGGGTCTTTTATCTTGTTCAAACGATCGTCCAAATGTACGAGTACAACCATGTTAATCAATGAGTTGAAGTCGAACATGGTGGACACCATATAATTACCAGCCAATGATGTAAGTCATTAACAAACATGAGAGAAACCATCGATGATGTTAATGTCTCTTAAGGTATTGCAGTACACTTTGTATGGTGTGAATTAATGTCTTTAAGGTGAACACCACACATAATATTTCATTCAAAGGCCATTGATGTAAACCTGTAACCGAGAGCGAGGAAACTTTCCATTGATTTATGAAAGCTCCAAGTTATCGAAGGGTTGTTTCTAAGTCAACTTCTTGGATAATGAGTTGATTTCAAAAGGAAGTGACTCGTTATAGGGGGGGCCTTGATGTATCCCCCATCAATGACATGAAACAAGTATCATGATTTTAGATAGAATGATGTCGATAAGGAAATGGATCAGACATTTCAGACATGGAATGAAGGCTTAAGAGTATTTTAGTGGGTATTGACTGAAAAACTTCTCTTGAACACAAAAATGACACTAAATGGAGTTGGAAGCATTGACCTAAAACCGAAAATGGAGGCTTTGAAAATGGTATGATAAACCAAAAGACAAGTAGATTACCCAACCCAATAGCCACGGATATGAAGTGGAAGAGTGTCATGTTCAAGAGTGACTTACTGCTATTATAAAATGGAGTACCTTATTTTTCCAATTTCCCCAACCATACTGGTTAGTACCTCTTTATTTGTTAACAAACTCGAGGAGGATAACATATGCTTGATCTGTAAATTCATCCTTTAGATGAATCCCTTCGAGTATGTTTAATGAGCCTTGAGAAGGAGTGGCTAATTCTTGTCATGTTTGGCAAGTCCATTATTGTTTGATGTTTTAACAAGTCTAGAAAAGGTAAAGCTTGACATATTTTTCATGTTTAGATAGTTCGAAAAAGAGGAGAAAAAAAATCGCCAGATGTTCCTTTTCATAAATAATCCCTTGAGCCTGAAAAAGCAGAAAAAAATACCCAAGAGAACCTCTTATCCATGTTCAACTAAGATATTCCTTTTTCGTAACTAGTCTATCTCGATCCGGAAAAGGGTTAAACTTATACTGAGTAGACGTCTTTTCATTTACTCTAACGAGTTCGAAAAGAAAAGTGCTCAAAAATATTTTCATATTTTGGGAGTCTGAAAAGAGTTGAAAGAGGAATCCAAGGGGTTCATTTTTTGTGAGTTTATGGTGTCCGAAAAAGTGACAAAATCTTACTCCTAGGTTAAAATGATCTATGAAAACACGACAAAATACATTAAACAACTGTCGACCTACTCAAAACATCACAAAAAGGATCAAACATACATGTTTCGTGATAACAATGAACAATTATTATTTCAAAATATTAAATATGATAAGATAATGAAAAAAATTACCATAATTAATGAAAATGACTATTCATTTTTACCATTTCACATTTACCTTCAACAGTGAGAGCTTTGAGCACCTTTGTTCCCTCGATATTCTACAACTAATTGTGGCCAATCTGGTGGATCATTTCAAGCGTCGTCACTTCCAGGTAGGAGCTAATACCTTTCCCTTTCATTTCATGGTTCCATTTTTTTATTTCATGCAACTTTTAGGGAATTTTGAGAGCCATGGGTTTCAAAAAAATTCCCTAGGACCAGTGCAGGCCCTCCTTTTCAAAAGTAGCATTGCAACTAGGTGTAAATACACTTTAGGCAAAGGTGGAATGCTTTGTCTTACCTTGTGGGGTAGCATTGGGCATAAATTTCAAGTAAAAATTATCAGTTTTTCTCAAAATTTGTCAGGATTTTTTCATGAAAAGGATCCTAGCGAGTATCTTGTTGATGTCTTAGGTATTCATTAGCAAAAAATGGACTTCATTTGGAGATAAATATAACATGAAGAACATGAATTGAATGCAACAAATGATCCTGCCACCATTCAGGCACTTAATAATTGTGGACTATTGAAATTATTTTGGTTACCCGGGATGAGGCAACAAATGGAATTACTTGATTTCCTTTTCCATTCATGGGATGCACAAGCATAGTCATTTAGGTTAGGGGAAAATCTACTCGAGATTCAAGTTGAATACATATACTTTATGACATTTTTATCCAATAGGGGTGCCCCCATATCTCTCCTAGGTGGGATAAGGGGTGGAGAAATAGTGAAATATTACATTACCACTTATTGTAGACCTCGAGACCATTTGACTAGATATGGGAAAATCAACATTAGAAAGGTGCCCCATTTTCCTCTAAGAAAATTCCTATTTATCATCGCCAGATTGGTTGTTAGAAAAACAATTCATGTAGCTAGCAGATCATACATGCAGTATGGTTTAGAGTGTTTCGAATAAAAAATATTCAACTGGAGTGAGGGGTTATTGGTCAATATGAAGGAACAATTGTCTAAAGAAAAAGAGGGAAAATTGAAAAACTTTGGGTATGGTTTAGTTCTGATTTATTTTTCCCTAGAACGAATTCCATTATTACAACCTCAACATATCACGCTCTATCTGATTGATCCAAGGGATCCACCAATCAGGAGTTGGATAGACCTGATGTCTCGACATGTAGATCCGTCGACGGTCAGATTCACACTAGCCTTTTTCAGGTGGCTGCATAAACAATTCATTATGATTGATGATTATCCATATGTAGGATTGGATTTCTGTGATGATCATAAGCTTGTGCTTCCTGAGGGTGAGAAATGGGGTGCTATGGGTAAGACATTTCAACCATTTAAAAAAAAAATTAAGAAGTTTTGTATTTTTTTTTATGTTTTTGATGTTTCTAAGAATAAACTATTGATTTTTTCATGTGGGTGTTGGGATCGTTCAACCTCTAGGAGCTTTAGATCTTCGTCATGTAGGAGAGCCACATGAGGTTTTAGTACTTTCACCGGTTTTTGTAGTAGGACGGGATGCACTACAGGATCTTGATGTAGCGGAGACCCTATCAGAGGTGGAGCACCACATGGAGGGGTTGACACATGGGATTAATGAGACCGTGGTCGATCATATCCCTATGCAACTTCAACAGTACACTATTGGAACACCTAGCCATATTGGTCGACTACTATGCAAGATGGCTCGTGCAGTGGAAAATTATCATGGGAACTATTAGTCTATTGAGGTTTGTAGTCTTATCTGCGTTTAATTTTTTATATAGGTCATGCGGCCATATGTGTCTCAGGCACAAATTTTGTAAAACCAAACTTTATATATATATATATATCTTTAGTGTTTATATTTTCATACCATTACTTTAAATTGATGTGATGTGTATTGAAACTTATTTACATTTGTTGCGAATGTCTATCTAAAACATGATTATCTTGTGCATCCACCAATGTATTTAGATTTCTAGAAATATGTTGATACTAGATGAAATCAAAATGTATTTCTAGAAGGCAAACCCTTAAGAACATGTGAAGGATGTTTGGACTCCTGATTGAATAGACATTAGCCAATTTTAGTACGACAAGTTGCGAGTCAATTTTTATGACTAAACGACGGATACCATGTGAAATAGAATCAGATAGTAACTCGACCACTACACTAAAATCAACAATATTTTTGGTAGAGAGACAGATACAAAGCCCTTCTAGACTCACTAACTCGCCATTTGGAGCAAATATATCCCACACTACAGAGGATAGGTTCTGAGTACTATGACTAGCACCATCAGCATAACCAGTATATGGTTCATGGGATGCCCACATCTACAAACAAAACATAAATGGGATCAACAGAAATCGTAGGAAACTATAAAGAAACACACTGCAAACACACTCATCACACCTATAAACAATATGTACACAATGTACTATGCATGAAATAAATCATATAATTTTTTAAGTTACAAAACATTTCTAGGCTGTGCCAATGGTACTTCGTCAACATCAACTAACTCAGAGGATCCTTTAGCAAGAATACGCTTGAAATTATACAAGCCTAACCAGATTAGTTGGAACTTTCCTGCTCCTATTTTGTTAGACTCTTTCTCATATAGAAGGACAAGGCCTCCTTTCAAGAAGGCATGAGGCTTGACACTTTTTTCATACTGCGCCTTGATACGTTTCTTATAGGCTTCATTATACATAGTAGCATCTCACCAAGTCTCATCTAATCGGGTCATATGTAAGAGGCGTTCATGTTCTACGAAAGTGGGAGGAAGGATTTATATCTAGTTTCAGTGATGGAATCTCACATTCGAATGGGAGGATTGTTTCTAGACCATAAACCAATTGGAAAGGAGTGAATCCAACAGCAGTCCTAACAGAGGTTTAGCATGCCCACAAACTAGCGTAAAGAAGAAAATTCCATTCTGATTTATGGGCCCCTATCATGCGTTGAAGCATTGTTTTAAGAACTTTGTTAATAGCCTCAGCTTGCCTATTAGCCTGAGGATAGTAGGGAGTGGAAATTTCATGAGAAAGTCCCATCTTGGAAGTCAAATCGGTCATCATATGATTGTGAAAGTGCTTCCCATGATATGTGACTATGGCTTAGGGAACACCAAATCATGCGATGACTTGATTGAATAAAAAATCTGCAGTCGTTTCACTAGTGTTGTTAAATGTAGGCATTGCCTCGGCCATTTGATAAAAAAATTTACCGCTACAATGATATAGCCATGCCCCCGACCAAGGGAGGGTTACATGTCATGAAATTGATACCCCATTTTACAAAAGGACCTACAATGATAACAAGATGCAATGGATATGGCGGCGCACAGGCGTTACGATCATAAATCTGGCATGCATGACACTTTTGGGTAGCGATGATACAATCATGAAATATGGTGGGCCGAAAGTAACCAACATGTAATATCTTCTATGTAGTGGCATATCTAGAGAGATGACCCCACATGCCCCCAAGTTTCATTTATTAAGGAGTTTCTCAGCCTCCTCGTGTGTAAGGCATATTCGAAAAATCATATCAATAACACATCGATAAAGAGTGTTGTCGATGAGGATGTAGTTATTGGCTTGGTATAAAGAGTGTTGTCGATGAGGATGTAGTTAAGAGGCGTTCATGTTCTACGAAAGTGGGAGGAAGGATTTATATCTAGTTTCAGTGATGGAATCTCACATTCGAATGGGAGGATTGTTTCTAGACCATAAACCAATTGGAAAGGAGTGAATCCAACAGCAGTCCTAACAGAGGTTTAGCATGCCCACAATCTAGCGTAAATAAGAAAATTCCATTCTGATTTATGGGCCCCTATCATGCGTTGAAGCATTGTTTTAAGAACTTTGTTAATAGCCTCAGCTTGCCTATTAGCCTGAGGATAGTAGGGAGTGGAAATTTCATGAGAAAGTCCCATCTTGGAAGTCAAATCGGTCATCATATGATTGTGAAAGTGCTTCCCATGATATGTGACTATGGCTTAGGGAACACCAAATCATGCGATGACTTGATTGAATAAAAAATCTGCAGTCGTTTCACTAGTGTTGTTAAATGTAGGCATTGCCTCGGCCATTTGATAAAAAAATTTACCGCTACAATGATATAGCCATGCCCCCCGACCAAGGGAGGGTTACATGTCATGAAATTGATACCCCATTTTACAAAAGGACCTACAATGATAACAAGATGCAATGGATATGGCGGCGCACAGGCGTTACGATCATAAATCTGGCATGCATGACACTTTTGGGTAGCGATGATACAATCGTGAAATATGGTGGGCCAAAAGTAACCAACATGTAATATCTTCTATGTAGTGGCATATCTAGAGAGATGACCCCACATGCCCCCAAGTTTCATTTATTAAGGAGTTTCTCAGCCTCCTCGTGTGTAAGGCATATTCGAAAAATCATATCAATAACACATCGATAAAGAGTGTTGTCGATGAGGATGTAGTTATTGGCTTGGTATCGAATATGGCGTTTCTAGGAGCGAGAGACATTCGACCAGAAAGTATGGGTCTAGAGATGTATATGGATATCCCCTTACCATGGATCAGATGATGATATCAAAAACAATGACTCATCTAGGATGGAATCCTCATATGTAGTCTCAAAATCAAGAGAGGGAAAGTCACATATTAGCTCAGAAAAAAAACTAAAGTTTTCTTTGATTTGGATTTACTGAATTCCAAATAAAACTCTTGTAGGATAACGATCCGTTTAGAGTACTTCCCCCTCAGCAATTGATGTGGCAAGAGGTATTTCATAGGGTTGCAATAAGAAACGACCTTAGTTTTCCAAAGCAATATATAATAATGAAAATTTTGGATGGATTGTGTTGATCATGTCAGCCCCCTATGAAATTCTGATCAGCAATCTCGTTTAAAACCTTTCAAACCCCCTCTGGTTGGCCTAAAAAGTTCTTTTTCTGCCTATCGTTACCTTTGCCTAGCCTCAAAATCGCATTAAAAATGGCCAAAACCCACATTTGAAAATATATAAGGTTTGGCACCTTTCGGCCCTAGCCCTTCAGTCTTTTTCTCCATGTAACATAGGTGCCAGACCAAGCGCTAAACCCGGAAGTGCTTATCACGCATATATATATATATATATATATATATATATATATATATATATAACGGGCGCGTTTATAACCGTTGATCTGTAAAGATCCAATGACATTCGCAAGTCTTCATTGTGCCCGTGGCCCACTCCGTTCATCGCCCAAATCTCCCATCCACCGTCCGATCAACCTGAAAAATCAACGGTCCACGGTACTCCCGCCCTGGTGGCCCCCGCTCCACGCACTGTACAAAATCGGTGGTTTATATCGCACCACCTTTCCGAGGTGGGTGGTATTTTATTTTCGGGAGCGATTCCATACGTTGCCCACTACGTGTCTCCGTGTACGGCCCAAAAACCACCGTTCATCGTACGTTATAGTTCGACAGCAGATGTGGCGCAATATCGCTATGGGCCGTCCGATCTGGGGTGATCCATCCGACGGTAGTCGCTCCACGAAGCTGCACGGGTGTTAATCCAAGTCAATAGTGCCCCTGGCCCACCATTTCATCGCCCTCGGATATGTTTTCCACCATTGATCTCCCCGTGAGATCGGACGGTCCAGATCACTTACCTCTCTGCCAGTTGATTCCGTACCTCCACGTCACCCGTTCCACGTGTGTTCATCACACGCCCATCCCATATACATTTTCCATTCCAAAGCCTATTTCTAAGGTTTTACGTGTAATCTTCTGCATTCCGCCAACTTGCAACCAGAGAATTTCTCCGTCATTCCACTGTGTTTCCGCCATCACCATTCCACCGTTTCACCATCCCCACTGCATCTACATCCCCACGTATGGTTTTTTCTAACGATTTTGTGGATTTTGCAGGGTTACAGCGACGGAAAACAGCCTTTACAATAACAGAGAACACATCAAAGGACCATTTTGCAGAGGTTGGAATTATGGAGAAAGGCCTGGGAAGATATTGTTTCGGGGAAAATCACCCTAGAGGTTCGTTGGGTTACAACCTCCACAGAGCAGGGCATGCTACTAAAGAAGGACTCACACAACCATACATGTTCATGAAAAACTAAATAGAGTAGATCGAGGAACTTACCCGTAGGTCCTACGGTTGAAGCAGATCCCACGGGGTCCAAACCCCCAGCAACCGTCCTTCCTTCTTAACCTGAAAGACAAGAAGAAACAAGCACGAAGAACTGGTTGTACAGCATATATCTACTCTAAATGTTAGTGAAATCCATATGAAACATTAAATAAACCATCATAAATGCTTAAATAACAATATTCTCATATATGCAAGCGGACACTAACATGTATATTTCGGGAACAAGACGGTTCTTCTGTATTATAAATAGCATGTACAGAAATAACGAGTGGAGAGATCACCTGAATCCTTCCATGATCTTCGAGCAGACCATTGTCCGGATCCGTCCCGCCCTTGCCTCGCTAAGATTCTTTCCAAACTGGTGCATACGAGATGACATATAGGGAGATGAGCATCTCCAGGAAATAAGGGTTTCCTGTAATGAACTAGGAAAGTGCAGGAGGCACGGGGAATCAGACTTGAACTGGGAATCCAACAGAGTATAATATCAATGATTTCTCTCTCTCCCTTAGGCCATACACATGAGAGGCTTTTATACTCCCTCAAATTAGTTTCAACAGTTGGAAACAGTTGGCCACGTGGTGGGGTGGTTGAACCACCAGAGTAACCATCAACCCAGCCCGAAAATAGGGAATTTTTATATATTTTTTAATGATTTTAATGGCATACGCGGAAACGTGCATGTGGACTCGCGTATACACGCGGAAAAGTTTGGGCATAACCGCGTATGGGGATTTTTACACTCTTTTTTAGTGAATTTTATCCAAGTCTGTAGGAATGGGTGCCCAAAGCCATAAAAGCAATCATGAATCATATGAAGGTGAGAAATGATGCTATAACAGATGCCCCCTAATATATGAGGTCAGAAGGGGTACATGATGGCCGAAATGTATTATGCACATAGAAAGAACTTCGTAAGGACAAGAGAGGACTTCACCGGATTTCAGCCTGCCAAAAACCAATGAAAGAAAACAGAGAGTCAACTCATGCTGAGGTGGGCATACCCATGCTCAGTCAAAAATACATCATATGGAAAGTACTGAATGAATCCAACATGTATACAAGTATAACTGAACTGAGAGTACACATTGAATCATCTGAGCATGGCCCGAAAATACAAGTCTAAATCACGGTCCAAGTATCACATATAGAAAGCTGATCAAGAATGGTGCAACTGGATGTCTGATCATATAAGTATCTGAATCTCCAAGTACCGAATCATAAGAGGTGGAATAACCGGTACAATCACGCAACTCGGGATCCAACATATAGGATGTTGCTGTACTGAACTGCAACATATAAAGGTGGACGGCATCACTGGCAGAAACTGAAATGGACTGTCAAAAGTGAACCGAGAAATGCTGATGCAACCCGAGGTCTTCACCGATCACTATGGCACAATTCTACACAATGGGAATAAATGAGCTGAAGTCGACCATGTGAGAAATCGTTGGATTACCGGTCAATGATGTATACCGTTAACCAACGCGAGACAACCCACCAATAATGAAAATGAGTGTCAAGGTGCCCCAGTACAATCTAACAAGTGCGAATGAATGAGTTGAAGTCGAACACTTGAAAGAATCTACCAATCAAGAGGCAATGATGAATCCCCACTGTCGATAGCGAAGAGTCTGCCACTGATGACTGCAAACCCTAAGGTACTGACAAAAAGACTCTAGACCTTATTCCCAGAGCAATGAGTCGAAGTCGATGGGAAAAGATCTACTGGAAGGAAGGCATTAAGGCATCCCACATCAGTCCAGCGTGAGTGTAACCCGCAGGCCAAGATTTGGAAGGAATCGGTCGAAGTAGAGTGATGGAACCAAAACCGAAGTACGTTTCTGACATGCACAAGATGAAGCTAGCTTACGGAAGAAACCCTCTAAAACAACCAATAATGAAAGATGACACAGAGGCGAGAAATCCACCGATAGGGTCAAATGGAAATCAAGGTACTATATGAATCCCAAGTGTGATAATGTGTGCTGACGTCGAACACAGGGGAAACCACTCAGTCAAATACCCATAATGATGATCAAATGCTAAGCACAAGGTCACCTATCGATGATGGAAATAGGGCCAGGGTGCGGCTCTAGGTTTTCTCTCAGAGCAATGTGTCGTAGTCGGTAAGAGACAAACCCACCGACAAGAAGTCAACGGGGACCTTCTCAAACCAGAACGAGCAGAACACCAAAACATCTGATGTGATAGAACAAGATACTGACTGGACCGGGAAGGCCGACTGAATAATGAGTCAAGAGACACCGCAGAATGGCCGACTCTGGTTTAGACTTCCCTTGAACAAAAGCACGACTCGTGATGACCATGGCAGTAAAAAGTGACACTGTATAATTCTGTTATGCAGGAGGCAGAAAAAACTCTCCATATGATTGGAAGAGATAACCAACCGGGGGAGGACTGACAAGTGAAACAAGGTAAAGGCTGAACCTAGGTCAAAAACTAAAACCATCCCAAATGTAGGAAATATATATAAGTATATGTGCTTTGTTCAAGGGTGACAAACTGACTCTGTACTGCCATCAAAACAATGAAGATACATCTCGTTCCCGCTCTTTTTGTTATATTTGATTTTTTTTGTCTTTTTCATATAATAAGCCTGAAAAAGAATAAAAGAATGCTATGGTACAATGGATAGAACGAGTATCAAAAATCAGATGCACTAGTTCCTGGGATTGGAACAATCCTATGCTCAATGCAAGGTGGCGGAAACTGGTAAGCGATACTCAGAGGAATGTTCCATCCATGGGTAAAAGGGTGTCAAGTCGCGATAGCTAAGTGCATGCAATGGTTAACTTGTACAGATAGACAAGGTCAAAAGTTGGCTTAAACATCGAGTCCAAAGGAAGCCGGCTAAAGGCCAAGATAAACAAGTAGCCAATATGCAATGCAGTAATACAACTTAATGACACTAGGGAGCCTCTAGGGTAATAGCCAGAAAAAATGATAGTGAGGAAGAAGAAGAATGAAGCTTCAACACGTAAGTCATGGCAGGACTAAAGAGGACTCCCGAGCCTAAATAAAACGCAACATGGGCAACAAGTGATAGCGAGGAACTAACTAGGAAGCCCATGTAAAGGAAGGCTCTACCACCAAGTCATGATTGAATAATTGGCGAGTGAAATGGGTGTAATAGTCATGACCTGATGGGATCGACCCTATGGCAAGTGATCAGTATGGAGGCTAGTATGCAAGATGCAGCGGAAAGTGAGTTCCCTAACCTATATGCCAGTGAAGATCATATACCTGCCATGACGAGTCGGTAATCATGGATCAAAAACCGAGAAAAATCTCAAAATCTTCAAAATGTACCTGAAACATACCAAACTGGGCACTTCCAAGCATCCGGGTTATGCAGCTTAAGATAGATCGAAAAAATAAGCATAACAAGTTTTTGCGAAAATTTTCAACTTTCTAGCCATAAATAGACAAATTACCTCATATTTGGTTCATTATTACATTGTTGATTTGGAAAAAGTGCTCTGGAGCAAAAAACTTCTTTCGTCAAATCAGGAGCAACTGACCGTCGAATCGCACCGAATTTGTCAGGTAGGCTCCTTAATCATCCTTGCAAATCATTTTGTCCATTTAGAAATTAAAATTTAGTGATTTTCACCATTAAAACCATTGCTAAAAAACACGGACTTGCGCATACGCGGGTTGGTAACAGGAAAGTCGTGTATACACGCGACTGTGCATAGAAAAAGTCGCGTATGCGCAGGCCCGAATAAAAAAATGCGTGGCTAATGAAGGATTTATTGAATTTTGATAGGATGAAAATCTCATGGAGAGAGCGTGAACACAGTGCAATTGATCAAGAAGTCATGCAAGATCGAGCATCGCAAAATATTCTACGGAATTGCGGATTGCTCAAATTTTTCAAAATGCCAAATATGAAAAGCAATGTCCGGTTGCTAGAAATGCTCGTAAATTATTGGGAACCAGACCAAGATTGCTTCATGATAGATCAGATGCCAATACGCATTGAAGTGGAAGACATATATTTTATCACTGGACTCTCCCGGAGGGGAGAACCAGTAGACTTGCACGGGAAGCCCCTGGGAGGGCTAACCGTGGAAGATTATGTCCACGTGTATTGCGTAGAGGGTTCCAAGAAAGTTGGGACTCAAATTGCAATTAAATATTTAAGGGATTTGCACATGAAAATCCTCCTTTTCACCATTGGCAGAGTGGCAGGATTTTCCTCCCTACATCAGGCGTCCAGGACGCAAATGAGCATAGCAGTGGAATGCTTGACTCATGTATATGATTGGTGCACAACCCTTTTACTGAACATGAAGCAACAATTGACCTCAATCCGCCAAGAAAAAATGAAACACTTTGGATACGGTACAATTTTGATGACATTCTTCTTTGAGAAGATACCAGCATTGAGACCCAAAGTCATCTCTACCATCAACAATCCTAGAGATCCAAGAATTGCCCGTTGGGCAGACATGATGAAGAGATTAGGGGGAAGTGAAGTTCCCCGGACCACTTGGGACGATGATTCTTCCTTTGGTGGGGAGAACAAATCATCGCTGTGGACGACTATCCCTATGCCGGGATGGACTTTCGTGGAGATCCAGATCTTGTTCTTCCACCAGGCACAGCATGGGGTACAGTCAGTAAGTTTGCAATTTTTTGACTTATATAATTTTTTTGGATTTTTTCAAATATGTATGAAAAAATGAAAAAAAAACATGTTTTTGATTGGATTCATAATGACTGACAATGTAAATATGACCATGATACAGATATTGGACCAGTTCGACTTGAGGGTTTCCCGCGCCACAAGCGTCGCAGGGGCGAAGCAGATCCAGTGGATTCAGACAGGACCCTCCAGGCTGTACAAAGGAACTTGGAGGGGTTAACCCACCAAATACCTATGGCTGCCGTGGAAGATCTGCCGGAAGCCGTCCAGAGACGGGTGGTAGGAGTGCCCCGAGACTGGGTACGGTTATTCCGCCGAGTTGCCACCGCGATCATGTTCTATAGGAACACGACTTCTGGGCAGGGACCTCAGGAGTAGATAGATATTATGTATTAGATGACTGTATATTATTTTTTGAGACTGAACATGATCGGGCATAAGCCCAAATTTTGTATGACCTTATGGATCCAAATTTTGTAAAGTTTTTTGAACACTCTGATGATATATATACAGCGATATTTGATGTGATGTGATAAATGTATCAAAATGTATGATGTTTTTGATGATAAATTTTATTGTATGGAATGATTAATATGCCAATCCAGTGCCTGATTAGCTAATGAGTCAGCCAACCAATTGTCAGCTCGAGGAATATGAATGAAAGTTAAAAAATGAAATGATCTTTGTAACAAATGTACCCTCAAGAACAACCGTAATAAAAATGGATCTCGAACCCGATAAGTATTGTTCAACTGTGACACCACCAGCTGAGAGTCCAAGAAAACTACCAACGAATCAACACCCAAAGATATTGCCTCCGAGAGTAGATAAACAACTGCAGTGTATTCTGCTATATTATTGGAAGTAGGACCAATGCAGACCCCTCTTGATACTAACAGCTGACCGAAAGGATAATTAAGCACCCAAGCCGCGGAAGATAAGTTTCGGGTGTGTCTACTAGCACCATCGGCGAAACCAAAATGACTCATGACATCCGACACAACCTGCCAAAGCAGATCAAAAACATCACAAACTCATCAAAGATCGAAAATCAACCAGATATGTACAAAGAAAAAAACTACTATATACAAAAGCAACATGCCAGGCCGAAGCCTAGGCATAATACTTCTTCAAATAGAGCCCATTTCGGGGCTCCGGCAACTCGTTCCCTTCAAAATCAACCAAGGTATATGCTCCTTTCTTAAGGAATTTTTTAACGATGAAGGGGCCATACCACATAGACTTAAACTTTCCTGCCCCCAGGGCATATTTTTCTTGGGCATAGACCAAAACAAGGTCACCTTCCGAAAAAACCCTGGGTTTGACCGCCTTATCGTACTGAACTTTAACTCGATTTTTATGCGCTTCATTCATCGTGGCAGCATCCCGACGCCGCTCATCGAGATGTTCCAGATGAAGGAGCCGTTCTTCAAGACTAGAAGTGTCAGGAAGAAGTTCAACAACTAACTTAAGAGAAGGAATCTCGCATTCAATAGGAAATACAGATTCCACCCCGTGCACTAGCTGAAACGGAGTAAAGCCAGTTGCAGTTTTCACTGACGTCCTGTATGCCCAAAGTGCAAGATATAGCATAATATGCCAATTGGATCTAGCTTTATCAATTGTCCTTTGAAGAATTGTCTTCAAGGATTTATTCACGGCTTCCACTTGCCCATTGGCCTGAGGATAATATGGAGATGAATGCTCCTGCCGGAAACCCAATTTGAGAGCCAACTCAGCCATCATACTATTCTGAAAATGACTGCCATGGTCAGTGACAATCTCTCTAGGAATACCAAAATGAGCAATAACCTGGTTGAAAAGAAAAAGAGCTACAGTCGCACCATCGTTCCCAAAAGTAGGCATAGCCTCGACCCACTTTGTAAAGTAGTCTACTGCTACAATAATGTACTTGTGACCTTTAGCCGAAGGCAGGTTACAAGTAGTATAATCAATACCCCACTTTGTAAAGGGACCGACAGTAATGACTGGAAAAAGTGGAGCTGGATGAGCGCGCATTTTTCGAGTATAGACTTGACACGAATGACACTTTTTGACCGATTCTATACAATCTTTGAAAATCGAAGGCCAAAAGTACCCTGCACGCAAGATTTTTTGGGCTGTAGCAAGCCCAGATAAATGACCCCCACAAGCTCCACTGTGAGAATCATTCAGCACAGCCTCAGCTTCTTCGAGAGTTAAGAAGCGTCTCAGGATTGAATCAACCCCTCGACGGTATAAAGCATCACCAATAATCAAATAATTCTTGGCCAAGTGACGCAGCTTACGACGCTCATCTTTCGAAAAAGTAGAGGGAAACTTCGCAGTCTAAAGATACACAATGATATCTCCATACCAAGGATCCTGTGAAGAGATAAGAAACAAGTGTTCATCCGAAAAGGATTCATCATAAATCATCTCTTCTCCACAGGGCAACTCGGAGATCAATTCCGCGAAAACCAATGATTTCTTGGATTTGGCAGACATAAACTCAAGATCAAATTCCTGCAAAATCACAATCCATCTATTGTATTTTCCCCCAATCACTCACCTACTGAGAACAAACTGAAATGGGTTGGCTGCTACCAAAACATAGGTTTTACGAAGAATAATGTAATTTCGGAGTCGCTGCACAGCATGAACTGCTGCTAAAGTTAACTTTTCTATCGGAGTGTACCGGAGTTCAGGTCCTACCAATCCTCGACTAAGGTAGTAAATAACATGCTCTGCAAGAGCATCATCCTCCTGAACCAGAACCATACCAATGGTAGATTCTGCTGCTGCCAGATACAAAAGGAAATCCCTGCTATAATCAGGTGGACTCAATAAAGGAGCAGAGGTCAATGCTTTCTTCAAAGCATCGAATGAGCGTTGAGCGTAGTCATCCCAAAGAAAAGGAACTCCCTTCTTCAACAATCTTATAAATCCCTTTGTAACTTCAGCATAATTTACGATAAATCTCCGAAGAAAATTAGACTTTCCTTGTAGACTTTGAAGCTGACGGATAGAGGACGGGGGAGGCAACCTAAGTATTGCCTCAACCTTGAAGGGATCTACCCTAATCCCTTCCATAGACACAATGAATCCCAATAACCGGCCGGATGTAACCGCGAAAACGCACTTGTTTGGATTCAATCTAATCTTATAGAAACGACATCTTTCAAATATTTTCCGGAGGTGACCAGGATGATTCATCCTCTTTCAAGAATGAGCAGCTAAATCATCTAAGTACGCCTCGATAATCTTTTTGATGTCGTGGAAGGCATATGACATGGCCCGCTGAAAGGTAGCCCCAGCATTTTTAAGACCAAAAGGCATCTTCTTGTATGCAAAAGTACCCCAAGGACAAATAAAGGCAGTCTTATGTTGATCTTCAGGACGAATAGTAATTTGATTATATTCAGAGAAACCGTCCATGAAGGAGAAAATCTCATTACCGGCACACTCGTCAATGATCTGATCGATAAATGGTGTGGGGTAATTATCTTTAGGACATGCTTTATTTAGGTCTCTGAAATCGATGCAAACTCGAATCGTTCCTTGCTTTTTATCTACGGGAATGGGATTTGAAACCCATTCAGTCAAAGGAACAGGGAAAATGAATCCCGCCTTAAGCAGCTTCTCAACCTCAGCTTTGATAGCTGCCGCCTTCCTAGGATTGACCGGACGAAGTTTTTGCCTGACCGGCTTAGCGTTTTCATAAGTCTTGATCTCATGCTGGACAATAGATGGATCTATTCCAGGCATTTCCTCATAAGACCAAGCGAATACATCCCTATACTCTTTAAAGAGCTCGGTGTAAATTTGAACCTCTTCACGGGAACATTCAGCTCCGATGAAGACGTTCTCGATAATATTGGGATCCCTGGAAATGTTCACCGGGATAGTAGGAGAAATCACAGCCATGTTCCCTTCAGCATAAACCTGTGCTGGTGCTAAAGGGTTCAAGACAGGGTGAACAGGACCAAGAGACGGAGGACTTGGAAAACTTGTTTCAACTTCGCTCAAGTCAGGTAAAAAATAAGACCGATGATGCAAATCATCCCACAATCTATCTATACCAGTCATGGCTTCCAAGATGGCCTCTTCAGATGGAAGAGTGATATCAAGGCAATCCTGGGCTGAAGAAGAACTAAGCGTCCAAGCCGGAGCCACATCTCCATCCAACTCTTCCGGTGAAAGAGGAGCTGGACTGGATTCTGCAGAGTCAACAATAGACTAATAAGAAATCTCAGCTGCAGACATCGGAAATGCCATTCCACCCACTTGACCTTCCGCTAATGTGGCTGTAGGGGAAGGTAAGGTCCAAGGGTCCGAAAAATAATGAGTTCTGAAGAACTCTCTTCGAAGAGGAGCCTTGGAGGATGAAATTGCATTAATATGAACCGTAGGAGGAGGAATATCAAAAGTACCCATCAAGGAAGAATACATTCCAACTCCTAAATTCTCAACAGGTGCCTTAATATTCTCCAACTTAGGAACATATGAGTCAGTAGACGCATTCGGGTCTACAGGAGGACAGTCCAGTTGATCCACTGTAACAATCCTCCCTTCGTGGGGGAAACATATAATTCGAAATAATGAGGATGCAATGGCATCCATCTCGTAAATCCAGTTTCTCCCCAACAGAAGGTTGTAGTCCAAGCTTGCGTCAACTACCTCAACCTCTATATTGACAGTTTTGCCCCCAACACAGATGGGCAAAGCTGGGACAATACCATGGGGTCTGTGAGAATGACCATCGAATGCAGTCAGAAGAGTGGTAGATGGAACAGCTTTGGGAGATCCAATTGTCTTCCAACATGTGAGAGACATCACGCATGTAGAAGCACCCTCATCAACAACCGTTCGAAAGATATTACACTTCCGATACGATGATTTAATATGAAAAGCCATGTGATGGGGGAGTCTCTTCTTAAAATTAGTCATATCAAAAGTAATCAGAAGAGAATTTTTTGGATCAATAGCCCCAATGGCAGTGAGCAAAGCATTGCGCTGAGCCGGACAAGACTGGAGTACCTCTAAAGCTGACATAGCACAAGGACTCTGTGCGAGATCTTCCACAATCAAGTAGTTCTGGGCAGCCCTAGCATTTGGATTAATCGTTGATCGCTTAGAAGATGCTTTGGGCATCCGAGGCATAGACTCAACAGTAGGCTTCGTAATGTGAAGCGGCTCAGTAGCATCAGGAGTATCCTTAGCTTTCGAAGACTCTTCTCTGCCATAATCATGGGATCTCATAGCGATATCCGCGTGAGCACTCATCATGAAAATGTTCGATGGAATTTCCCCTTCCTGGGTGCCCCCAGAGGAAGCCCCAGGATTTTGATTCGCGCCAACAACTAATTGTTGCCCTTGGGGAAAAGGGTTTGTTAACACAGCCTGGGAACTAGAAGAACCCTGCTGGGCTAACAAGTGCTGCGCATCCTGAATTTTAGGGAAAAGGTGTGTGAGATGGTCTCCAGTACACAACTTGCATGGAAACTTCACTTTCTTTTTCTCCTTTTGACCCTCACCAACATGCTCGTTGGTTTTATTCGCATTACCCTTCCCGTTCTTGCCCTTCTTCTTCCCATCGGATTGTTGATTTCCTTTGGGATTAGAAGCTTGGACAAAATTTATGGACAAAGACTGGGAAGGCGATGACTCAGCAGGCACAGCCTGACCAGAAGGAGCAGATTGTAAAGACAACTGCTGCAATTGAGTAAGCAGGCTGGCTGCACCACTATTGATCGATCCAATCAGTCTGTCACCATGAGGACCGGGCTTAGTTTTAGATAAATCTAATTTGGAGCGAGGAGCATTGGGCAGATATTTATCGAGGACCCCAGACTGAGAATAGATCAGTTCCAGCTGCTGGGCCCTAAAAATGGCCTGCTCCTCGGAAAATACCCCAGAAAGGGATACATCTTTCGAAATATCTGATTGCAGGGATTTGAGAAACCATTCCAAAATGAATTCACCTGGAATATGAGCTTTAATAAGCCTCTTCCTTCTCCTCCATTCCTGAATGTGATCAGAAATGTGGGTTGCTTCCTCTTGCTTAAAATTAGCTAGGAGTTCAGTCCCAGCGTCGTATCGGACAGGCAACTGAAAATGGTTTAGAAATGTAACTGCCAGTTCTCCAAATGTAGCAAAACTACCCCCAGTTAGCTCAATATACCATTTGGCAGTGTTTCCAGTTAGGGTGCGTTGAAATAATCTCAACCTAATCGAATCATCGATTAGGGAGTTCGAAGAACACCATAAATGGAAGGTAGTGATGTGGTCAGCCGGATCTTATCCATTCTTGCCTTCAAACTTTGGAATGTCTGAAGGAAGTTTGGTGGGAACCGGAGGCCACCCCGGACCATAACGAATCGGATCATTAGTCAACTTCGATAGATCTGGCAAGTTTAACGTTGCCAGAAAAGGTAAGCGAGGCGGAGCCTGAGGATTCCATCCTTGATGGGATGGATTCCCAACATTCTGAAAAGAATATCCTGGATTTGATGAGGCACCAGGTTGCCAAAAAGGACTCGTAGAAAAAGGAGAAGAACCTCCTCCCAACGCAGAGTTACCAAAGCCCAGACCAGTTCCCCTCGCTGAAGTATGAAATGAAGAGGAAAGCCCCTGATAGGGGTTCCAGGCATTAGAAAGAGGAGAAAAGGTCTGATAAGCACTCGACGAAGGGAAAGAATTATTCCCTTGATGACCTGCGTAAAACTGATTCCCTGCCCCCGTTGTAGTGAATACAGGGTTCCAACCTATAAAAGTAGTCGAACTTTGACCTCCAGACCGAGGGTTGAAGCTCTGGGTCTGAGAAGTAAATGGAAAGGACCCTAAAGAAGGATTGGAACTAGGAATGTGCCCAGTTCCAAAGGGGAACCCCTGAAAAGAAGCTGATCCACTAGGCATGGAAGACATGGGTGTAGATCCAGCTGCAGCAGCGGAAAAGGAAAAAGAAAGAATCCCACTAGTGAGCATTCCGAAACAGAAGGGACCAGATTGAGAAGCCTGTGCTTGGGTGAAACCAGAGCCAAACACAACAGCACTAGAGGCAATCGAAGATAAAGCAATAGTGCCTCCTCCTTCAACAGAAACAGGAGTTTGAATGCCTGCAGCATTCACAGCAGAAGCTGCGTTCCCAGTCGTGGCCATCGAAAGGTATGAATGATACGGAAGATCTTCCGGTCTCTCTGAATTAGGTCTGATGTATTGAACAACGAACGGATAATCAGGAGGAAGAGGAGATGGACCTGACGCAGGAGGTTCAGGTACTTCTTCAATTTGAAAATCTTCTTCCTGAGGAAATAAAACTCGCGAGGTGAGTGGAACGCTCCTCTCGGAACCGACGTCAGAATCAGCTATGAAACCTTCAGACCCTTGTGAAGGATCTCTCTCCACTGCGTTAGACGCCACAGGGTGGTAACCACCTGCTAAATCACTCCTACGCCTTCTCGAAGAAGGCTATGGACTCTCGGGAGATAACCCCCGAATTCTCCTCAATCGACGAGGCGCTTGATCAGCCACTTTAGAAAATTTTAATTAGACTCCAAAAAATATAAAGCTAAGCAAGCTAAGAGCAAAGAGCACTCACTATAAGAAAAATCCCTGAGATACAGTCAAGCAAACAACCCTCAAGTATTTCCGCTCCGGGTGATGAGGACCGGACACCAAAATACAAGAAAGCGGAAAATATAGGACCTCCCGAAAGCAGTCTGGGATAATTACGGCCCAGGCCTACTAGTGAAGGTATCAGAAACAGTTACGCCGACCTCCTAACGACAGCCTTTGCCGGCTCAAGCACCCAAGCTTCGCAAGGGCACCCCCCAGAAGTACTGCTGAAAGTGATGCGACGTCTGCCTCAGGTACCACGGGTATTCCCCCCCGCAATCACCTGTGTGGAACCTAGGAGTGGCAACTATGGGCACCAATCCGTATTAGAAGCTGGGCGGAATGGTCTTGAGGTCAGATTCAGCTAATCAAAGAGGGGATATCCCTCTTCTCAGCCTTCACTTCCCCTTGCGCTTGACTCTCTGGAGGAGAGCTTTCCCGATCCACCTAACGGAGTTGGATTTCGCTCAATTAATCAACTTCTATATTTTGTTTGAGCGGCCTTGGAGAGTTAACTCTCCACTCACCTATTCCAAGGCCTTACAACCTAGCTAGTTGGTGTATGACACTTAGAAAAATTGCTAGTTGATTTTAAATTATATCGCTTATTTTAATGGGCTGTTATGTTAAGTCAAAAGGATATGGAGATGAAACTTATGGTGTTTTGACGCAGAAAGAAATTAATAAAAACCAAACTACATGAAAATGCAGTTATTGTCTTTCGATGAAAAGCAATTCAATACAATTTCTACGAAATTAAAAATTGTATTTTTCTTTTCAGATAACACACTCACACTCACAAAAACTATGAAAATGACTAAATGCTTAAGTGCACCTGATGCAAATCACTACAAACATGCAAATTCTAAGATGCAAAATCTCCTAAAGCGGAGTGAAATTTCCCAAAAGATCCTTCAGTTTTAACTCTTTTTGGTTGTCCAGAAAGCTAGTTCCCGAAATCAAGAACTCTTAATATGAAGACACCAAAAACGCTTAAAAACAAGAGGAAGAAATCAATGACAACTCCTTTCCGAAATCGAGTCAAAATCCAAGGGCAAGAAACCTCAACAAAGCTTCAAAAGATATAGTAAAACGAAAACAAAAATGCAAGAACAAAAGAAAATAACAAGCAAAATGTTTTTTGAGCTTTTGAAATGCAAAAACAAAAGCAAAGCAAAATTTTTTTTGAGCTTTTGAGTTTTATAAAGGAAGAGCTCGAAAAGACCAAGCGAAACTATCAAATCCCAAGCCAAACAATACTGAATTTCAAGCAAAAACTTCAAAAATGCTCCAAATCTTATAGGGCTAACTAGTAGCAAGATCAATATGAGCACAAGAAGACAAGAAAACTTAGCCACTCAGCCTAGAAGAATAGTACAACCTCGCTGCAAACAAAAACTTCAAAGAACCAAGAAAGACTCTTCAAAAGTTGCAACAAGACCTAGCCAACTGAACTCAAGAAAACCAACCAAGAAACGGGCAAAAATCGTAGTGCAAAGCAAAACACAAAGATAGGAAAGAGTAAATGAGCAGGAGCTCTCTGTTCTGATGAAGCAGAACAGCCAAGAATGCTCAGAAAGAGATCTTGGTACTCAAACCAGAAGTGCCAGCACCAGAAACAACACTTTGCCAAAAAGACTAGTTTTCAATCAAACAAGAGAGAGAAAAGACCAAAGACCACTTTCTTCAAAATCCAGAGGGTACAAAGACACTGCAGGAACAGGTCTCCACAGACAGAGAGGGCCAAAAATACAGAAAACCTAAAATTTCAAAATTGACCTAGGTATACGTGACTGAACAGATCAGCAACAAGCGTGCATACGCGACTGTTCTAAAGGAAACTCGCGTATACGCGACTCCCTTTAACAAAAAATGCGTGTATACGCGACTGTGTGCAGACAAAAGCGCGTATATAAATTTAAATAGTGAAAAACAGAAAATATCAAGCCTGAATAAGAAACCAGGACTTCAGTCTGACTGAGAAAGAGTAAACTGGACTGGAAATAAAAGTTAAAATTGTTGGAAACCTATCAAACAGCTGAAACCACCCAACAGGGGAATCACAAGAATGCGATCCCCAGTGGAGTCGCCAATTCTGTTTCGGGGAAAATCACCCTAGAGGTTCGTTGGGTTACAACCTCCACAGAGCAGGGCATGCTACTTAAGAAGGACTCACACAACCATACATGTTCATGAAAAACTAAATAGAGCAGATCGAGGAACTTACCCGTAGGTCCTACGGTTGAAGCAGATCCCACGGGGTCCAAACCCCCAGCAACCGTCCTTCCTTCTTAACCTAAAAGACAAGAAGAAACTAGCACGAAGAACTGGTTGTACAGCATATATCTACTCTAAATGTTAGTGAAATCCATATGAAACATTAGATAAACCATCATAAATGCTTAAATAACAATATTCTCATATATGCAAGTGGACACTAACACGTATATTTCGGGAACAAGATGGTTCTTCTATATTATAAATAGCATGTACAGAAATAACGAGTGGAGAGATCACCTGAATCCTTCCACGATCTTCGAGCAGACCGTCGTCCGGATCCGTCCCACCCTTGCCTCGCTAAGATTCTTTCCAAACTGGCGCATACGATATGACATATAGGGAGATGAGCATCTCCAGGAAACAAGGGTTTCCTGTAATGAACTAGGAAAGTGCAGGAGGCACGAGGAATCAGACTTGAACTGGGAATCCAACAGAGTATGATATCAATGATTTCTCTCTCTCCCTTAGGCCATACACATGAGAGGCTTTTATACTCCCTCAAAGTAGTTTCAACAGTTGGAAACAGTTGGCCATGTGCTGGGGTGGTTGAACTACCAGAGTAACCATCAACCCAGCCTGAAAATAGGGAATTTTTATATATTTTTTAATGATTTTAATGTCATATGCGGAAAAGTTTATGTGGACTCGCGTATACATGCATAAAAGTCTGGGCATAACCGCGTATGGGGATTTTTACACTATTTTTTAGTGAATTTTTTCCAAATCTGTAGGAATGGGTGCCCAAAGCCATAAAAGCAATCATGAATCATATGAAGGTGAGAAATGATGCTATAACAGATATGTCGACAAGACGTCCATTAAAAAAAAAGCAGGGTTAAAATCTGTCAAACCCTCCAGATTCATTCAAAGCATAGATTGCACAGATGGAGATATTAATGGAGCAGCAGAGAAATATCAGTGGATGATCGAGGAATTCAACGTTTAGCATTGAAGATCTTAAGCCATAATTCAGAGTTAGAAGGCAGAGGGTACCATTAGCAGAAAAAATACCTTAAGGCTTTCTTTTTAGCACCATTCTCTTTCAGAAAAGGATGGAATGGCTATGAGATTTTACTTCTTTGCCGTGTCCCTGAAGAGATTTCTACCCAGTGCATTTATTTCAGTAAGCAGGCAGCAGAGTACATACAACACTACAAATTCATTCAGCATATGGGCGTGCACATTTCCGCCATCTTGTCTTAATGAGACAATTAAATGTTCATCACATACTCCCTTTTTCGAGCTTTCTTGTTCTCCTATAAAGCTCCCGAAGAACAGAAGATTAAGGGTTCCATATTTTATCAGGAAACTATGCAGTGAAAGGATTTTTGTATACATTTTTTTGAACTCTTGTATGAAGGCTCAGAGCCCATAGGGTCTCAGTGAGGAGGAGTTCCATCTGTTAAAGAGGATTATGGTCTTTGGTATTTCACAATCTGTAACTTTCTCTTATGTATTATTAAAATAGATCGTTTCATTTCATCCATCTTTCATGTATCATGTTTCTGGAATGCGAGTGGCTCACTGATTTTAGTATGGATTTATCCTAGTTAATACCCATGCTCGGATTAGTCAAGCGCTTTAAATATGGCTCAGGCATGATATTTTGTTCCATTATTCATCTAAACCATATTTCTGCTATATTAGTTTCTTTGGGAGGGTGTTTTTAAAACGCTATTGTCATGTATGGATTCTTAGATTGGTAAGCCCATGCATGGTGGTATTGTGTATCTGGATATCAACTTAATGACAACTAATATTCTCTCAATATTTCATTCACTACATACACCTTCTGATAACTTATTTCTGTGAGGTATTTCTGAATCGGCCCTCTTTACAGTAAGTTGTCTCTGAATTGTCTGTTGCTTTTATATTGGATTTTTGCATGTTGCCTCTGTAGTATTCCTTTCTATGTGTCAGTTTCTAAAGGTCTTGGTACCATTCAGAAGTATTCCTTGTTTTACAAGAGATAGCATGAGAAATTTCTATTGATAACATCCTCTGTTATACCATATGCTCCTTGCTATATAAGATGTCTTAGGCACTGGTCTATCACAACTCTAGGTTGTCTCTAGGAGCGGGAACATATTTTTGGCGCCGTTGCCAGGGAATGAATTTGAGAAAATTTAAATCCCTGGGCCTCGAAAAAATCTAATTCACTCTTCAAGTAGGTGAGTTTGGAGAGTTGAGAGTTGTAGATCCCTCACCTTGGCGACTTCACATTTGTTTATTTGATAAATTTATTTGCAGTCCTGGCTCCTTGTAAGCCACACCTGAGGTCAGATATGTCTCAGCCAAAGACACCTTCAGTTTCTAACCCTGAAAAGATCATACATGGAAGAAATTGGAGGGAAAGAAAAGGAGTCCACTCTGAAATCCCTGTTGTCTATAGAAAACTTCCCATCCTCTTCTTCTCAAGTGCCAGATCTCGACTCCACTGTGGGAGATACTGATTATTACTATTCAAATAGTCCACCCCGAGGAGGTGTCAGAAATAAAGATAATTTTTACCCTACTCTTGCGGTGGAAGAGGTTAAAGAAGTCACTGAAGTATCTGTTGTTAACAGACCACTATTCCCCTCAACACCTCAGGCTGTTGTTCATTATATTCCTATTGTTATTCATACTCCACTTCCACCTCCTCCACCTCCTCTTACTCATCAAACTATTGCACTACCTCCACCCCCTCCAATGGCCAATGTTCTAGGCTTCTTGCTAAATAAATATGCCCCTCTGGCATTGCCCCAAGTGTTGAATGATATGCCCCAAGATTATTTGAAGATTTTACCTCGATTCAATGGGGAAAATGAGATTGATGCTCAAAAACACCTTGAGGTCTTCTGTGCTTTTGCAGAGAATTTTAATGTGGAACATTTAGATGTGGTCTTAAGGCTGTTTCTCCAATCTCTTGATGGTGAAGCTCGAAAATGGTTTAAGACATTGGCAGGCCGTTCTATTACCACTTGGGAAATAATAGAAGATACTTTTCTCAAAAAATGGGGAGAGAAGAAAGACCATGGACATTGTCTTACTGAGTTCAATACACTCAAGAAAAGACATAATGAAGGAGTGTCAAAATTTATCAAAATATTTAATAAATTGTATCTGAGTCTCCCTGCTGATATGAAACCTCATCAAACTGCTGCTAAAGTTGTTTTTGTAGCAGACTTTGATTCAAAATTTGGTTTCTCTCTCAGAGAAAGAAAGCCTGGTACTCTGGATGATGCTCAGTCAAATTCACTAGAGTTGGAAGCAAACTTTGCCTCCACTGGCAAATCAAAGGGAAAATCTAAACAAGATACTAGAAGAAGGGGCAAAGAGGAGGTATCTACCTCCTACCAAGATAGAGACTCAGCTAATGACAGAATTGAAGAAATGAGAAAAATGATTAAGAACATTTCTGGTAAACTGGTCAAGCTTGAGTTGGAGACCAAGAATTCAGCCTCCAAGAATTTCCTTAATGCCCCAAACAGAGGTTACAATCCTCAGTACAGGAAACCACCCCTGCAGATATTGCCAAGGGAACCAAAGGAGAAACAAGATCAAGTACCACACCCATTGTACTTGGAAGGTCCAGTAGATGATCCTACTGAAGACACTGTGTATGGACTGGAGGATGCAAATCTTGATTTTTCAAATAGTGATGGAGAAGAATGCCCTTTGCAAGGAAATGAAGGAGCTGAGTGCTCATTGCAAGAAGAAGAAAAGGCCAGAGACACAGAAGACGCATAAATTGATCATTATTGTAAACAATTTGTTGATTTCATGCAAGCACAGTTCAATAGAAGATATGATCTCAGATCTTCTAGGAAGAGGACCTGTACTCAAGATCAAGAAGAAGAGCTACCCCAGAAAGAAGCACCTGCCCAGAAGGAATCAACAATGCACAAAGTCACAGACAAAGGTAAGGGCCCTCTAAAAAAATCTTTGCAGTCTAATGATCAAATTCCTTCCTCTTCAAAAGTAGTCATCCCCCCTAATACCAAGTCTATGTCAAAAGAAGTCAAACCCTCAGCTGAAAATAAAGAGTCAAAAGAGGTTGTAATAGAAAATTCTTCTCATGTTTTCATTCTACAAAAGGAACTTGAGAAAGTCAAAATCCTAGTCCCCCTGACTGAACTATTGAAGAAACCTGCATATCAATCCCAAGTCACCTCTTTTATGATCCCTCCAGAAGCAGCACTCACTCCATATAGTCTCAACCTTCAAGAAGAAAGACCCATGGTTGTCTTTGGTCCACATGTTGAGGAATTAGATGCTTCTACTCCTCCCTTTTATGTGTCTCTAGTGATTCATGACCCGCTATTACATAATTGTATGTTAGATTCTGGAGCTTCCCATAATCTACTGCCTCTGTCAGTCATGGAACAACTAGGATTACAAATCACTCGTCCATACAAAGACCTCTATTCATTTGATTCCAAAAGAGTCAAATTCCTAGGGATGATCAAATATTTGGTGGTTAATTTGGCCTAAATCCCAACAAAAAGTGTGGTAATGGACATTGTGGTGGCTGACATCCCAGCTCGCTTTGGCATGTTACTGTCAAGATCCTAGGGAACAAAAATTGGTGAATCAATTAATTTGGATTTAACATATTCCACCATCCTAGTTTTTGGTGGCCAAGAGAGGAGGTTGTACAGGGAGACTAGATTCGTCAAGATGGTAGCTAAGGCTGACAACTCCGTAAATTCACCATTATACAGTAAAGAAGGAGATCTCTCATGCTTCACTAGAAAATTTGGCGGAATTTCCGATGGCCAATTCGTCGCTATTCCGATAGATAGTCGTCGCAAGAGCGACAGTTCGAGGGCGGGCAAAACGTGGTTTGCCATACCGTTGCAGTTTCGACGCACTTAAAAAGTGTCGCACTATCGACACTTTTTTCGTCACTTCCAAACCAACGTCGCTCTTCCGACGTTTCCCAAACCGTCGCGCTTCCAACGTTTGTAAACTGTTGCACTTCCGATGAAATGTGGTCCAACGTTTTGAACGTCGCTCTTCCGACGTTTGTAAACTGTCGCAATTTCGACGAAATGTGGTCCGACGTTTTGAACGTCGCTCTTCCGACGTTTTTAAATTGTCACAATTCTGATGCAACGTGGTCCGACATTTTGGACGTCGCTCTTCCGACGTTTGTAAACTGTCGCAATTCCGAAGAAATGTGGTCCAACGTTTTGAACGTCGCTCTTCCGACGTTTGTAAATTGTCACAATTCTGACGAAATGTGGTCCAACGTTTTGAACGTCGCTCGTCCGACGTTTTTATAATGTCACTCTTCCGACGTTTTTAAGCTGTCGCAATTTCGACGCTTACAAGGCGTCGGTATACCAACGACGGGTTCAATTTAAAAAAAAAAATATGAAACTTTAAAATAGAAAAAACGTTGTTTTGAATATATTATATGAAGTAAAACAGTCCATGAAGTCATTACATTTTCGCATCTGAATATTGGAACCCAAATATCCATCCAGAAAAGTGGAAGTCTCACCCCAGACAATGATAGAAAAATACCCCATGTCACAAACAGGGACATGATATAAAACCCAGTAACAGTCCACATGGAGATTATCAACAATCTGAGAAAGCATCCAAATATGCCCGAGGCATCTATAAGAAAGTGAAATAGCAATATGTAGAATAGTAAAGCAACAGATAGAGTACCGACGTCCATTATTCTAAATACAAATTAAAGTACCCAAAGTCCTTGAACATAGAAAAACGCTAATCATGTGAGGAGTGTGATATGTCCAAAATATAAAAATACCATCAGACCATATCAATAAACCAACATCGCTAGTTTTGAAGGCAGAGTGATAAACATTAATCATTTTTTTTTCACAAGAGAAAAGACATTGTTTTGAATATATTATATGAAGTAAAACAGTGCATGAAGTCATTACATTTTCACATCTGAAGATTGGAACCCAAATATCCATCCAGAAAAGTGGAAGTCCCACCCAAAACAGTGATAGAAAAATACCCCATGTCACATACAGGGACTTGATATAAAACCTAGTAACAGTCCACAAGGATATTATCGACAAATCTGAGAAAGCATCCAAATATGCCCGAGGCATCTATAAGAAAGTGAAATAACAATATGTAGAATAGTAAAACAACAGATAGAGTACCGACATCCATTGTTCCAAATACAAATTAAAGTACCCAAAATCCTTGAACAGAGAAAAACGCTAATCATGTGAGGAGTGTGATATGTCCAAAATATAAAAAGACCATCAAACCATATCAATAAACCAGCAACATATACCAGCATCGCTAGTTTTGAAGGCAGAGTGATAAACATTAATCATTTTTTTTTTCACAAGAGAAAAAACGTTGTTTTGAATATATTATATGAAGTAAAACAGTCCATGAAGTCATTACATTTTCACATCCGAATATTGGAACCCAAATATCCATCCAGAAAAGTGGAAGTCCCACCCCAGACAGTGATAGAAAAATACCCCATGTCACATACAGGGACTTGATATAAAACCCAGTAACGGTCCACATGGAGATTATCGACAATCTGAGAAAGCATCCAAATATTCCCGAGGCATCTATAAGAAAGTGAAATAGCAGTATGTATAATAGTAAAGCAACAGATAGAGTACCGACGTCCATTGTTCCAAATACAAATTAAAGTACCCAAAATCCTTGAACAGAGAAAAACGCTAATCATGTGAGGAGTGTGATATGTCCAAAATATAAAAAGACCATCATACCATATCAATAAACCAACAACATAGACCAACATCGCTAGTTTTGAAGGCAGAGTGATAAACATTAATCATTTTTTTTTCACAAGAGAAAAAAATGTTGTTTTGAATATATTATATGAAGTAAAACAGTCCATGAAGTCATTACATTTTCACATCTGAAGATTGGAACCCAAATATCCATCCAGAAAAGTGGAAGTCCCACCCCAGACAATGATAGAAAAATACCCCATGTCACATATAGGGACATGATATAAAACCCAGTAAAGGTCCACATGGAGATTATCGACAATCTCAGAAAGCATCCAAATATGCCCGAGGCATCTATAAGAAAGTGAAATAGAACTATGTAGAATAGTAAAGCAACAAATAGAGTACTGACGTCCATTGTTCCTGCAAATACAAATTAAAGTACCCAAAATCCTTGAACAGAGAAAAACGTTAATCATGTGAGGAGTGTGATATGTCCAAAATATAAAAAGACCGTTAGACCATATCAATAAAGTAGCATCGCTAGTTTTGAAGGCAGAGTGATAAACATTAATCATTTTTTTTTCACAAGAGAAAAAATGTTGTTTTGAATATATTATATGAAGTAAAACCGTCCATGAAAATAGTATCATAAAGCGGATACAGGAAATGTGTAGAGACATGTACTGTTGATATACGCCTCACACAAAAACATTTCCCAGACTCATGGCAAATTTGTCATCAAAAAATCAAAAAATTAAGAAGACTGCCCTCATACGGGGAAACCAGTCTTGAACGTTTATAGAATTCAAAAATATTACAGAGGTCCAGCACAGTAATATAATCTAAAAGCAACCCAATTAAGTGGGCCACGAAGCAAGAAAAACAAATTAACCAAACTACTCCTCCGGTGGTTCCTCCACGATTTGGCACCATCCTTTGGAAGGTCTAGGATCGCTAGGTGCTACCTCCACATTCATGCCATGGCTCCCCTCCTGAAGGCTCGAATGTTGGCCGGATTTTTCCGAGCTCAGACCCGCCGGACGGGTGCATTCTTCCTCCGTTTGGGCCTCCTCGTGGAAAACCACAGTGACTGAAGCTGTGATTCGTGGGCGGTTGAGAGAGCAATTAAAGGAAAATTGTGCAGTGCGTGTCGTGGGAGAAGGTGAACTAGCGGTGGGGAAACAAGGAGCAGGGGAATCCATACGATGGCCAGATCCTACAACCCGAGCCCGCCCACTCCTAGTATTTGGATAGCGACCTGCGTAATAATCACTGGACTAGCCGAAAGACGACTCGGTTGAGGAGCTAGAGGGAGCGCACAGGGGTTGACCTCTAGTGCTCCCCCTGCGGCAATGCATCCTTTGACGTAGGCAAGGCATGGGTGTAGTCTCAGCAGTGGGCACAAGAGGAGATGGAGAAGCAGAATTCCAAGAAACAGAGGAAGATAGACACAGACAAGACCGAGAGAAATGCAGATATGCAGCAAGGTCTAAGCAGCAGTTCAGCTGGCCACTTCTCCTTCTCGTCACAGTGAGCAGGCAATGTAACCTAGCAACCGGCTCGTCTGAAAAACCATAGCGAAACGCCATTTTATCGACCCGACTGCAATGCAATCGAAGGACGCCCGTCATAATTAATCTCTGATCATTAATGAGAGCCGAAGGCTGGATCATATTGGAGCATGCGAAATCGCTAACAAGAGTGGAGGTCCGATCTTGAACAATGTTAAAACTTAATTAATGCGTATTTGATGTGAAAACCTTGGAACTTAATTGAACAGCGTTAAAACTTAATGCGATTGATATGAAATTGCCACATCCATGTCCCATCGCCTTAAACGCCATCGAATGCACCCGCAGCCAGGAGCAGGGCAAGTTTTGATTGAGGACACGTGGCAGAAATTGATTGGAGCGGATCTTTGTTTGGGCCGCTCGCATAGTGGAAATCCGGACCCGAAAAAGATTAGGGCGGAATTCATTTGGTTTTCGCGTCACAAAATTGGCCGACTTCAGCAGGCTATTTTGGAACGCGAATTTGGTTTGAATTATGGTTTATCGCCATTTGAAGTCTGGAGGGCTCGACTTAAGAACAATTTTGTTTGATCCTGTTGTATATGTTAGCCCCCTCATCCAAATTTTTGGCCATTAGCCCCTCTTGAAACCTTTCAAATTTCCTATCGTGGCCTAAGAGACCCGTTTTCGCTTATCGTTGCCCTCCTGCGCACCCAGATTTCGTAATCGAAGGCCGAAAGGCTCGCTGTTGAAAGAGTTTGAATCTGAAGCCCTCTTAGGCTTAGCCCCATGCAGCCAGTCCTGCACGTGACCCGGGCGCGTAACCCTGTGCCAAACCAAAAGGGTGCTTACCGTATATGGTTATCGGGTGGATTCTCAGCCGCCCGATTAAGCAAAGATCAACGGTCCGCTGCCTATTGCCCTAGTGGTCCCCACCCCATGTCCATCGCTCAAAACCAAGCTTGTTTTCATCGCACTGCCTTTCGCAGGTGAGCGGTATTCTCTGAATCGGAGCGATTCCATTGAGCGCCCGCCACGCGTCCCTGAGTACGGTGCCAAAACTGCTCCTCATCGCGCATTATCGTCCGACTCAAGACGTGCAGTGAAATTTATGTGGACCGTCCGATCTTGGGTGCTCAATCCAACTGCGATTATTCTCCAAAGTTTTAACTCACGTCTATATCACCCGTGGCCCACCATCTCACCACCGCCCGACATAATATCAACCGTCGATCCCGTTTTTGATCGTATGGCCCAGGATTGTTCGCGCACCCCGTCGGTTGACCGAGTCCATATCCACGTCACCCCTTCTGTATAGTCTCTTGTGCGCCCACGTGTCATTCGCGTTCACCTCCACCATTTTCATGCATCGTTTACGTGTATATGTTGTCTATCTCCGCCTCTTCCACACAGCGTCGTCCCACCATGTTTCTCGTTGCCACCCTTCATTCCTCTGTCACCCTGCTTCTCGTCATCGTTTCACTCAGTCCATATCACCATTCTGTGGTCACTGCCTCATCCATTACCCTCGCGCCTGGTTTTCATTAACCATTTTGTGGGTTTTGCAGGTTTATGGCAATGGAGAACCATCAGAATTTACGTCCATCACCACAGAAGTCGAGTACGCTCCAGAGGACCAATTATCAAATGCAGAATTATGGAGCAAGGATCCGGGAAGATATGTTGACACGACATCCATTAAAAAGCCAGGGTTTAAATCTATCAAACCCTCCAAGGTCATTCAAATGCACAGGTTGAGCAGACGAAGAATTAATGGCGCAGATAGAAAACATCAGCGAAGAGCAAGGGATTCAAGAAACGCATTTAAAGATTTTGGGGCTTCTACATACCATTTTGGAGGCAAAGTACCAGATCAAAGACCTTGCAGATCACTAGAAAGATCTTTTCACAGGAAATCATGCCCTCAAGGTTTACTTCAGCCAAATTCTCTGCAAGAAGGTACAGAATGCTACATATTTTATTCTGCATGTCTTATCCCTGGAGAAATTTTCACCCACAGCATTTACTTCATGGAGCCGGCCTCAGAGTACCTATAGCTCAGCATATTAATTAAGCAACAAGGGCGTGAATGTTTCCACCATTTTTTTCAAGCTAAACAATTAAATTTTTCACCTACTTCTTTTATTAGTATTTCTTCTTCTACCTCTATAAAAAGGAGGAAAAAAGACATTGTAAGGGTTGCAGACTCTTATCAGAAATTGTGCTGTGAAAGGCATTTTTGTATACATTTTGTAAAGTTTTTGTATTGAGGCTCAGAGCCCGTAGGGTCTCAGTGAGGAGGAGTTCTGTCTGTTTAGAGGATTCTGGTCTTTGATATCTCACAGTATGTAAACTTCTCTTATGTGTTTAATACAATATTTCATTTCATACATCTCCTTGTATCATGTTACTGGAATGCGAGTGGCTCACTGGCTTTAGGTAAGGATTCATCCTAGTTGTTGCCCATACTTAAATCAGTCAAGCGCTTTAAATATGGCTCAGGCATGATATATTGTTTCATGCTCATTTCATTCATCTTTCTACTATATTAGTTACTTTGGGAGGGTGCTTTTAAAACGCCATTGTCATGTATGGATTCTTAGAATGATAAGCCCATATGTGGTTCTGTTGTGTATCTGGGTATCTGACCAAAGTTAAATAATATCCCCCTTGCGTTTCTTTCCCTCTATACACTTTCTAATATTGGATTTCTGTGACATATTATTTGAATCGGCCCTCTTTGCAGTCAATTGTCTCTTAACTGTCTGACGTTTTAATATTGGAGCTTTGCAATGTGCCTCTGCAACATAACTTTCCCTGTGACAGTTTTTGTGATTGCTGGTCCCATTTCAAATCAACTTCCTTGTTTATCAAGAGATAGTAGGAGAGCCTTTGGATTGACAACCCAGCTTTATTATATGCCTCTTGCTATGCTAAGATGTCCTAGGCATTGGTCTATGGCAGCTCTAGACTGTCTCTAGGGTAGACAACAATTGTCGACAACAGATCCTATCTTATAAAATTTGTGTTGGTTTTCTTTGATAATACACATATTTATAATAAATCATGGGAATACCACACTAAACATGTGGAAACGTTATATAAATTATCGAGAACAATCATTTTTATGTAAAAATAATCCAAATGTGCTTTTGGGAAATAAGAATTCGAGTATTTGGTTCATATTGTTTTAAAGGAAGGAGTGAAGTTGGAGCCTCAAAAGATGCAAGCTATTACAAAATGACCTATTCCTAAGAAAATCAAGGTTCTTAGAATATTTTTTAGACTTACATGATATTATTGATCATTTGTGAAGAATTATGCATGCATTTCAAGTCCACTCACATATCTCTTGAAGAAAATATCATTTATATGGAATGATGAGGCTACTTTGGCATTCTCTCTTTTAATGGATGCCATGTCTTCTACACCAACATCGGTTGCACCTACTTTTGGTAAAACATTCATAGTAGAGTGCGAGGCACTAGGACAAGGAATTTATGTAACATTAACACAATAAGGGATATCATTGGCTTTTAAAAGCAAGGAATTCAAAGAAAATATTTGGTGAAATCTACGTATGAAAAATAAATGGAAGCAATTTTACATGCAATAAAAAATGGGGATAGTATATCATCGGGAGGTAATTTAAAGTCAAGATATACCATGATAGCATAAATTATTTTTTGAAGCTATGGATTTCATTGGAAGATTAACAAAAACGAGGAGAAAAAATGAAAAGTTTTAATTTTGAGATAATCTGCAAAAAGGATAAGGAAAATTTAGTACATGATGCTCTTTCTAAAATAGAAGAGGCCTCAAATTTATATCCAAATACATTTTCTATTCCTAGGTGGCTAGAAGAAGCTTGCCATAATGGAAAAATGACAATAGTACTAAACAAAAACTAAAATTTATAAAGGATGGGATGAACTCTATGGAGCATTGGGAGTGAAAGAGAGATATACTTTGGTGGAAATGTAGAATATTTTTAAGCACGCAAGCATATTTGAATAAAAAAATATTAAGGGAGTCCCATGTCTCTCTGATGGTAGGACGCAGGGTTCCTTAAACATCTCAAAGGATCAAAAAATATATTTTTGGAAGGAATGAAGAAAGATATTCAAAATTTTGTAAGAGAAGGTCAGGTTTTCATAATAAATAAAAGAGAGATAGTAAAATCTCTAGGGTTACTTCAACCATTCCACATACATATTCAAAGACTAGAAGATATATCAATATACTTTATTACAAGGTTACTAAAATATAAAGGTAAGTATTACATTTTTGTGGTCATTTATGTAGAAAAATTTTGTAGATTTTTTTGGTAGAGCTCAAAGTACATAAAGAACAAGCCAAGTGGCAAAAGTGTCCATGAAAGAAATTCATAGTCTTCATGGTTTTCCTAAAGTAATAGTAACAAGAAACTTTTGGAAATAATTATTTAATATGAGTGGAGAAACACTAGTTGCCATGAGTTCTACATATCAAACACAATCAAATGGTCAAACAAAAATAGTTAACAAATGTTTTTAAGGTTATCTACAATGTTACTCTTTAGAAAAGCAATCGTAATGGATGAAGTGGGTTCGTCAAGGAAGAATGGTAATATGATACTACCTATCACACATCTACTAAATTTCCCCATTTAAGGCCCTTTATGGATATCCAACTCCTAGTATCTCATACTTTTTTCAAGATAAGTCCAAAGTATAGGAAACAGAGTCACATATGGAAAATACTAAATAAACTTTGAAAATTATGATGGAAAACCTTCAAATGACATGAAACATGACAAAAAAACAAGGGGAACAACATTGAAGTGAAAGATAATTTGAGGAGGGTAATTAGGTATTTTTTAGATTATAGCATTATAAGCAATCTTCATTCAAGAAAAAGAAGAATAAAGAATTAGCTCAAAAATGTTATGGCCCTAAATAATTATTCATAGGATTGCACAAATGGTATAGAAGTTATATTTTCCTTCTTCTTGCATTCATAAGGTTTTTCATGTATCTTGCCTAAAAAATGTTTTGGGAAAAAATATGCCAATGTAAATAGAACTTCCAAAATTAGATGAAGAATGAAAGTTGATTCTTGAACCACAAAAAGTTATAGATAAACATTATATATCTCTTTGACATATAACCATTATGAAGTACCTAATCAAGTGGAATAATATTCCTCTAGAAGAAGTTACATGGTAAAATGATAAATTCGTGATGAAATACCCACGGCTAAAGGGTTCGTTTGAAGTTTTGACAAAGGTTTTGTTATATGTTTTATATAACGTGCGGCGGAATAGTTTTATTGTTTTTTAAGGTCCCACACAGTGATCAAATTTGAAGGGCAGGTCCGAATTTCAATTAGAAGGGCATATATCTATGTCGCCCTTCCATAATGAAAAGCTTAAAAAAAAAAACTTTTCAATTGACCACAATAAATTATTTTTACATTTCATTTTTAGAAAGACAAAACCATCAATCTTTATATTAATAAAAGACTATTACATATACAACAATGAAGAAGGCTCCATCTTTCATTGCTTAAATATCTCATTGGCAATGTCAACACAAGTCTTGAAGACACTATTATAAGAATTTGGATACATACCACCGGGATATAGGAGATTCTTATGTGTCAGATTGTGTAATGAAATTTTGACTTTGTCTCACAAGGAGCAGCAACATGGAGGTATGGATTTTTCTTATAGAACTTTATTATTATTATTTGAAACATTGTTTATAGATATGAAGACAACAATGAAATTATGAGCATGGTGGACAATTAGTCAAGCTCATGATGTAAGTTTGGAATTTAACATTTTTACATGTTAAAGACAAATAGTCAAAATCACTGACAACTTAGTATGCCATAATTAATAATCATTCCCTGTTCACTTTTGTTAATAGGTTTATGTCACACGATGATCTCTCTTCTCCGGCATTTACTTGTATTGAAGATCACTATTCTAGGAATAAGGAGTTATTTTCTCCAAAAATAACCCTAGCCAAACATTGACAATGCATCAAGGATATCTTTCTATGCTTCATAAGTACATATGTTCTACTTCTAAATCATGTCTTGGAAGTGGTTGTTTTGCCGGAAATTATTCACCAGTTGGTTTCATACCAAAGTATTTTTCTCATTTTCAGCATCCAATACATGAAAAAGATAATGGTTTAAAACAACATAAATATTTGAAATTTTGCAAGAATTGATTGGCACACTTTTAATATGAATTTTGAAGTCAAGTGCATGATGCTGTATAGGATCAAGTGTCATTTTGAATACTAAATGTTTCACAAGAAACTTCTCAACATGCTACCCTGCAGTAAGGATTAAATGACAATATTGCATCAACTATTTCCATAATAAAAGTGCACCTCGGCCATAAGACTAAACAACTACAAATGTTGTAGATCTAACAAGACCACACAGTCAAATGTATTCCACAAGGCCAATACTGTAAGAAAAATGAAAAGGAGTTTGCAACCAAAAATACCTTAGGCAACTAATTCAATAAGATACACCAAACCATCAGCAAAAAGGAAAACCAGCCTACTCAAAAGGCAAGCGTTTACCTCCTTCGACACAATTTTGAGTTCCGAAACAAGGGCCTTTATTGTCTTGTCAATGCCCCTAGTAATTTGAACGGGGTTTGCACCTGTTGCAACAACCTAAACAAAAATGTTTCATTTCAAATTATTTTCCACAAATTTAAGATACAACCATTGTCAGTTTTGTATTTCCTAACAAGCTCATAAATTTTGACAAAAGAACCAAATTTTTTTAATACCTAATAGCAATTTTTTCACTCAAAAACTATCTTAGACTCGATAAGCCCAACCCAAAACTAAAAAACCAAACACCATAAGACCCTACAAAAATGAATAGATGATCTTAATCCAGTACTATCGACAAAAAGTTACCTTTATACCCTCACTTATTAAACCCTGTGTTGTTGAATTTTAACTTCAACTGCTGCAGCAGAAGGACGGATGCAGCAGCAACATTTTTTATGTTTTGATAGTTTAATTTTATGTATGCTTTAATATATACATATGTTATATATATATCATATGCGAAATGAAAGGTGGGCCATAGAATTTAGTTTTAATTTTATTATTTTAAAAAGAGGTTTTATTATAATATGTTTTATATGTTACGGCATATAAAAATAAAAATAACAAAAAAACTTGGTAGTTTTTTTTATAGACAGTAGGTAAATTTTTTGTTACACAGTAGTGTGTAAAAAGTGAAAGACTGAGTGTAACATTTTAAGTGTGTATGCACAGCAATGCGAAAGTGAAAAACACAGCAGAGTGTTTTAGAGACAGAGTATGTTTGTTTTGAACAGACAGTGAGTTGGTTTTATGCACTGCGTTTTGTAGCAGTCATAATTTTGTAATCCCTCTCAGTGAGGAAGAAGTGTAATATTTTTTTTTTGAGTTATTGAAGGGAATAGAAGTTTGTTTTCAAAGTATTGAAACTCTATCTCCTGTCAAAGAAATTTTTATTTTCTCTGTGTTAGAGGAAGGGAGATTTATTCTCCATTCATTGTTCTGGAATTTTTCAATATTCCAACATGTGCAAGAACAACAGATGTTATGGTTCCATCCCCAGCTAAATCATTTGTCTTTGCCGCAGCTTGCCTTACCAACTTGGCCCCAATATTTTCAACTGGGTCCTCTAATTCAACCAATAAAAAGGCCAAAGCCATAGCATTGAGATACATTTCATTACACTGTCAATAACAATAAAATTTGACTCAGCCATAACCCTTTCCTTTTATTGTTGTGAAAAGCTTTATGCATTACTCTAATGTGGCTAGTCCATAGGCCAAGCAGACCACTGGGTAACAAATATGTTTCCTTTCACCTTTGAGTTTTCAAATTATGCCTACCAAATCTAAGACATTTAAGAGGGGGAACTAATACAACGTTAAAAAGAAAACCAGAGCACACATCTACAAATTACCTCCTTAGCTACTGTCACACCATCATTAACTATTTTCTGAGAACCATGCTTGCTCTCCAAGACAACATTTTGCCCTTCGCCCCAAGGGTGACTCCAACAAGATCAACAAGTTTGTTCACACCGCCTGCAAGACAAATTGACAATGCTTTCAGTAAGTGTGCAATTGAATGCCAGACCATATGCCAAAACAACCCTCCATGAAAAATTAAAATAACACATTAAATCGAATATAAGTGGACAAGGAAAGATCCACCGCAGTGAAGTTTCATGTGCAGGTGACCTTCCTTTAAACATAATTTTTTCTCTGACCTGCAATTTTTTTTTTCATCGAGCTCATCCTTGTTAAAGCACAACTCTCTTTTCCATAGCTCTTAATAACTACCTTTCCTACATTTCTGCATAATCTTTAGAGTCCCTTTCCTTCTCGTCGAGCGATTAAAATGAAATGGGTGAAAAAATTGAAAGAGAAGACAATTGTCTGCCATAATTATCAAACATTGCACCCAAATTCTTCCCCTTTCCATTGTTACCCAATGACGTAGATGTGGCAATTGTTGTCATACTGCGCAAAGCAAAGGCCATCTTCTCTTATGCTGAATATAGAATTACAAGATCTTCATATTCGTATGAACCTTAAAAAAAATGACTCCCATTGCTAAAAACCACTTTTAAGTTGTAACAGGCAAACTAAACAACTATCGCAACTTTTGGCAACTTCTGGAGTATTAAGAGAGAAACAACCAAAGAGAAATACAACCACAATCCTCATTTTAATGAGACCAGAATATATATTTGCATCAAGATAATAGAAATAAATCACGACTATATTAAGGCCAGCACAAAACAATCTTTAACCAGTGTCTCTCGCGGCTTTCAGGTTGCCATGCTAGAGGTTGCACATTTTTAATTTAAATTCTTGACCTCTCGTGCCCATATATGAATGCATCCAATGGGATATCTACATAAAATGCTCATTTATATCCCCAAAAACAAATTCCCTACTACAAGAGCACCAATATTGATGGATCACCCCACAACATCCCACCCACTAGAAACGGTGAAAAAGGAAACCCGAGAAAACTTATGAAATATCTCAAGATGACTATATGGGTGGTTATTATGAATCAACCAACCATTAAAAACATGCTCATCAAACCAAACCATGAGTATTATGTGACGATATTCAAGCAGGCACTGAATCGGATTTCTGAAGCTATGTTAGAGAAACCCTAAACTCTCACTGAAAATAGGTGAAATGTGGCACCACTTAGAGATTGACATGTGCCAATTGGTACAAGTGGTAGACAATTGGCATGCTCAAACAACGAGGTGATGCAGGAATGACATGAGGGAGAAAATATCAGAAAAGCCCCAAATCTGGAGAACTAAAGCTCATCGCCAACCTGAGATTGACAACTTTACATGATGTAACCTATGAAATCGTAAATGGAGAAATCATAGTAACAATAAAGTAACCTATGTAACAATAAAGCCGGATTCATCTTGGGAGTGGTAATGGGAGAAATCATAGTGAACAACAGGAAACATGCATAGTTGCTTACAATCAAATAGATGAAAAAACACATACAAAAAACCTAGATAATAATCATGAACAAGTTTAATATTGAATTATGAACTGTAAAGGAACTTACAAAATGTGACATTATGAACTTGGTCAAGCGCACAAGCAAAAATATCCTGGACATGACCCTGGTTGACAAGTTGTATTGCTCATGATGCAAGAGGATTTGTACCTGCACTGCCAAGTCAATCAAAATCCATCATTATCTACACAATAAATACAAGTAATTGATGTAGTATTTTTTACTCTAAGATGCATTCTTATGATAATGTTAGAACATATGTTGAAAATGTCAAAACATACCTGAATAAGCTCCTCTTCATTTCAAGAACAATTTATTGGAGTCGCATGAACTTGGAACAAGCCTCCCACGATCTGAAAGAGTAGCAACTAAGTCAACAGTGACTTTTTTTTTGCTACGCTGGATCAAGGGAGGTTTGCTCCAAGATTAAATCGCTCCAATAAATTATTCTCTACTAAACAGGGCCAACCACGTGAAGGTGGAAGCTCTTATGGCCCCTCCTCCCCCCTCACATCACTCTCAATTCCCCAATACCCAATCTATATTTCATTTTTTACTTTCATGAGCATAAAAAAAAATATTCAATAACTAATAAAAACACAATTCAACAAAAAGTACGCAAGGAAACATTGCAATTAATGCTTGACATAAAAATAGTATGATAAATGAGTTTTTTATATAACGCAAAAAATGTTCCAAGTATGGTAATGTTTGTCTTATAATAATACAATATTTTACATTATCGAATTTTCTTTTTCTTCTTCCTATTTCTAAAGCTCATAATTACATCATCAATATCATCATGCTCTGCTCCTGTTTCATGCCTTTCGACCCGCACTGCTAACCTAGTTGCGTAGTCACGATGTCTGGTCTCATCCAGTGACGGGGCATCGCCTACAAAAACAGATAATATTAAATTTTAATTGTCAGCTTTTAAATATCATTGAACTAGTTCGGTAATATTAATAAAAAAAATTGCAATGAGATTATTTACCTGGTGCACCAGTTGTCGCCGCTGACCTAGTTGCGTAGTCACGATGTCTGGTCTCATCCAGTGACGGGGCATTGCCTACAAAAAAAGATAATATTAAATTTTAATTGTCAGTTTTTAAATATCATTGAACTAGTTCGGTAATATTAATAAAAAAAATTGCAATGAGATTATTTACCTGGTGCACCAGTTGTCGCCGCTGACCTAGTTGTGTAGTCACGATGTCCGGTCTCATCCAGTGACGGGGCATCGCCTACAAAAACAGATAATATTAAATTTTAATTGTCAGTTTTTAAATATCATTGAACTAGTTCGGTAATATTAATAAGAAAAATTGCAATGAGATTATTTACCTGGTGCACCAGTTGTCGCCGCTGACCTAGTTGCGTAGCTGCTGTTCCATGTCTGCACCTTAAAGGATGTATATTGCCTACAAAACAACATAATATTAAATTTTAATTACCGCTTTGAATATCATTGAGCCTAGTTCCTTGTGAATATTAATAAAAAAAATTGCAATGAGATTATTTACCGGTGCAACCAGCTGTCGTCGTCGCCGACCTAGTTGCGTAGTCACGATGTCTGGTCTCATCCAGTGACGGGGCATCGCCTACAAAAATAGATAATAATAAATTTTAATTGTCAGTTTTTAAATATCATTGAACTAGTTCGGTAATATTAATAAAAAAAAATTGCAATGAGATTATTTACCTGGTGCACCAGTTGTCGCCGTTGGGACTATTGCCCTGTCTTCCTCTCTGGTGGTAAGATCCTCAAGGGAAACATTCTCTGTCATTTAAACAAAAAAAGTTATAAGGACAACCATCAAGGTATAATTAGAAAAACTTATAAGTGGAAATTAATTACCGTCACGGCCCTCACTGATAGTAGCATTGTCGGCCTGGTCCCTACTACAATGATCAGGTTGCACGTGAGGATCATCTACATTTGGCTCTAAAACTGGGTTATTTGCCTCGTCGGTAGTGTTGCTCCCCTAATTTAAACAAAGTTGTTAGACATTAAATTTATGGACGAAAACAAACATATTGAAAGGTTAATGTTTTACCTTATCAGGCATTCTGGATCTTGGGACCTGCCCCAAGCTTCTGCGACGTTCAACTACGGCTTGATAGCCGAAATGGAAAGCGATATTTTTATCTTCCTCTGTAGTTTCTGTTCCGAAGTCATCCCCCTACATTACATATGATTGTGTATTTTTAATCATATTCGATAGGATTATAAAAACGTTGGAAGGAGATACAATTAATTATAAGATGTTTAGCTACTTAATCACAATTCTTGCGGCTAATTTCAAGTAGCCGCCGTAGCCTAGCTTGTGATGGCCCTTTTTTTCAATCCTAGCTTTGGTTGCCTTTGAGGTGTCAGGAAACCTAGCATCAAAATAAAGCTAATTATTTTAGACGTAGAACACTTTTATTTTAGACAGAGAAAATTAAAGCTAATTGAATTAAAGTTGTAATTTACCTTGCGGGTCCAGTTGGCATTTTTCCTTCTTTCTTTGCCCTTTTCTCTTTTTCGTCATGGATGAGTGCTCTCCACTCACTCTTTGGAACTGTGAGAGGACGCTTGTATCTAGGGTTAAATTGAAATTGCGTCCTATAGGTGTCCCTGGTATATTTCAAATATTTGTCGGCTACCCGAGCCATCGCTATTCTGTCAAATGTGCCAACTCCAAAAAGGGCTTCTAGATAATCTAGAAGTTCTTTTTTCAGGTTGGAATTATGGGAATTCCACCCTGTGCGTATGGTTGGGCCAAAAATTACCAACGCATGGCTCTCCAAAAACCTGTAGAACTCATTGTTTCCTACACAGAAAAAATATATGGTCATTAATTAAACATAAAATCATGATAAATATGTTTTAGATAAAGTACATGAAATAGTTAAAATATTAAAATTTACCTGGGAGTTGTACGTGCTTTAGGACAATTCTATCATTCACAAACAACGTGCTATTAACAGCCCCTGGAGTCGACACATGTAGCCCTTAGAAACGAATACCAGCCACGGTCACCATCATTGCCAACACGTTCAGCGGTTGGCTGGGTGTCTGCTTGGGCAGGGTGTGTTTCTTGGCTAGCACCTAAAGGAGTAGAAGGTATATGAGAGGGTTGTTGGGCAATATCTTGCCCTTGTGTCCCACTACCACCAACACCGGGTTCAGCAAATGCCAGAAAACGCCACATACAAAAGAACTTTTTGTTAGTTTTGTCAATGTAAAAATTAAAAATCAAACTATCACAATTCATCTCATGCAGAACAAAAAAAATATCCTTTTGAATTTTTATTATTAATCTCCACATGTTTAGAAATGCTCACAAGTTTTTTTTTTTATCCTTCGTTCAGTGTTTGGTGCTGCCCATCAAAGTATTAAATTCTAACCTTGCATCTCGTGCCTTTTTTCACAACAAGAACACCGGAGATAGGGATGGCAGCTCTTCCCTCAAGAGGGAATCACTGTGCGTACTACACGGGTGTCTGCATATTTGAAAATAAAATTAATATTATTTCAATTATGTAAATAAATTAAACACTGGGTTACGCAGCACGCGTACCTTTACATGTTCTTCCTACTGCCCTTCTCGATCATCCCGTCTTTTCGGTTGTTCTTGTACTGCCCAGATCTTGGGCCACAGACACACGCGAAAATTATAAATGTAAAAACTTGAAAATAATATCTAACTTGAAAACACAAAATGAAAACTAAAATAATTTCTAATAAGACACCGGAAGACAGAGTTAGAGTTTCAAATATGCCTTGCATTGAATTCAGTCCTGGAAACATGTCATTGCACATTAAGGCACCCAAACAAGAGAAGAGTTGACAATGAAGACCTTATTGAATATATTGTTGGAGCAACTTCTAGTAAACTTGTTGTGAAGACCTTGAGGACATTTTTGGAGCAACATTGTTGAAGCTGATGGTATAGCATTGTTGGAGACGATCTTCAAGGGCCTTGAAGTGAAGCTTTTGGAGCAACTATTGAAAAATCCTTAGAGCATTTAAGTAAGGCACTTTCTATCTTCCATCACCTTTTTCCTTTCAATATCCTTTAAACGATTTTGTTGATATTTAATGTTTGAAACTATGTTGCCAGGAAACGTGGGTTCGGGGACGGGGACGGGGATGACATTTTTTGAAACAGGGTGCGTGGGTTCGTCTGGGTATTTTTATATTAATATATATTATAATTTATATATCATATATAATACTATATTTTCTAAATTATAATTTATAAATTATAAATTTAATGACACTAATATAGTACTTTGTAAATTACTAATAATTTATAAACTTTAAACTTTAAAGATTTAAACATGCACATCAGTCAACATTCAAGTTTCAACATTCACATGTGACATTTGTCATTGAAATTTCAAAATTTCTAGTTTGATAATATCATGATTCATATATGATATCAAGTGCAACTTGGAGCTCAATTTACATATTAATAACTTATAAGAAATTAGAATCATGATTCAAAATTTCAAAATATATGTCCATTGTCATACTAAATTCAAAATTTGCCTCAAGGCATCTCCAAATGGCAAACTGTAAACATGAACTAGGAAATTTTGATATACTAAAATAAAAATAGCTAAGGCCTAATAGTGAGCAATGGCTTCCTCAAGCCATATCATCGGCATCCATGTCATCAGCATCACTTAAATCTTCACTTAGCATGCTCTCCAAGTAGGAATCACTCTCATCTTGAGGATCTGGCTCATCCATAGCAATTTGAGGATGGATGTTTGTGGTAAGTCTACGCTTTCGCTGGGTAAGTTATGAACTTATGATTCATGGATAGGTAGGTAAGTTTTAAGGTTTTATTTTTTATTTTTTTAAGTTTTAACTTCCCCCTTTATAATTGACTATAGCCTATGGTGTTGGATAGGCTACTTTGTCCTCCCTTGGGAAATTTAATTATAAGAGAACATTACAATTGGAATATTGTTCACTTCCACTGTTGTTTTGTATAATATTTCATAGTAGTCCCAAGGCAGAAAATTCACAGAATTAAGATCCAGGAAACCTCTGGTTAAGAGAATAAATTTCTGTTACATTTAAAGTCAAAGCCAACAGAAATTTCTTCACCAGTAACTACTCTATATAAGCCATGCCTAGTATGATATATATGTTATTTATCCAGTTTTGCATCATAGTCATAGTAGCTACAGCACCTTTGGTGTGAACAAATAATCCCTCTTGGAAATTAGGCTGTGTATGTCCAAATTGTATTCGATCAACCCCATGCCAATAAACCTGTAGGAAGCATTTTATACATCTACTATAACAGAGCTGTAACTTTAATGTCTAAGACTTCTTTACCATTAAAAAATAGACATGTTTATTTCTGAGGTTTGATCTTTCTAAAATTCCAGACCAATTCATCCAAATAGCATACCAATTCATTTGAATCATTTAAGTTTTAACTCTTAAGTTTTAAAATTTAATTGTAATTTTTATATTTTAAAAAATAGTTAGAAACAATACCATTTAAAAACTAGGGTTCTCAGTCCTTGGCATTCCTTCACCTAGGCCTAGGGGCACACTAGAATAATTTCACACTAAACCATGCAAACTTAAAAGTAACTTAATAGATCCATAAAGTAACAATAATCATAATTCCTAATTTCCTATTGTACGATATGATGCAAATTATTCAAACATGAAGCAATGAAGACATGCAATGTCTGAATTTCAAGATTGATGAACCAATACAAGAAGTTAGAAACTACAACTTTGATTCAATACTCTTTATCCTAACTCCAGGAAGGAATCTAGTTTGTAGGATAGAACATGCATCGTGTATTATCAATTCTTAATTGACAACAATGAAAGGACATCTACCTCATCAATTCCTTCCCATTTTGTGTTTTTATGTTATATTCCTTATAAAATTGTCAAATTTCTCTCAAAGTAAGCAACCACTGAATAAAATAAAAAATAGTTGAGATATGATTGAGAAATGGTCATTTATTTCTTGAAAGGATCTTCACGATTTCTTTAGTTGTTTTTCATCTCAAGAAACAAGAAATGACCTAAGAAACTATCGTGATGTAATATAAGAAACAACACGGTGCAATGGCCATTTTCAAAGCCAAATGATGTCCATTGAGGACATGGCCTTTATTTGGTTCCTGTTTCATAGGAGTTTCAGGTAGAAATGGAACTTTGTTGTACCATTTCCAGTAGTAAAAATGGAAAACCTTCTTTTTCCATGGGAAATAATTTACCTTTCTTTTTCAAGATAATCTAAATCACAAAAAATATGAACTATACTGCACACATTCTTGGATAATGTGAAAGTGGGAAAGGAATACCCTACACAAGTGATGCACACATGTACATTTGAACACTAATAGATTTTTGTAGTTGAAATGAAATGCTTGTTTTCATTTAAATGTAGGGTTTTTAAAGCAAGGAGAAATAATGGCTGCCAAATTAATAAGCGTTTCTTTGGGAAAAATTTAAATCTTGTATTGGGTGATGAAGATAATAGAGGGTATTGAATCTTGATTCTTGACATCTAGAAAGAACCCTACAGCCTAACACAATCCAATGGAATTGACCAAAAAAACCCAAATAGAGTCAACCCTACTATAGGAGGAAGGGCCTGCAGTAAGAACTTACCATTTTGCAAGAGATGAGGGTGAATGTTGTTCTACAAGAGCTGAGGGTGAACGCTGAGGGTGAATGCAGGGCGAATGATTTTCTGCAAGAGCTCAGGGAAAATGCTGAGGGCGAATGCTATTCTGCAAGAGCTCAGGGTAAATGCTGAGGGCGAATGTTGTTCTGCAAGAGCTCGGGGCGAATGTTGAGGGCGAATGCTATTCTGCAAGAGCTGAGGGCAAATGCTGAGGGTGAATTTTGTTCTGCAAGAGCTGAGGGCGAATGCTGAGGGAAAATGATCTTCTGTAAGATCTGAGGGCGAATGTTGTTCTGCAAGAGCGGAGGGCGAATGAGCGCATGATATCAGAGCTTAATGTAGCTATTGCGATGGATATAAGTTTCATATTTTTAATAAAATCATTTTTATGTAGCGCGCATATAAGTTTCGTATTTTTATGTAGTGCGCATATAAGTGTCGTTATACCGACGATGGAAAAAGCATCGCTATTGCGACGGATGCCTCCAAACATCGCAATTGCGACACTTAGACATTGTGTCACACTTGTGACGTTTGGAGGCATTCGTCGCAATAGCGACGCTTTAGGGCATAGTGTTGCAATTGCGACGTATTCCTCCAAACGTCGCAATTGTGACATGTTGTCTAAGTGTCAATATTGTGACACTTTTCTATAAACGTCAGTATAGTGACAGTTTCGGGCGGGATTGAAAAAATTTGGGGAAATTTCCGACATTTGGTCAAAAGCGTCGGAACCAAGTGTCGGAATTTCCCCTAAATGTAGTAGTGCTTGATGTTGGAAGAAGATCAAGATTATTCTCATGAACCATCCTTCTGCCAGATCAAGACTGAGCAACCCTCAGAGAGCCATGGAGCAGGAATCTGGACACTTCATTTTGATGGAGCAAATTCAAAGGAAGGTAATGGAGCTAGAATACTATTGATTTCTCCTACAGGAAAATGGGTTCCATTGTCTTTCAAGCTGGAATATGAAGCTACTAATAATGTGGTTGAATATGAAGCACTTCTGTTAGGATTGCAGACAGCCAGGAGCATGAACATACAAAGTTTAAAAGTTCTGGGAGATTCAGAACTGGTGGTTAGACAAGTCAGGAATCAGTGTCAGACCAAACATCCTAGGCTAAGGGCTTATAGGAATGAAGTTTGGGACATGGTGGAAAATTTCTTCTTGGCATTCAATATCTAGTTCATGCCCCAAGATCAGAACAGGATGGCTAATTCCGTTGCTGTGGCTACTAGTACATTTCGTCCACCTCAGAACCCTCTTTTAAGATATGAAATTGAGGTGCGCTATCGGCCGTCAATCCCAGATAACGTCAAACACTGGCATGTATTTGAAGATGAAGAACAGATGAAGAAATTCCTGGAAATGGTAGGGGAATTCTCTAATATGGAGATTGATGTTGATGAAGAAGAAGAGAATGAGGATACTTCATAAAGGAATTGGGAGAAGAAAATGGCAGGTAATAAGGTGTTGCAGTTAAAGGGAAACATTATACCTAGAGGACTGGTACCTCTAGAAAGATTATTTGATAAAAATGATGTCCCACTGCAGCCAAGCAAAGTGGTAGAAGAAAATCAGGTAGAAGACCTGAATTTGGGTACTGATGCTGACCCCAAAATTGTGAAGCTATCCAAGAAAGTCCCAGGAGAATATAAAAGGTTGTACCAGAAGTTATTTCAGTCTTATAAATATGTGTTTGCATGGTCTTATCAGGACCTGAAAACTTTTGATATCAGTATAATGTAGCACAAAATTCCATTAAAGGGAGATGCAAGACCTCATAAGCAGAAGCTTAGACAAATAAATCCCCTGCTAATTCCTTCTATTGAGAAGGAAATTAAGAAGCTGTTAAAGGCCAAAATAATTGTGCCATTGAGGTACTCTGAATGGGTGGCAAACCTAGTCCATGTTCGGAAAAAGAATGGAGAAATAAGGCTACGTGTGGATTTCAGAAATTTAAATAGATCATCCTTAAAGGATAATTATCCACTGCCTAAGATGGATCATATCCTACAGAAGGTGGTTGGAGCTTCTAGGATGTCAATGATGGATGGATTCTCTGGTTATAACCAGGTGGCTGTACTTCCAGAAGATCAAAAGAAGACCGCTTTCACCACACCATGGGGTACATTTATGTATGCCAAGATGCCTTTTGGGTTAATTAATGCAGGGGCCACTTTTCAGAGGGCCATGGACATTGCTTTTGTTGGGGAGCAAGATAAATTTTTGGTAGTCTACCTTGATGATATCACTACATTTTCAAAGAATGATACTGAGCACATTGAGCATCTGCATAGAACCTTTGAAAAATGTAGAAGGTATGGTCTCTCTCTAAATCCTCAAAAGTCTTTATTTGCATTAGAAGAGGGAAAACTTTTGGGACACATTGTAACAAAAGATGGAGTGAAGATAGATCCTAAGAGGGTAGAGGTTATAAATGGTATTTCTTTTCCGAGAAATAAGAAGGAGGTACAGGTGTTCCTAGGGTGCATTAATTTCTTGAGAAGGTTTATTCCTAACTATGCTGAAATAGTTAGACATATAACCGACATGCTGAAGAAAGATAATGAAGTTAAATGGTCCCAGGAATCATGAGAGGCATTTACCAGAATAAAAAATGCTTTTGCAGAAGCCCCTGTACTAACTGGACTAGATTATGCTAAACCTTTCATGATCTTTTCTTTTGCATCACCTCATACAATAGCAAGAGTTTTATTGCAGAAAAATGAGGAAGGGTACGAAAAGCCCATCACCTTCTTCAGTCAAGTGCTCCATGATTCAGAATTGAAATATAACATATTGGAAAAGTAAGCATACGCCCTAGTAAAATCCCTCAAAGCATTCCGCATGTATATCTTGCAGTCCCATATCACTGCATTTGTGCCTACAGCTGCTGTAAAAGATATTCTTATCCAAGGGGATAGTGAAGGAAAAAGGGGGAAGTGGATTGCTAAAATACAGGAGTATGAATTAGACATCTGCCCTACTAAGCTGATGAAAGGAAAAGGGCTAGCCAAGATCTTATCTGAATCAAACTATCAAGCTTTGGGTATAAATTTGTCCATAATAGCAAGTGAGGAATCTGAAGAGAAAGAAGAATGACAGGGAATTGGAGTAGCTACTCCAGAAACACATATAAATTACCTCACCATTCAGTGGTACAAAGAGATAGTAGAATATCTTCTCACACTTAGTCGCCCTCCAAGCTGCGATAAAGCTAAATACAAAACGCTAAGATTGAAATCACATAAGTACAAAGTCGTTGATGTCCAGCTATACTGGCGTGATCCCTCAAGCATCCTACTCCTGTGTCTCATAGAGGATGAGGTAGAGAGTATTATAGTTGAATTTCATGAAGGAATCTGTGGGGGTCACTACAGCTGGAGGGCCACTGCTCACAAAATCCTGAAGGCTGGTTTCTATTGGCCCAAGCTTTTTGGAGATGTATTTGCCCGGGTTAGAGCTTGTGAGAAGTGTCAGAAATTTGCTAAAAGACAAAAATTGGCACCTCTGCCCATGATTCCCATGCACATGGACGAACCATTATGAAAATGGGGAATCGATTTTATAGGTGAAATACATCCTCCATCAAGTGGTCAACATAAGTGGATTTTAACTGCCACTGATTATTTCACAAAATGGGTGTAAGCCATACCTGCAAGGAATGCCACGGATACTGTGATAATAAAGTTCATGGAAGAAAACATCATATCAAGGTTTGGTTGCCCTGCCAGAATAGTGACTGATAATGCACAAGCTTTCAAGTTTGCAAAGTTTGTAAGTTTCTGTCAGCAGTATAACATTACACTAAGTCACTCTACAACCTACTATCCATAAGGAAATGGCTTGGCAGAGTCTTCCAATAAAACCCTCGTAAGAGCACTGAAGAAGGCTATAAATGAAAATCAGAGAAATTGGGATTCTCAGTTGAAATTTGCTCTCTGGGCCAATAGAATTACCAGCAAGAGAGCAACTGGGAAATCCCCATATGAATTAGTATATAGGAGGGCAGCAGTATTCCCTATACAGTTAGCCCTACCAGTAGCCTGATTCATGCAGGAAAGTCAAGAAGAGCCTGATGATATGACCAGGAGAATAAATCAAATGGTAGAATTGGAGGAAACACAGAGCCAGGTAAATCAAAGGCTGATAGAGTATCAGGAGAAGATGAAACACATTTTTGATCAGCATGCCAAGGACAGGAATTTGCAGATTGGTGATTTAATGCTCAGGTGGGATATCCGGAGGGCTGAAAAAGGAAAACATGGTAAACTCGATCCACTTTGGTTCGGTCCCTTAAAAATTGTGGAACAAGGAGGTAACAACACTTTCAAGTTGGAAAATTTACAGGCTGACTTGCTTGACGCCCTTGTAAATGGTCAGTTTCTTAAACCCTACTTCCAGTTCTAACTCAGGCAGAGATAGCCTGATGTATCATACTGTATATTAGTTTCTGTTCTCCCCGTTATTTGAATAATGTGGGTGTCATGATGAATTATGAAAAAGAAAAAGTAGAAGTGCTGAGGTGCAGAGTTCACACAGAAGATCATCAGGTGGTCTGCGAAGTTCTCGACACGCCCAGGGATGAACGTGTCGTCCCCAGGTGGAGCCAATGTTGATCATGTCAGCCCCTATGAAATTATGACCATCAATCTCATTTAAAACCTTTCAAAGCCCCTTTGGTTGGCCTAAAAAGTCCTTTTTCTGCCTATCGTTACCTTTTCCTAGCCTCAAAATCGCATTACAAATGGCCAAAACACGCATTTGAAAATATATAAGGTTTGGAACCTTTCGGCCCTAGCCCCTCAGTCTTTTTCTCCATGTAACCTGGGTTTCAGACCAAGCGCTAAACCTGGAAGTGCTTATCACGCATATATATCTAACGGGCGCGTTTATAACCGTCGATCTGTAAAGATCCAATGGCATTCGCAAGTCTTCATCGCGCCCGTGGCCCACTCCGTTCATCGCCCAAATCGCTCATCCACCATCCGATCAACCTGCAAAATCAACGGTCCACGGTACTCCTGCCCTGGTGGCCCCCGCTCCACGCACTGTACAAAATCGGTGGTTTATATCGCACCGCCTTTCTGAGGCGGGCGGTATTTTATTTTCGGGAGTGATTCCTTATGTCACCTGTCACGTGTCTCTGTGTACAGCCCAAAACCACCGTTCATCGCACGTTATAGTTCGGCAGCGGACGTGGCATGATATCACTGTGAGCCGTTCGATCTGGGGTGATCCATCCGACGGTAGTCGCTCCACGAAGTTGCACGGGTGTTAATCCAAGTCAATAGTGCCCCTGGCCCACCATTTCATCGCCCTCGGATACGTTTTCCACCGTCGATCTCCCCCTGAGATCGGAAGGTCCAAATCACTTACCTCTCAGCCAGTTGACTCCGTACCTCCACGTCACCCGTTACACGTGTGTTCATCACACGCCCATCCCATATACATTTTCCATTCCAAAGCCTATTTCTAAGGTTTTACGTGTAATCTTCTGCATTCCGCCAACCTGCAACCAGAGAATTTCTCCGTCATTCCACTGTGTTTCCACCATCACCATTCCACCGTTTTACCATCCCCGCTGCATCTACATCCCCATTTTGCAGATTTTGCAAGGTTACAGCGACAGAAAACTGCCATGGTTTACAGCCTTTATTACAGTAACAGAGAACACATCAAAGGAACATTTTGCAGAGGCTGGAATTATGGAGAAAGGCATGGGAAGATATGTTGACAAGACGTCCATTAAAAAAAAAAAGCAGGGTTAAAATCTGTCAAACCCTCCAGATTCATTCAAAGCACAGATTGCGCAGATGGAGATATTAATGGAGCAGCAGAGAAATATCAGTGGATGATCGAGGAATTCAAAGTTAGAAGGCAGAGGGTACCATTCGCAGAAAAAATACCTTAAGGCTTTCTTTTCAGCACCATTCTCTTTCAGAAAAGGACGGAATGGATATGAGATTTTACTTCTTTGCCGTGTCCCTGAAGAGATTTCTACCCAGTGCATTTATTTCAGTAAGCAGGCAGCAGAGTACATACAGCACTACAAATTCATTTAGCATGTGGGCGTGCACGTTTCCGCCATATTGTCTTAATGAGACAATTAAATGTTCATCACCTACTCCCTTTTTCGATATTTCTTGTTCTCCTATAAATCTCCCGAAGAACAGATGATTAAGGGTTCCATATTTTATCAGGAAATTATGCAGTGAAAGGATTTTTGTATACATTTTGTTGAACTCTTGTATGAAGGCTCAGAGCCCATAGGGTCTCAGTGAGGAGGAGTTCCATCTGTTAAAGAGGATTCTGGTCTTTGGTATTTCACAGTCTGTAACTTTCTCTTATGTATTATTAAAATAGATCGTTTCATTTCATCCATCTTTCCTGTATCATGTTTCTGGAATGCGAGAGGCTCACTAATTTTAGTATGGATTTATCCTAGTTGATACCCATGCTCGGATAGGCAAGCGCTTTAAATATGGCTCAGGCATGATATTCTGTTCCATTATTCATCTAAACCATATTTCTGCTATATTAGTTTCTTTGGGAGGGTGTTTTTAAAATGCTATTGTCATGTATGGATTCTTAGATTGGTAAGCCCATGCATGGTGGTATTGTGTATTTGGATATCAAGTCAATGACAACTAATATTCTCTCAATATTTCATTCACTACATACACCTTCTGATAACTTATTTCTGTGAGGTATTTCTGAATCGGCCCTCTTTAGAGTAAGCTGACTCTGAATTTTCTGTTGCTTTTATATTGGATTTTTGCATGTTGCCTTTGCAGTATTCCTTTCTATGTGTCAGTTTCTGAAGGTCTTGGTACCATTCAGATTAGTATTCCTTGTTCTACAAGAGATAGCATGAGAGCTTTCTATTGATAACTTCCTCGGTTATACCATATGCTCCTTGCTATATAAGATGTCCTAGGCACTGGTCTATCACAACTCTAGGCTGTCTCTAGGAGCGAAAACAGATTGAATGGCCAACAAAGCTAACTTTTCTAGGTGAGTGTACTTGATTTCAGTATCTTTGAGATTTTGTCTCATGTAATAGATGGGATTTTCGGTCCCTGTATCATATTCTTGGACCAATACCATTGTTATTGTATTAATGGAAGCAACAATATACAAGAAATAGTCGCATTGATAATCAGGGGGATATAAGAGAGATGCCCAAACCAGCACATATTTCAGGGCATTAAACGCTTTCCGAGTAGCGGTATCCCAATGGAAGGGAATCCCTTTCTTAAGCAGGAGAGTGAATAATTTGGTCAACTCGGCATAATTAGGGATGAATCTCTGTGGAAAATTAGCTTTCCCTTGGAGTCGTTGAAGTTGAACAAGAGAAGAAGGCATAGGAAAATTGACAATTGTCTATACTTTCAGAGGTTCAATACAAATTCCATGTTTTGAAATGAAAAAACCAAGAATTCATCCAGAATAACGTAAAAAACAAATTTGTGTGGATTAAGTCGAATATTATAATGTCTACATTGTTGGAAAATGGCCCTAAGACACATTGTGTGATCAGCCTGATGTTTAGAATGAGCAGGGAGATCATCCAAATAAGGTTGCTCGATATGATTAATATCATGGAAAGCGTAAGCCATAGTGCATTAAAATGTAGCCCCAATGTTATTTGAACTAAAAGGAATTTTCTGATATGCAAAAGTACTTAGGGACAAATAAATTTAGTTTTAGTTTGATCCACTGGGAGAATGTTGATTTGATTATAGTCTGAGAATCCATCCATGAACGAATATTTTTCACAACCAGCACAACCATAAAAAATTTGACTGATAAACAGGGTCGAATAATTGTCCTTAGTACAAGCATGGTTTACATCCCGATAATCAACACATACTTATATTGTCCCATGTTTCTTCATGACAAGGATGAAATTTTCCACCCAATCAGTTAAATGGATGGGATGGATGAAACCAACACGAAAAAAATTTCAGCCTCACTTTTTATTGCGACAACCTTCTTGGGATGGACCGGATAAAGGCGTTGTCGGACTCATTTAGCATCAGGATACATTTTAATCTTGTGTACTACTATATTTGGGTCAATATCTGGAATTAATTCATAGTTCCAAGAAAATAAATCTCAAAACCCTTGAAAGAGGGCTTTATAGGTCTTAATCTCATCGGGATAACAAGATGCATCGATGTGTATATTTTCGACAATACCTGGTTTAATAGAGATGTCAAGAGGTATCATCTCTTCGATATTAGAGAGGTTATTTTCGGAATTGACTTTGTGAAATGAGTTGAAACTCGTAAAATATTCAACGATATTGGGAAGATACAGATCACCAATATTATCCTCTATGGAATCTGGAAAGGAGGAATGATGGTGATGATCGTCCCACGGCGCATCGTCTGAAATTATGATCTACATGATGCTCTCATAGGTAGGTAATACGTGAGAGAATATATTAAAAGAAGTGCCATAATATATTTATCGAATGACCCAATTAATAAATGAAAAAGTGTTAGAACAAGTTGCACAAGACGAATAAATGGCCTCGTAATCAAGCTCAATGGGGAAAAGCGGCATTCATACACCAAAATTGTTGATGTCAGTTTCATTTGGTACTATCCATGGATATGCTAAGATAATAGAATATGATATCATGTTGATATAGGCAAATGAAAGTGAGTTGTCGGGAAACGAAGGAGGAGGGAGGGAAAAGCTCCAGATAAGAGAGGAAACCTTGAGCAGGCCAATCCCGACATGCTAATAATAGTGTAGAGTTTTGGTAGGTCCCTATATTACTAGTGTAGTCCCTTATTATTGTTAGTGTATCCCCCTTATTGTTATTTTTGTACCCCTGTAGTCCCCATATTGTTATTATTGTGCCCCATAAAAGCCCACTATTGTTATTGTTGTGCCCTTACATTATTATTGTTAGGTCGGCTAGGATTATATTGTGACCCTATGGATTCCTATATATAGAAAGGTGGTTTTTTCATTTGTATCATCCAAGAATTGTTCATTTATGTAATGTAAAGGAGGTTTCCCCCTCAAAGAGGCTAATTTATAAGTTTTTGATATCCCTGTTCTTCTATTTTGTGATTTTTTTCATAACATTTGGTATCAGAGCTTTGGATTCTAGGGTTTCACTTCTTCAAATAGGTCATCGTGAAATTTTCGGTATAAATTTTTTCTACAAAGGTTCAGAAGGTAAAAAAAAAACCATTCGTGCCAAAATCTGGAGGAACTTCGTGGAAACATTTCAGATCTTGGTTCACAATATTTTCAGAGATATGGTCTGTGGAAGTTAGGTATTTTGCAAGCTCCCAAATTTCATCTCAAAACGGTGACCTTGAGAAAATCAGCATAACTCTATTTTCAAGCATTGGATTTGAATTTTGTAAAAAGTGAAAAAAATCACACAGATTGTAGTTTCCTTTTTATCAATTTCATAGCCGAAGGAGTAAACAGTGGCAGGTGGCACGCCATACAAGTTCGCTCTACTGAACTAGTCCACAATTATGTCATTGTGGGATATTGGGAATAACTTTGCCTTGAAGAATCCAAATTAGGTCAAACCTGTGGCATTGGAAAGAAGATTCAGAGAGCTACTAAAGGATTTAACATAAAATCTTGGGGGTCCGAAATTACAGAAATAGACCAGTTTCAATATCGAGCTCCTCAAAACCAAGAAAAATGTGTGTAATTTTTTTTAAAAATTGCATAAGTATTGTTTGAAAAATTAGTTTGAAGTGATTCCAAGGGAATATTGAAGCCTATATATTAGTATTAGGTTCTAAAATTCCCCCTCAAAATAATTCAACACCCATTAAGCCCTCAGAAGGCTCTATTATGACTCATGAAGAGAAAGAAGTGCAACATGATATATCAAAATTACAAGACCAAGTGCAACAAATTTGGCTCTCACAAAGAGAAAGAAAAAATTAAATGGAAACTAAGATGGATGGTTTGAAGAAAGGCATGGAAGCTAATATGGATGGTTTGAAGAAAGGCATGGAAGCTCAAATGGATGGTTTGAAGAAAGGCATGGAAGCTCAAATGGATGGTTTGAAGAATGACATGGAAGCTAATATGGATAGCGTGGAAGCTAATATGGATGGCGTGGAAGCCAATATGTATGGCCTGGAAGCTAAGATGGATGGTGTGGAAGATCAAATGGATGGCATGGAAGCTAAAATCAATGGTATAGAAGGCAACATGGAAGATTTGAAGAAAGACATGGAAGGTTTGAAGGAAGGTTTGGCGAATTTGCTACAAGAAAAGTTTCCTAATGGCGAAAAGGTAGTAGAGGAAACTCATGTTGAGAACAAAATAACCGTTGATCGTGATTTCATAAACTCTAATGTTGGATTTAAGACCCTCCATATTCCAAAGATCAATATGAGGAAGTTTGATGGAAGGGCTCTCGTAACATGGATACTACATATGGAGCAATATTTTTATCTCCATAATGTGAAAAACACAGAACAGGTATGCATTGCAACTTTATATTTAGAAAAAAATACATTTGTATGATATCGATGTCTTTGCTCTCGTAAAAAAATTGTCACTTGGTTAATTTTTATGGAGGAAATTATAACACATTATGAGGATACAAAGAGCAACACATTATTTAGCCAATTGATAAATCTCAAAAAAAAGTGTTCAACAGTGAAGCACATTGATAACTTCCAAAAATTGAATATAAGGGTAACTGATATTCCAAAGGAACACGGGATTGATGTCTCATAGGAACTTTAAAGGATAACATCCAACATGAGGTTCGACTTTGGGAACCTGATTCATTGGAGAAGGCTTTCAAGTTGGCAAAATAAATTGAAAGTAAAATTATGGTGACAAGGAAGCCTACCACTCACATATATAAAGATGGAAGTGTTGTTATTCTTAGACTTCCACAACCTACAAGGTTGACACCACAACAATTGGAAGAAAAAATAGAAAAAGGGATTTTCTACAGTTGTGATTGAAAATACACTAAAGGTCATAAGTTTGTCGATAAGAAATTATTTTACATAGATTGTGAAGACGAGGAAGAAAATGAACAAGAAACTTCAAAAGAAGAGGTTATACACTAGGAAATAACCCTAGAGAAAGAAGAAATGAGTCTAACCATATCCTGTAATGCATTGGAAATAATTACCACTCCTTAGACTCTCAAGATAGGAGTACATATCAAGACGAAAAATGTAATAGTGTTGATTGATTCGGGTAGTACCCATAATTTTTTTCATTGTAAGGTATCCAAGGAATTGAATTGCTTCCTATACCCAGCACCAAAGTGTCAACTAATGGTTGCAAATGGAGGAACTATAAATTGCTCTGGAAAATTCTGTAATATGAAGCTAACAATGGGGGAATATGTATTGAATATTCCCATTCTTTCCATTCCAATGGGAGGTTTTGATGTTGTACTAGGAGTACAATGGTTACAATATTTGGGGATGATAGCTTTTAATTTTCAAGAAATTTTATTGAAATTTTTACGGAAGGAAAGGATGTTGAATTATGGGGTATCGCAAGGAATTCAAGAAATATAATAAGCTCTAATGTCATGAAAAATATTCTGAAGAAATAACAACGAGGCGTAATTGCACAATTATGCTCACTAGAAGTTCCAACATCAAAATCATTTATTTATCCAGATCTCCAAAAATCTTTGGACAATCATTCCAAGGTGTTTGAAACTCCCAAAGGACTCCCACCTATTCGTGATCATGATCATGATATTCATTTTATTCCAGGAAGTGTTCATCCAAACATCAGGCCTTACAGATATCCTTATGTCCAAAAGAGAGAATTTGAACGTATGATTGCAGAAATGTTAGAGGTTGGTATAATTCAACCTAGTCAAAGTTCTTTCTTGGCTCCAGTAGTATTGGTGCACAAGAAGGATGGATAATGGTGCATGTGTCTGGATTATAGGGAGATCAATAAGCTCACTATTAAAGATAAATTTCCCGTTCCTGTGATTGATGAATTTTTGGATGAATTACATGGAGAAATTTATTTTACCAAGTTGGATCTCCTTTCAATATATCATCAAATTAGAATGAAGACTAAATATATTCTAAAAACAAAATTTCGAACTCATGAGGGTCATTATGAATTTTCGTTCATGCCTTTTGGCCTTACCAATGCACCTTCTACATTTCAAGGGTTGATGAATTCTATTTTCAAACCCTTCCTTAGAAAATGTGTGTTAGTTTTTTTTGATGATATACTAATCCACAGCAAGTCTTGGAAGGATCATGTTCAACATGTTGGCAGGGTGCTCAAACTATTGGACGAGAAACAATTATATGCAAAAACCTCCAAATGTTTTGTTAAGTTAGAACATAACAAAATTAAATCCATTAAGGAATGGAAATTCCCCACAACCATAAAGTAGTTGTGAGTATTTCTCAGGTTAACAGGGTATTATTGCAAGTTTGTTAAGAATTATGGGAGAATAGCAGCACCTCTAACAACATTATTGAATAAAGATGCATTTTCATGGGCTCCTGAAGCAACTAAGGCCTTTGAACATCTCAAATAAGCAATGTGTCAAGCAATGGTCTTAGCTATGCTAGAATTCAAAAAAACCTTTATTGTGGAATGTGATGCCTCGGGAAATGGAATTGGTGTTGTTTTAATGCAAGAAGGAAGACCCATTGCTTTTGAAAGCAATCCAATCAAAGTAAAGTATTTACATAAAGCTATTTATGAGAAGGAAATGTTGGCAATACTACATACACTAAAGAAATGGAGACCTTACCTAATGGGAAGACACTTCAAGGTAAAAATTGATCATGATAGTATTAAATACTTTTTTGAAAAAATAATATCTTCAAAAGAGCAGTAAAAATGGGTTACAAAGATGTTGGGTTATGACTTTGAAAACATCTAGAAAAAAGGGAAGTTAAATGTTGCTGCAGATGCACTCTCAAGAAAGGATGAGGAGGTGGAAGCATTGCTTTTTTCCATAACCAGATTGGATAACCGAAGCAAGGGAGGAATGGAATAATGATGAAGAAGTGTGAACACTCATTCAAAATTTGCAGCAAGATCCCATTACATCTGATACATTTAGTTGGAAAAAGGATTCCTTATGTTACAAATATCATTATATCTTTGTAGGAATTCCCAACTAAAACAAAAGATTCTTTTGGAATTGCACACCCCTCCCTTAGGTGGGCACTCAGTATTTTTAAAAACTTACCACTAGGTGAAGAAAGAATTTTTTTTGGGATGGCCATAAATCTGATATTCAAAAGTTTGTGGGAGAATCTTTGGTTTGCAAGAAAATAAAGTTGAGGTTAAGACCTCGGGTCTGCTACAGCCTTTATCCATTCCAATTCAACGTTGGGAGGAGCTTTCAATGGATTTTATCATAGTTTTACCTAATTCCAAGGGAAAGAGTGTCATCATGGTGGTAGTTTATAGACTTACCAAGTATGCACACTTTTGTGCATTATCCCATTCGTTTAAAGCAAGTACAATTTCTATTGAATTTATGGAAACAATTCAAAAGCTACATGGAAACCCAAAGATTATTGCAAGGGGTAGATATCCCATTTTCACTGGAAATTTTTGGACATAATTATTTTCTTGTTTTGGTACTCAACTAGCTCATAGCTCATCTTATCATCCTTAATTCGATGGGAAAACTGAGATAGTGAACAAATTTTTGGAAGGATATCTTCGTTGTTTTTTATCTGATAAACAAACACAATGGGTCAAGTGGTTACCTCTCACTGAATGGTGGTATAACACTTCCTTCCATACTGCAGCAAAAATGACCCCATTTATGGCTTTTTATGGATATCATCCATCATACATTACATCATCTTTAAGATAAAATTCTAAGGTTCAAGGAGTGGAATATCGCATCGATCATCAACAAAAATTTCTCTGACTCTAAAAGGATAACCTAAATTTGGCACAAAATCAAATGAAACAACATGAAGATCAACATCGCACCGAGAGAATTTTGATGTAGGATACTGGGTATTTTTACAGCTACAACCATACAAACAAATTTCCCTCAAGCAAGCTAAGAAGGATAATAAATTATCACCAAAGTACTATGGTCCTTAAAAGGTGTTGCAAAATATTGGTACTATGGATCACAATTGTAGCAAAGCTCTTTTTTTATTTTAGTTGCGGGACATGTAATTGTGTGTTGGAAAAGACGTAATCGAATCGAATCATCATTGAGGGAGTTGGAAGAACACCACATATGATACGTGATTACTTGTCTAGATAGGTCTTCTCCAGGATTTCCATTGAATTTGGGAATTTCAAAGCGAAAATTAACAGGTATTATCGGCCACCAAGGAGAATGAGCGATGGGATTGTTGGTGAGCCGAGTCAAATTTGGAAGTTCAAAAGTAGCCAAAAATGAAAATTTATAATTAAAATCTGGAGGAGGATAACCTGGATAAGATGGGATAGCATGATCATGAGGTACTTCTGTTCCATATAATGGAGATTCTAATAAACAGGAGCCTGGGTACCAGAATAAGAAGTAGTCTGCTAACCAATATATGTGCATCCCTATTGTCCAACTCCATGATGACCTTGTAAATGATAGAATGGCTGGGTTTGGATTTGATGACCTAAATTTGGTGTTTTAGGAATACCTTGAAATGTTTGAAACTATTTTCCAGTGGGATTATGAATCATACCCACATAAGGTGAGGTCATTGGGGGTTGTGCGCATGTTTAGTTTGTCCTATGGGAATTTGAGGGATACCTTGTCCAAGTTGTTGAGACTGTAATTTTCCTTGCAAAAGCTGAGTAAGAGGGATATAAGTGGTACCAGACACCATCAGAATAGATTAATCAGCTTGTAAAAGTCAGCTTACATTAATTTTAGCTTGTAAAGGTACACATTGATTAATAGGAATTTGCGATGCAGATGGTATAGGTTGAGAATGTACATATGTCCCCACAACCAGACCAAATGGGATGGGAAAGGTAGATTTCCAAACATTAGCAATAAAACTAGGATAAGGTGGGTTCGATAAAGGCTTAGCACTAAAGTGAGGTGTACCAATGATAGGTTTCCCCCTACAAAAGGAGGAGGGGACGATCGAGCCAATTTCCTGCCAGATGGAGGGTACCCAACATAAGGAGAATTTGGTTGTTGAGGGTGTTCTCTAATGTAAGGACCAACCTATTTTCCAACTATAGGTGTGAGTGGAGGATAAGGAGAATATTATATTGTGCTCATTATAAAAGTGTTAGATGGAATTCTAGAAACATATGTCATGGGAGAAGTCCAACGAATGGATGTCGCACCAGAGAAGGTACCAAACAAATACTGGTAACTATGCGGGATGGACGAGCCACCATAGATATGAGTCTATGGTGATGTCGCAAACATGGATGCGAAAGAAGCATTGGATTTTTTCGCCATGGTGGAAACAAGCTTGGAAACCATAGTGGATTCAGTCATGGTTAATAATCCCAAAGATGATTTCCGGGAGAAAATTGCAGATGAACTAAAAGGAAGAGAATCAGTTAAAGGAGCTTCAGGTGGAGTCTGAAGACAAGGGAAAGGAAGATCCTGATAAAGGTGTAACATTCTAAATTTAACAGGAGAGGAGGGACGAGCTTCTTCCTTTGTGATCTCTTCAATACCCACAAGACTGTATGGAAGAGATTCACCATGGGGTCCAAGATATATGGTTTACGGTTGTATATGATACAAAGGAAGAGAAGAGGAAGTAAAAGGTGAGGATGACTAAGGCTCCTAAGTTTGAATAACCTCAGGTTTAAAGTATCAAACTAAATGAAGTCGGGAAACAAAGGTTCAGCTACTTTTGTTTCGATTGTGTCAGTTTCACCGTCAAGAGTAGATGTAATCTCGGGCTCAAAACTCGAAGGGAAGGATAATTTTGGTGGATCAATGTTAGGAGGAGGACTAGAAGTAGTTCCTTAAGTTCTTGATTCAGTAGTTTATCTATTATTATGCTTCTAACGATGGCCAGGAGTAGACTCTAGTGGAAGAGGAGACTTATTTTTCATTCTACGTGAACGACGAAGAGGGGGTGTTTGTTCTTCCACGTTGGGTTGTAAATTTTAGAAATTAACACAAAATAAATAAAAAAGGTGTAAACTGGGCATAAAGGTTTACCAAGAAACCATGAACTGCAATATACACCTTGGTTAACCAACGACTTAACGTACATGCAATAAATCTCCCCGAATGTTGTGTTTCATATATCACGGTATACAAGGCGCCTGACTTGATTAACTATGGTGAGGATAGTAACCTATAGGGGACTCCAAAAATATACTTGACAGTATGTGGCAGTACAGTTCGTAGTAGTGTTGTCTAATGTGTAACCATTTGATAAGAGTGTTCCCATATACTTGTCATGCATGGAGTGCCATCCAATATACCTGAAGTTACATGGAGTACGATCCTATACACTTACATATGTGGAATGGGATATCACCCCTAGGATACAACGTTGGAAAATAACGACAACTCCTACGATTAAGGATGCCGGAACACATCTCTATCTTAGACCTCTAAATGTTTGTGTTAATGTTAAAAATGTTCCTTAGGTTGATTCAGTTAATTTTAATGTTTCTCTTTGATTAAGTTTCATTTTTATGGCTCACCATGAGTGTCATTTGAATTCCCTAAAATGCAGGCTAGCGTGAAGAAATGAAACCTTTCTCTTTCAATGAAAATCTATCTAGGGGAAGAGACAAAGAGTATGCATCATAAAAAATGTAGCAAAAAATATGCAAGATGCAATTCCTTTTCAATGCAACTATTCCAATATTGATGCACACACAAATCCCTATATGCTAATGAAAATATTTTTCTTTACAATTCCTCTTAATTCTCAAATCTGATGAAAACTAAGATGCAAGTATATTCAGTGATTCAAATAAACTTTTTCAGAATTATGATTAAAACACCATTTCATTCAAGCAACCAATTATCACACAAAAACAGTTTTCCAATGACTTAGTGATAAGAACAAAAGAAAATGTAAATAAATCATTATCCAAGGCACTCAAAAGCAAAAGCAAACCAAATAGAGGCTTCAAAGTGACCATAAGACATTGAAAGACTCAAGGAAGAGTATCTAGAACAAGGTTGATCAAATATAAACCAACACAAAATCAAATTCATGCATGAACCGGGGTCAACGCATGTGTAGAAGAGGCACCAGTGCTATGCAACACTGGCACAGAGAGGGCACAATGGGGGTGCAATGCTTTTTCCCTAGACCAGAGGGAGCGTTGGTAAAGAAATAGAAAGTTCTGATACTAAATTTTCAATTGAGACTCAATGAAAGGGCTTCCTAGGTCCATTATTTATTTAATATGGAAGTAAAGGTATGAAGAAGAGGTAAAAAAAACACCAAGGACAAAGAAGACACCAAATGCATACACCAATCCCCGGCGGAATCGACAATTTGTTATATGGAATCTATGATTATGCACAAAAGTATATTTCCTGGACTGGGATGAATCCTACCTACGATAATGGGATAATGGGATGAATCCTACCTATGATCCGTCGTATGCTTTGTTCCTCTCTTGGCTTGAATGCTCCAATCCTATCTCCATTCGTTATAATTAGAACCTGCACAATCAAACAACACGAGCCAATGATATGTTAAATCTATGTACAATCATCTAAATACTTCATTTAATGGATCAAAATGGCATAGAAATAAATGAAATCATAACATCATATATAGGAAAACAAAGAACTATTTGCATTAATGTAAATGGAGTGAGTTACGACCAAATATAGGATTTGATATTGTAGAACATCCCCTATACGTTGACTTGTTCCTTATTTTCGACAAAGTGCACCCCTCACTACTACATTTGGCAGAAATTTCGACACTTGGTTCCGACGCTTTTGACCAAATGTCAGAAATTTCCCCAATTTTTTTCCATCCCGCCCGAAATCGTCGCTATATCGACGTTTATAGAAAAGTGTCGCAATACCGACACTTAGACAAAGTGTCGCAATTGCGACGTTTGGAGGAAGACGTCGCAATTGCGACACTATGGCCCAAAGCGTCGCTATTGCGACCACTGCCTCCAAACATCGCAAGTGCGACACAATGTCTAAGTGTCGCAATTGCGACACCATGGCCCAAAGCGTCGCTATTGCGACGACTGCCTCCAAACGTAGCAAGTGCAACATAATGTCTAAGTGTCGCAATTGCGACGTTTGGAGGCACTCGTCGCAATAGCGACGCTTTGTCCGCCATCGGTATAACGACACTTATATGCGACCTACATAAAAATACGAAACTTATATGCGCGCTACATAAAAACACGCGCATTCGCCCTCCGCTCTTGCAGAACAGCATTCGCCCTCAGCTCTGGCAGAACGACATTTTCCCTCAGCATTCGCCCTCAGCGTTCGTCCTCAGAATTTTCCCTCAGCATTCGCCCTCAGCTCTTGAAAAATGGTAAGTTCTTACTGCAGGCCCTTCCTCCTATAGTAGGGTTGACTCTATTTGGATTTTTTTGGTCAATTCCATTGGATTGTGTTAGGCTGTAGGGTTCTCTCTAGATGTCAAGAATCAAGATTCAATACCATCTATTATCTTCATCACCCAATACAAGATTTAAATTTTTCCCAAAGAAACGCTTATTAATTTGGCAGCCATTATTTCTCCCTGCTTTAAAAACCCTACATTTAAATGAAAAAAAGCATTGCATTTCAACTGCAAAAATCTATTAGTGTTCAAATGTGCATGTGTGCTACATTAACGTCTAATATCACGCGCGCAATCGCCCTCTGCTCTTGCAGAACAACATTCGCCCTCAGCATTCGCTCTCAGCTCTTGCAGAACAGCATTCGCCCTAAGCATTCGCCCTGAGCTCTTGCAGAGCAGCATTCTCCCTGAGCTCTTGCAGAACAACATTCGCCCTCAGCTCTTGCAGAACAGCATTCGCCCTTATCTCTTGCAAAATGGTAATTTCTTACTGCAGGCCCTTCCTCCTATAGTAGGGTTGACTCTATTTGGGGTTCTTTGGTCAATTCCATTGGATTGTGTTAGGCTGCAGGGTTCTCTCTAGATGTCAAGAATCAAGATTCAATACCCTCTATTATCTTCATCACCCAACACAAGATTTAAATTTTTCCCAAAGAAACGCTTATTAATTTGGTAGCCATTATTTCTCCCTGCTTTAAAAACCCTACATTTAAATGAAAACAAGCATTGCATTTCAACTACAAAAATCTATTAGTGTTCAAATGTACATGTGTGCATTACTTGTGTAGGGTATTCCTTTTCCACTTTCACATTATCCAAGAATGTGTGCAGTATAGTTCATATTTTTTGTGATTTAGATTATCTTGAAAAAGGAAAGGTAAATTATTTCCCATGAAAAAAGAAGGTTTTCCCCTTTTACTACTGGAAATGGTACAACAAAGTTCCATTTCTACCCGAAACTCCTATGAAACAGGAACCAAATAAAGGCCATGTCCTCAATGGACATCATTTGGCTTTGAAAATGGCCATTGCACCGTGTTGTTTCTTATATTACATCACGATAGTTTCTTAGGTCATTTCTGTTTCTTGAGATGAAAAACAACCAAAGAAATTGTGAAGATCCTTTCATGAAATAAATGACCATTTCTCAATCATATCTCAACTATTTTTTATTTTATTCAGTGGTTGCTTACTTTGAGAGAAATTTGACACTTTTATAAGGAATATAACATAAAAAAACAAAATGGGAAGGAATTGATGAGGTAGATGACCTTTCGTTGTTGTCAATTAAGAATTGATAATACATGATGCATGTTCTGTACTACAAACTAGATTCCTTCCTAGAGTTAGGACACAGAGTATTGAATCAAAGTTGTAGTTTCTAACTTCTTGTATTGGTTCATCAATCTTGAAATTCAGACATTGCATGTCTTCATTGCTTCATGTTTGAATAATTTGCATCATATCGTACAATAGGAAATTAGGAATTATGATTGTTATTACTTTATGGATCTGTTAAGTTACTTTTAAGTTTGCATGGTTTAGTGTGAAATTATTCTAGTGTGCCCCTAGGCCCAGGTGAAGGAATGCCAAGGACCGAGAACCCTAGTTTTTAAATGGTATTGTTTCTTATACCCAAAAACCCCTCAACATCACTTCTTATTAGTTCTTAACAATAGTGTTGTAAACAATTTGAGAATTGATATAGCAAAATCCCGCACTTCTCAAGATAAAGTCCTAAAGCTAAAGTGTGATACCATGTGTAATTCAATAGCCCCATTGTTACCTCACCAACCTCTTTTCACTTCAGGCTAGCTCTCCTCCAACTCAAGGGGGGTTCTCCCTAGTAGATGTTAGGGATCTAATGGCCCAACCAAACCAAGTCAAGAGCCCCCTAACTCTCTATTTTTACTACTATCAATCAAAATATTGAACAATAGGGTCAGACATGCATCCTTAAGATAAAATTGCCAGGGTATTTTTGGGTAATCTCAAAGCGAAAGTCCCCAAACACATATAATAAAGGAATTATAACGTGATTTCAAAAATTAAATATCAACAAAATCATTTAAAGGATATTGAAAGGAAAAAGGTGATGGAAGATAGAAAGTGCCTTACTTAAATGCTCTAAGGATTTTTCAATAGTTTCTCCAAAAGCTTCACTTCAAGGCCCTTCAAGATCGTCTCCAACAATGCTATACCATCAGCTTCAAAAATGTTGCTCCAAAAATGTCCTCAAGGTCTTCACAACAAATTTACTAGAAGTTGCTCCAACAATATATTCAATAAGGTCTTCATTGTCAACTAGTCTCTTGTTTGGGTGCCTTAATGTGCAATGACATGTTTCCAGGACTGAATTCAATGCAAGGCATATTTGAAACTCTAACTCTGTCTTTCGGTGTCTTATTAGAAATTATTTCAGTTTTCATTTTGTGTTTTCAAGTTAGATATTGTTTTCAAGTTAGATACATGTTTTCAAGTTTTTACATTTATAATTTTATTGCAAATGTGTTAACGATCGTGTTAGCACAGAACAACCTTATACTTGACATCATGAAAGAGGTCAAATTCAAAGAACGCGGTAAAGTGCCATCATTGCTCTATCTTCAGGTATTTTAGTTATTTACATAATTGAAATAATATTAATTTTGTTCAAATATGCAGACACCTAGCCATGATATGCCTGATGATTCCCTCTTTGAGGAAGAGCTTTCTTCATCCTATCTCCAGTGTCAGAATTTAATACTTTGATATACGCGCCTCAAACACCTGAAACAGAAGAGAGGATAAAAAAACTTATGATCCAGCTAGAAACATATCACGTAATAATAAAAAGTCAAAAGGATATTTTTTTTGTTCTGCATGAGATGAATTGTGATAGTTTGATTTTTATTTTTTACATTGACTAAACTAAAAAAAATTCTTTTGTATGTAGCGTTTTCTTGCACTTGTTGAACCCGGTGTTGGTGGTAGTGGGACAGAAAGGCAAGATATTTCCCAGCAACCCTCTCATACACCTTCTACTCCTTTAGGTGCCAGCCAAGACACACACTCTGCCCAAGCAGACACCCGGCCAACCGCTGAACGTGTTGGAAATGATGAGGCTGATATGGCCAACTACGTTATTGTGTTTCCTGGAGATACACGTGTCAGCTCCACAGGGACCATTAATGGCACGTTGTTGGTGAACGATGAAGGTGTCCCTATAAAGCACGTACAACTCCCAGGTAAATTTTAATATTTTCTGTGTAGGAAACAATGAGTTCTACAGGTGTTTGGAGAGCCATGCGTTGGTAATTTTTGGCCCAACCATACGCATAGGGTGGAATTACTAGAATTCCAACCTGAAAAAAGAACTTCTAGATTATCTAGAAGCCCTTTTTTGGGTCGGCACATTTGACAGAACAGCGGTGGCTCGGGTAGCCGGAAAATATTTGAAATATACCAGGGACACCTATAGGACGCAATTTCAATTTAACCCTAGATACGAGTGTCCTCTCACAGTTCCAGAGAGTAATTTGAGAGCACTCATCCATGACGGAAAAGAGAAAAGGGCAAAGAAAGAAGGAAAAATGCCAACTGGACCCGCAAAGTAAATTACAACTTTAATTCAATGGCTTTAATTTTCTCTATGTCTAAAATAAAAGTGTGCTACATCATATCTGACTTCAATCTTTTGATGCTAGGTTGCTTGACACCTCAAAGGCAACCAAAGCTAGGATTGAAAAAAAGGGCCATCACAAGCTAGGCCAGGGTGGCTACTTGAAATTAGCTGCAAGAATTGTAATTAAGTAGCTAAACATCTTATAATTAATTGTATCGCCTTCCAACATTTTTGTAATCCTATAAAATATGATTAAAAATACACAATCATATGTAATGTAGGGTGATGACTTCGGAACAGAAACTACAGAGGAAGATAAAAATATCGCTTTCCATTTCAGCTATCAAGCCATAGTTGAACGTCGCAGAAGCTTGGGGCAGGTCCCAAGATCCAGAATGCCTGATAAGGTAAAACATTAACCTTTCAATATGTTTGTTTTTGTCCATAAATTTAATGTCTAACAACTTTGTTTAAATCAGGGGAGCAGCACTACCGACGAGGCAAATAACCCAGTTTTAGAGCCAGATGTAGATGATCCTCACGTACAACCTGATCATTGTAGTGGGGACCAGGCCGACAATGCTACTATCAGTGAGGGCCGTGACGGTAATTAATTTCCACTTATAATTTTTTCTAATTATACCTTGATGGTTGTCCTTATAACGCTTTTTTTTTAAATGACAGAGAATGTTTCCCTTGAGGATCTTACCACCAGAGAGGAAGACAGGGCAACAGTCTCAACGACGACAACTGGTGCACCAGGTAAACAATCTCATTGCAATTTTTTTTATTAATATTACCGAACTAGTTCAATGATATTTAAAAACTGACAATTAAAATTTAATATTATCTATTTTTGTAGGCGATGCCCCGTCACTGGATGAGACCAGACATCGTGACTACGCAACTAGGTCAACGCCAACAACTGGTGCACCAGGTAAATAATCTCATTGCAATTTTTTTTTATTAATATTACCGAACTAGTTCAATGATATTTAAAAACTGACAATTAAAATTTAATATTATCTGTTTTTGTAGGCGATGCCCCGTCACTGGATGAGACCAGACATCGTGACAACGCAACTAGGTCAGCGGCGACAACTGGTGCACCATGTAAATAATCTCATTGCAATTTTTTTTATTAATATTACCGAACTAGTTCAATGATATTTAAAAACTGATAATTAAAATTTAATTATTATCTGTTTTTGGAGGCGATGCCCCGTCACTGGATGAGACCAGACATCGTGACAATGCAACTAGGTCAACGGCGACAACTGGTGCACCAGGTAAATAATCTCATTGCAATTTTTTTTATTAATATTATCGAACTAGTTCAATGATATTTAAAAACTGACAATTAAAATTTAATATTATCTGTTTTTGTAGGCGATGCCCCATCACTGGATGAGACCAGACATCGTGACTACGCAACTAGGTCAGCAGTGCGGGTCGAAAGGCACGAAACAAGAGCAGAGCACGATGATATTGATGATGTAATTAGGAGCTTTAGAGATAGGAAGAAGAAAAAGAAAATTTGATATTGTAAAATATTGTATTATTATAAGACAAACGTTACCATACTTGGAACGTTTTTTGCGTTGTATAAAAAACTCATTTATCATACTATTTTTATGTCAAGCATTAATTGCAATGTTTCCTTGCGTACTTTTTGTTGAATTTTTTTTTTTATTAGTTATTGAATATTTTTTTTTATGCTCATGAAAGTAAAAAATGAAATATAGATTGGGTATTGGGGAATTGAGAGTGATGTGGGGGGGAGGAGGGGGAGGGGCCATAAGAGCTTCCACCTTCATGTGGTTGGCCCTGTTTAGTAGAGAATAATTTATTAGAGCGATTTAATCTTGGAGAAAACCTCCCTCGATCTAGCGTAGCAACAAAAAAGTCATTGTTGACTTAGTTGCTACTCTTTCAGATCGTGGGAGGCTTGTTCCAAGTTCATGCGACTCCAATAAATTGTTCTTGAAACGAAGATGAGCTTATTTAGGTATGTTTTGACATTTTCAACATATGTTCTAACATTATCATAAGAATGCATCTTAGAGTAAAAAATACTACATCAATTACTTGTATTTATTGTATACATAATGATGGATTTTGATTGACTTGGCAGTGCAGGTACAAATCCTCTTGCATCATGAGCAATACAACTTGTCAACCAGGGTCATGTCCAGGATATTTTTGCTTGTGCGCTTGACCAGGTTCGCAATGTCACATTTTGTAAGTTCCTTTATAGTTCATAATTCAATATTAAGCTTGTTCATGATTATTATCTAGGTTTTTTGTATGTGTTTTTTCATCTATTTGATTGTAAGCAACTCTGCATGTTTCCTGTTGTTCACTATGATTTCTCCCATTACCACTCCCATGATGAATCCAAATTTATTGTTACATAGGTTACTTTATTGTTACTATGATTTCTCCATTTACGATTTCATAGGTTACATCATGTAAAGTTGTCAATCTCAGGTTGGTGATGAGCTTTAGTTCTCCAGATTTGGGGCTTTTCTCATATTTTCTCCCTCATGTCATTCCTGCATCACCTCGTTGTTTGAGCATGCCAATTTTCTACCACTTGTACCAATTGGCACATGTCAATCTCTGAGTGGTGCCACATTTCACCTATTTTTAGTGAGAGTTTAGGGTTTCTCTAACATAGCTTCAGAAATCCGATTCAGTGCCTGCTTGAATATTGTCACATAATACTCATGGTTTGGATTGATGAGCATGTTCCGAATGGTTGGTTGATTCATAAGAACCACCCATATAGTCATCTTGAGATATTTCAGAAGTTTTCTCGGGTTTCCTTTTTCACCGTTTCTAGTGGGTGGGATGGTGTGGGGTGATCCATCAATACCGGTGCTCTTGTAGTAGGGAATTTGTTTTTGGGGATATAAAGGAGCATTTGATGTAGATATCCCATTGGATGCATTCATAGATGGGCATGAGAGGTCAAGAATTTAAATTAAAAATATGCAACCTCTAGCATGGCAACCTGAAGGCCGCGAGAGACACTGGTTAAAGATTGTTTTGTGCCGGCCTTAATATAGTCGTGATTTCTTTCTATTATCTTAATGCAAATATATAGTCCGGTCTCATTAAAATGAGGATTGTGGTTGTATTTCTCTTTGGTTGTTTCTCTCTTAATGCTCCATAAGTTGCCAAAAGTTGCGATAGTTGTTTAGTTTGCCTATTACAACTTAAAAGTGGTTTTTAGCAATGGGAGTCATGTTTTTTAAGGTTCATACTAATATGAAGATCTTGTAATTCTATATTCATGATAAGAGAATATGGCCTCTGCTTTGGGCAGTATGACAACAATTTCCACATCTACCTCATTGGGTAACAATGGAAAGGGGAAGAATTTGGGTGCAATGTTTGATAATTATGGCAGACAATTGTCTTCTCTTTTAGTTTTTTCACCCATTTCCTTTAATCGCTCAAGCAGAAGAGGGACTCTGATATTACGTAACAGAGAGAAGGTAGTTAATACAAGAGCTATGGAAAAGGAGTTGTACTTCAACAAGGATGGCTCAGTGGCAAAAAAATTGCAGGTCAGAGAAAAAATTATGTTTAAAGGAAGGTCACCTGCACGTGAAACTTCACTGTGGTGGATCTTTCCTTGTCCACTTATATTCGATTTTAATGTGTTATTTTAATTTTTCATGGAGGGTTGTTTTGGCATATGGTCTAGCATTCAATTGCACACTTACTGAAAGCATTGTCAATTTGTCTTGCAAGCGGTGTGAACAAACTTGCTGATCTTGTTGGAGTCACCCTTGGGGCGAAGGGAAAATGTTGTCTTGGAGAGCAAGCATGGTTCTCCGAAAATAGTTAATGATGGTGTGACAGTAGCTAAGGAGGTAATTTGTAGATGTGTGCTCTGGTTTTATTTTTAACATTGTATTAGTTCCCCCTCTTAAATGTCTTAGATTTGGTAGGCATAATTTGAAAACTCAAAGGTGAAAGGAAATATATTTGTTACCCAGTGGTCTACTTGGCCTATGGACTAGCCACATTAGAGTAATGCATAAAGCTTTTCACAACAATAAAAGGAAAGGGTTATGGCTGAGTCAAATTTTATTGTTATTGACAGTGTAATGAAATGTATCTCAATGCTATGGTTTTGGCCTTTTTATTGGTTGAATTAGAGGACGCAGTTGAAAATATTGGGGCCAAGTTGGTAAGGCAAGCTGCGGCAAAGACAAATGATTTAGCTGGGGATGGAACCACAACATCTGTTGTTCTTGCACATGTTGGAATATTGAAAAATTTCAGAACAATGAATGGAGAATAAATCTCCCTTCCTCTAACACAGAGAAAATAAAAATTTCTTTGACAGGAGACAGAGTTTCAATACTTTGAAAACAAACAATAACTCAAAAAAAACTATTACACTACTTCCTCACCGAGAGGGATTACAAAATTATGACTGCTACAAAACGCAGTGCATAAAACCAACTCACTGTCTGTTCAAAACAAACATACTCTGTCTCTAAAACACTCTGCTGTGTTTTTCCCTTTCGCACTGCTATGCATACACACTTAAAAAGTTACACTCAGTCTTTCACTTTTTACACACTGCTGTGTAATAAAAAATTTACGTACTGTCTATAAAAAAACTACCAAGCTTTTTTGTCCTTTTTATTTTTATATGCCGAGCATATAATTATGCAACAGGAGAGCTGGTTTCCATTATACTGATTTCAAGTTGTTTCTTCATAACAACATAGGTTTTATTCACATAAGATGCAATGGTTTTTAGCTTTCTACAGGGCCAACATATGACACATCAAGCGAGCCAGTTTTTGCCTATGATCATTATGCTTTTTTCTTTAATCCTGATGAGTTCAGTAACAGATGACAACATTTCCCCTTTTTAAGGGCTGCTCTGTTGGTTTTTTCTTTATCTGGACTCGTAATCTGGTTGGGGTGTTATGCCCCCATATTTGTATGATCCCCACATATTTTTTTCATTTTTGACTCCTTCCTTAGAACTTGTCATGATGGAAATTGTTTCGGATTGGGTTTTATTATCATCTCATGATGGGAATGTAATGTTTTTTTATATGCACTATTAATAAAAACAGTGTTTTTTTCTTTCTGAAAATAAAATAAAATAAAATAAAATAAACCCTCTTTTAAAAAAAATAAAATTAAAACTAAATTCTATGGCCCACCTTCCATTTCGCATATGATATATATATAACATATGTTTAAAACATATGTATATATTAAAGCATACATAAAATTAAATTATCAAAACATTAAAGAACCCTTTCTGTCGGACTTCAAAAGTCTGAATAGATTGAATTTCAAACCAAATTCGCGTTCCAAAATGGGATGCTGACGTCTGCCTAATTTGTAACGCGAATTCTCAATCCAATGTGCCTTATAAAAATTTCGGGTCCGGTTTTCAGGTTTTCAGATTCCCTTCAATTTCATGCGATCCAATATTAATGCTCCACGTGTCCTCCTTTTGAATTTACAAAACTGGGGGGTAAATTTCTGTTTGTTTAATTTCTGGTTGGTGAATTGCGTTAATGCCGGTTGTTGTGTTTAAATACAATCTTGTACAGAAATATGGTCACAACAAGCCACAAAAAAATCCTGTGGTGTAATTTTAAATGCTGAATTAAATTTCTGGATGGCATGCAAGCAAACTCCAAAAAAAAATGTTGCTGCTGCATCCGTCCTTCTGCTGCAGCAGTTGAAGTTAAAATTCAACAGCACAGGGTTTAATAAGTGAGGGTGTAAAGGTAACTTTTTGTCGATGGTACTGGATTAAGATCATCTATTCATTTTTTTAGGGTCTTATGGTGTTTGGTTTTTTAGTTTTGGGTTGGGTTTATTGAGTCTAAGATAGTTTTTGAGTGAAAAAATTGCTATCAGGTATTAAAAAAATTTGGTTATTTTGTCAAAATTTATGAGCTTGTTAGGAAATACAAAACTGACAATGGTTGTATCTTAAATTTGTGGAAAATAATTTGAAATGAAACCTTTTTGTTTAGGTTGTTGCAGCAGGTGCAAACCCCGTTCAAATTACTAGGGGCATTGACAAGACAATAAAGGCCCTTGTTTCGGAACTTGAAATTTTGTCAAAGGAGGTAAACGCTTGCCTTTTGAGTAGGTTGGTTTTCCTTTTTGCTGATGGTTTGTTGTATCTAATTGAATTACTTGCCTAAGGTATTTTTGGTTGCAAACTCCTTTTCATTTTTCACACAGTATTGGCCTTGTGGAATGCATTTGATTGTGTGGTCTTGTTAGATCTACAACATTTGTAGTTGTTTAGTCTTATGGCCGAGGTGCACTTTTATTATGGAAATAGTTGATGCAATATTGTCATTTAATCCTTACTGCAGGGTAGCATGTTGAGAAGTTTTTCGTGAAACATTTGGTATTCAAAATGACACTTGATCCTATACAGCATCATGCACTTGACTTCAAAATTCATATTCAAAGTGTGCCAGACAATTCTTGCAAAATTTCAAATATTTATGTTGTTTTAAACCATTATCTTTTTCATGTATTGGATGTTGAAAATGAGAAAAAGACTTTGGTATGAAACCAACCGGTGAATAATTTCCAGCAAAACAACCACTTCCAAGACATGATTTAGAAGTAGAACATATGTACTTATGAAGCATAGAAATATATCCTTGATGCATTGTCAATGTTTGGCTAGGGTTATTTTTGGACAAAATAACTCCTTATTCCTAGAATAGTGATCTTCAATACAAGTAAATGCAGAGAAGAGAGATCATCATGTGACATAACCTATTAACAAAAGTGAATAGGGAATGATTATTAATTATGGCATACTAAGTTGTCAGTGATTTTGACTATTTGTCTTTAATATGTATAAATGTTAAATTCCAAACTTACATCATCATGGTTTGGCATCATGAGCTTGAATAATTGTCCACCATGCTCATAATTTCATTGTTGTCTTCATATCTATAAACAACGTTTCAAATAATAATAATAAAGTTCTATAAGAAAAATCCAGACCTCCATGCTGCTGCTCCTTGTGAGACAAAGTCAAAATTGCATTACACAACTGCTGTACATACACCCTATATCCCTATGGTATGTATCCAAATTCTTATAATAGTGTCTTCAAGACTTATGTTGACATTGCCAATGAGATATTTAAGCAATGAAAGATGGAGCCTTCTTCATTGTTGTATATGTAACAGTCTTTTATTTTTATAAATATTGATGGTTTTGTCTTTCTGAAAATGAAATGTAAAAATAATTTATTGTGGTCAATTGAAAAGTTTTTTTTTTAAATCTTTTCATTATGGAAGGGAAACATAGATATATGCCCTTCTTATTTCCCAAAAGCACATTTGGATATTTTTACATAAAAATGATTGTTCTCAATAATTTATATAACTTTTCCACATGTTTAGTGTGGTATTCCCATGATTTATTATAAATATGTGTATTATCAAAGAAAACCAACACAAATTTTATAAGATGGGATCAAACAAATTTGTTCTTAAGTCGAGCCCGTCGGACTTCAAACGGCGATAAACCATAATTCAAACCAAATTTGTGTTCCAAAATAGCTTGCTGACGTCGGCCAATTTTGTGACGTGAAAACCAAATGAATTCCGCCCTAATATTTTTCAGGTCCGAAGCTGGGCTGGCATACGAAGGGAGAGTTGTGACGCGAATTTCTTATCAAATTTGCCCTAATCTTTTTCGGGTCCGGATTTCCACCGCGCGAGCGGCCCAAACAAAGATCTGATCCAATCAATTTTTTCCACGTGTCCTCAATCAAAATTTGCCCTGCTCTCGGCTACGGGTGCATTCGATGGCGTTTAAGGCGATTGGACATGGATGTGGCGATTTCATATCAATTGCATTAAGTTTTAACGTTGTTCAATTAAGTTCCAAGGTTTTCACATCTAATCGCATTAAGTTTTAACACTGTTCAAGATCGGAACTCCACTCCTATTAGCGATTCTGCATGCTCCAATATGATCCAGCCTTCGGCTCTCATTAATGATTAGAGATTAATTATGATGGGCGTCCTTTGATTGCATTGCAGTCGGGTCGATAAAATGGCATTTCGCTATGGTTTTTCAGACGAGCCGATTGTTGGGTTACACTACCTGCTCACTGTGACGAGAAGGAGAAGTGGCCAGCTAAACTGCTGCGTAGACCTTGCTGCATATCCGCATTTCTCTTGGTCTGGTCCTTGTCTGTCTTCCTCTGTTTCTTGGAATTTTGCTTCTCCATCTCCTCTTGTGCCCATTGCTAGTGAGACTGCACCCATGCCTCACCTGTGTCAAAGGATGCGTTGCCGCAGGGGGAGCACTAGAGGTCAACCCCTACGCGCTCCCTCCAGCCCCTCAACCGAATCGAATTCCGGCCAGTCCAGTGATTATTACGTAGGTCACTATCCAAATACTAGGAGTGGGCAGGGTCGGGTTGTAGGATCTGGCCACCGTATGGATTCCACTGCTCCTCGTTTCCCCACCGCTAGTTCACCTTCTCCCATGACACGCACTGCGCAATTTTCCTTTAATTTCTCTCTCAACCACCCACGAATCACAACTTCAGTCACTGTAGTTTTCCGTGAGGAGGCCCAAATGGAGGAAGAATGCACCCGTCCGGCGGGTCTGAGCTCGAAAAAAGTCGGCCAGCATTCAGGCCTTCAGGAGGGGAGCCGTGGCATGAATGTGGAGGTAGCACCTAGCGATCCTGGACCTTCCGAAGGATGGTGCCGAATTTTCGAGGAGCCGGAGGAGTAGTTTGGTTAATTTGTTTCTCTTGCTTCACGGCCCACTTAATTGTGTTGCTTTTAGATTATTTTACTGTGCTGGACCTTTGTAATATTTTTGAATTCTGTAAATTAAATGTTCAAGACTGGTTTCCCCGTATGAGGGCAATCTTCTTAATTTTTTGATTTTTTGATGACAAATTTTCCATGAGTTTGGGCAATGATTTAGACTTCGATGTAATTTTATTCCCACTGTTAATAGATTAAATTTACTTAGAAAAAAAAATGTTTCTCTGTTTCTATTTTAAACCTGTTTTTTGAAATACAGAGCCATGTTTATATGGTCTACATATTATACTCTTTCTCTGTATATCTACAGGAACCTTTTTTCTATGAACAGGGTGGATGTTGTAGCGGGCTACTAATGGAAACAAGCGAGCCTAAACCTTACATCTCGGATGCAACAGATGGTTACCAATTTTGGAATCAAGTGAGCCTGATCTTACAAGCGAGCCTGGGTTTCTGCAGATGGTTTTTATTTCTGGGAACAAGCGAGCCAGAACATACAATCGACCCTGGGTTTATACATATTTTTTCTCTATCATGGATGATTTTTGTGTGAGGTGTATATCAACATTACATGTCTCTGCACATTTCCTGTATCCGCTTTATGATACTATTTTATGTGTTGACAGGTTATCAATTTGCCTTCAAAACTAGCGATGCTGGTTTATTGATATGGTCTGATGGTCTTTTTATATTTTGGACATATCACACTCCTCACATGATTAGCGTTTTTCTCTGTTCAATGATTTTGGGTACTTTAATTTGTATTTGGAACAATGGACGTCGGTACTCTATCTGTTGCTTTACTATTCTACATACTGCTATTTCACTTTCTTATAGATGCCTCGGGCATATTTGGATGCTTTCTCAAATTGTCGATAATCTCCATGTGGACCGTTATTGGGTTTTATATCATGTCCCTGTATGTGACATGGGGTATTTTTCTATCATTGTCTGGGGTGGGACTTCCACTTTTCTGGATGGATATTTGGGTTCCAATCTTCAGATGTGAAAATGTGATGACTTCATGGACTATTGTACTTCATATAATATATTCAAAACAACATTTTTTCTCTTGCGAAAAAAAATGATTAATGTTTATCACTCTGCCTTCAAAACTAGCGATGCTGGTCTATGTTGTTGGTTTATTGATATGGTCTGATGGTCTTTTTATATTTTGGACATATCACACTCCTCACATGATTAGCGTTTTTCTCTGTTGCAGGATTTTGGGTACTTTCATTTGTATTTGGAACAAATGGAGCATTGTGCACTCTATATTACTTTATAACCACTCTTTGCTATTTCCCTTTCTTGTTCTACAGACATGTTGAATCAATTCTCGGATTATTGAATGGCTCCTGCATAGGACGTTCTTGGGTTTATATCAAGTCCCCATGTCTTGTGCTAAGACCTTTCTATCCCTGTCTGGGGTTTTTGGGGTTTACAGTTAGGTATTTAGGGTTAATCTTAGGATGCTTATGAAAATGTAATAACTTCATGGACTGTTTTACTTCATATAATATATTCAAAACAACGTTTTTTCTCTTCTGAAAAAAAAATAATTAATGTTTATCATTCTGCCTTCAAAACTAGCGATGCTGGTCTATGTTGCTGGTTTATTGATATGGTCTGATGGTCTTTTTATATTTTGGACATATCACACTCCTCACATGATTAGCATTTTTCTCTCTTCAAGGATTTTGGGTACTTTAATTTGTATTTGGAACAATGGACGTCGGTACTCTATCTGTTGCTTTACTATTCTACATACTGCTATTTCACTTTCTTATAGATGCCTTAGGCATATTTGGATGCTTTCTCAGATTGTCGATAATCTCCATGTGGACCGTTACTGGGTTTTATATCATGTCCCTGTATGTGACATGGGGTATTTTTCTATCATTGTCTGGGGTGGGACTTCCACTTTTCTGGATGGATATTTGGGTTCCAATCTTCAGATGTGAAAATGTAATGACTTCATGGATTGTTTTACTTCATATAATATATTCAAAACAGCGTTTTTCCTCTTTTAAAGTTTCATTTTTTTTTTTTAAATTGAACCTTTCGTCGCTATACCGATGCCTTGTAAGGGTCGGAATTGCAACAGCTTAAAAACGTCGGAAGAGTGACAGTAAAAAAACTTTGGACGAGCAACGTTCAAAACGTCGGACCACATTTCGTCGGAATTGCGACAGTTTACAAACGTCGGAAGAGTGACGTTCAAAACGTCGGACCACATTTCGTCGGAATTGCGACAGCTTACAAACGTCGAAATAGCGACGTCCAAAACGTCGGACCACATTGCGTCGGAATTGCGACAATTTACAAACGTCGGAAGAGCAACGTTCAAAACGTCGGACCACATTTCGTCAGAATTGCGACAGCTTACAAACGTCGGAATAGCGATGTCCAAAACGTCGAACCACATTACGTCGAAATTGCGACAGTTTACAAACGTCGGAAGAGCGACATTCAAAACGTCGGACCACATTTCGTCGTAATTGTGACAGTTTACAAACGTCGGAAGAGCAATGTTCAAAACGTCAGACCACATTTCGTCGGAAGTGCGACAGTTTACAAATGTCAGAAGCACGACGGTTTGGGAAACGTCGGAAGAGCGACGCTTGTTTGGAAGCGACGGAAAAACTGTCGATAGTGCGACACTTTTTAAGTGCGTCGAAACTGTGACGGTATGGAAAACCACGTTTTTCCCGCCCTCGAACTGTCGCTCTTGCGACGACTATGTGTCGGAATAGCGACGAATTGGCCGTCGAAAATTCCGCCAAATTTTCTAGTGCCTAATCAGCCTAATGCATGGAATAATGACTCTTCATAGCAGCAACATTAGGGTATAATTTATCTCCAAAATCTAACCCCTAGCTTGTGGATGGCCACAAATATATAGAAGAGGATGGTACGTTGGGAGTTCTTATCCATTTACCAATCTAGGCTTTGATATCCAATCTTGATGGGAGGATGGGATCAAAGAATAAGATATGGAAACTCTAAGGAGGGATAGGATAGGATTTGAGAGTGTTATCTAAGGTAAATAGTTTTAACAAATCCTAGAAGCCTATATAAGAATAGGCTTGAGGATTCTCTCTTTTTCCCAAATTTCTAGAATCAATGCACCCCAACACAGAGCAACCTGTTGGTGACCCTACCTGGCATGGAGAAACCGGATGGTGAATGTAAGTCCACAGGCATAAAGGCTGTGTTGGTGCTTAAAGACGTTGATTTAAGGTTGTTTCAGGTAGAAACACTAGGATTAAGAAGAGTCATGCTTAGCAATTTTTGCAATGATGACGTTAAGGGGTAAAAGGATGTTGATTGATCCAGTTTATAGGTTGACTAACCAGATGTGACAAAATGTCCTATAATACAAGGTGTTTTAGTATATACTAAAAAAATATTTTCATGAGGAAAATTATCTTTTACAGGAACATAATCATTATTATTTTTCATTCTAGAAATAAAATAATCAATTGTATTTTCCTTTCCTCGTCTATCAAGAATAGTAATGTTGAATTCTTGTAATAATAATAACCATATTGTAATTCTACCATCAGTAATTGGTTTTTTAATTAAATATATAATATAAGAATTATATTTATGAATTAAAGTTTCATAACTATTGATATAATGATGAAACTTATTGATGGCATGCACAACAACTAAAAACTCATTTTCTGTTACAGTGTAATTCAACTCTGTTGGAGTCACATTTTCGCTTGTATAATAAGTAGCATTAAGAAGTTATTTTTTTTTGGTCCCAACATAGATCCTAAAGTTGTATCTGAAACATCATTAGAAATTTGGAAAGGAAGAGACAAATTATCCCCCCTTAAAATTGGTGTTTCAATAAAATTTTGTTTCAATGTCTCAAATGCTTTTTAACAGTAAAAAATCGAAATAAATTCACAATATTTTGTAAGAAGTTTGAAAAGTGGAGAGGCTATTGTTAACACCAGAAAAAATTACACTCTAAAAAACACCTAAGGTCATCCAGCAGAGCGTACAGATAAATTTTTTCCATCTAGAGACATTAGGGAAATCCAAAAATTAAAATTCTCCTAAGGTTGCAAAAGTAAAATCTTCATCAACTTAATAAATCAAGAAGTTATCAATTGGTTTCTTTTATTTACTTTAGCGGTTTTATTTGCATAGCCTTCTCTCTGCATAACCACCTTACAAGGCACCCAACATCTCTTTGGAATTTTTATAGGACCTTTTGGACCTGTTGTTGGCGAAGAATATTGGTAATTCACTGGTTATTCTCGACTGCGTGGATTTTTCTCAGAAAGACGTGTGGGCGCGCCTGTGCATAGACAAACTCTGACGGTTTCCAGAAAGAAAAAAGACCTTGTAATTTCTCTTTTCTCGTGTTATTTTCAGCCTTTAGTGAATTGCATTTTTTTAATATTCTATTCTGTTTTCCTGGTTTCTTTACTAACCACTATTAGTGGAGAAATTGGATTATCTTAATTTTTATTTGCAATACACACATAGCTTAATTAGGGAGAAAAGTAAGTGGAAAAATTACACATATTATTTTTAAACTATTTTGCTAAATTTTCTACAAATCATATAGCTTAATTAGTAAATAAGTAAGTGGCCCATCATCCACAATTCTTGCTACTAAACAAACTGTTTTTTTACATTTCAATAGTTTTTAGGAATAGGGCCAAGTGGCATTATAGAAAGTAAGTAATATCTACTTCCCTTGCATATTTTAGATGAACCTAGGCTTGCATATGAACACGTTCTTAAAGCATTGGAGTTTATCATCTCCCTTTAGACCCGCATAGTGTCATAGGAAAAAGAGTAAGCGGCCCATTATCTGCACATCATTTTTTTTTGCAAGGAACAAATAAAACTCAGTGTAATTAGAGGGATATAGTAAAGGATAATTGTATATCTGTATTTTATCACACTTTGTATGCTCAATTCCCCACACACTAAGAATTCTCAAGCCTCATATAAGAAGGTATCCGGTTTTTGGAGCTTTTTGTACCTAAATTACTTTTTCTTCCCATCTCACACCCTAAGAAAATTAAGACTACTTCAAGCAACCATAACTTGAACCAACTAAATCTCCCCACAGGGGCCACAAAATAATTTATATTTCATGTTAGGACCATTGGGGTTAGGCATCCCATAAGCCACCATGGTCATGTTACATCTCTGAAACATAGAAGTTGAATTTTAGGGTGCTTAAAATCCTTCAATCATCCCACGAAAAATACCCGAGCATATCAGGCACTCAATTCATAGGGGGAGTTGGGCTTCCAAAATTTCATTCTCTTTCACCCTCATTTCTATCATTTTACCATATTATGTAGCTCCATAACCCTACATTAATACCATTTGCATGATCATATGGGTTTATTGTTATTATTTTCAAAGTATTTTATTTTAGGTATTTTAAGGAAATTTATAATTAAATATTAGGAAATTAGCATACTTTCTTATACATCTAAAAGTGGGATGAGTTTTATGATGTTGTAGGCCTATTTCAAGATTCAAGAAGAGTCTTATTTAGCCACTCAACCACAAATTCGAATTCAATTTCAACTCATGAATATTTGTGGAATATTTGTAGAATATTTGGATCATTGACTAAGCATATTCAAGGGAGAAGAATCATAGATGTTTTGATATGTGTCTCCTAAATAGGTGTGAGAGGATTTGTATCTCATATTTTTAGGTAATTGGTTGTAACCACAAGAGATAATTGTGGATCTAGGAGAGATTTGTGGATCTACATTCATTGATTAGTTATATTAAGTTTTTGTATAAATAGGAGTGCATCTTTCTTGCAAAGGTGTTTCATCCAAGATGTAATTTGTAAAGTGAGGATAGAGAGGAAGAGAGTTGTAATATCTTTGGAACTTACTCCAACTTTATTTTATGGAATACATGTTGTTGCTTTGATAATCGTTCGATGTGTTTGCTAAGGAGTGGAGGGTTCCCATCAACCGCAGCTTGCGCACCTCTTTCCTTTGTTGTAAATATTTATGTTATTTCATTTATGCAAGTTTAGTTTAGTTTCTTTTATGTTATTTTGATTTTATGCTTTTATGTTTATTTCATTAATGTTGTTTTGTTAAGATTGGTTTTATTTCCTTATGTTTGGATTGGATTGTCACACTAGTAATTTCATAGACTACTAGATTAAATTATTTTTCATTTCATAGCTTAGATTAGAATTGTTGGTTTTCGTAGGGCTAGTATTTGAGAGAGAAAATGATTGAGAAAGAACGTGTGCACTTGTTTTTCATTTACTTTCATTATTTTCTTTGTAATTAGTTTCAAGTTTCTTGCAATAGATTAATCTATTCTGAGAAATAATCACCCAGTACATATAGTAGATGTATACCTCATTAGTTCTCAAACCCTTGGTTGACAATTTAATGGCAGGGATTTAATTCAAAATTAAATCACCCAACGTTTTGGCATCATTGTCGGGGAGGTATACATAGGTGCTTATTTTGAAATTTTAGATAAAATCGTGATAGTTGCATTCATTCTTAGATGCATGGTTAAAATCACATTAAAATCATATAGGATGCATGAATTTCAATTGTTTTTGGATAATGTAAGTGTCTCAATACTACTCCATTTGTGAAGTAAGAGCTTTAGACCAGCAAAGGAACTAAAATGATGCTCAAGCATTTGTTGGGAAGAAAAGGATATGCCCCTATAGGAGTCATATCAAGCCCTTTTTCTAGTTCCAGAATAGCCACCAAGAATAGAATTTCATCCTAAGAAGAAGTAAAAGAACAATATATCCAATGGACTACAACTTATGAGAAGCTGCCATTTAAGCCAGAAATTGAATAATTTTTAGCCTGTTTGTCTCTAGATCCTTGGTACCCTTTAGAGAATGAAGGGTAGCTTCCAAAATAAATTCAAGGCATGATAAATAATGAAGAGAACCAAGAAATAAAGGACTACATTAAATATTGGTTCCAAGCAGTTATTAGGCCACAACATTCCTTCATTCTTCAACAAATCTTGTCACCAAAAGTACAATTGGTCTCTCATATCCTAGAGGACATAGAGATATATTTTTCAGAATTGGATATGAGCACACTAGAGATCTTGTTTCGTAGATGGTTACATTGGAAATATGGATATACTTGAAGAAAAATTTTCAATCTTTTTAGATAGAGTAGGGTAGAATAAAGGAATAAAACCATGATTTTTTTTTGTGATTTCATTGTGGTGTAGTAAGAGCCACTTCATTCACTAAGCATTGGCAGGAATATTTATGAGGAAAATGGACATTTATGAAAGAGGAAGAGCTAAAAATTTAAGGTCTAATCTTTTTCTTATGCTTTCTAAGTTTCAGATTTTAAAATGCAAAAATAATTGTTAAACTTCAAAGTATGTTCTCTTCTTGTGCCTTGTTGCGACCTGGAATATCAGAAAGTAGGAATCGAATAAATGGCTTTGAAAAGTTTTCAAGAATGGTTTAATTTGTTGACGATGCCAAAAATGCCTAAATTAGTTTTTATCTTCAATCTCCAATTTGATTTATCTCCATTTTATAACAAAAAATTCATTCAATTTGATTTGTATCACTTAAATAAAAATTTGTAGTTTTATCTAAAAAATAAATTTAAAAAAAAAAATGCATAAATGCATAAATTAAACTGAAGATATATCACAAAATAAGAACTGGTTTCTCGTAATTTTTGTGGAGAAAGTGCATAACATTCAAATGAACAATCCCTATAAATTTCAGCCCAATCCACTTCACAGATTTCAAGAAAATGAGTATCATCACCTTCAGCCATTTCACTTATATCTCGAGATCCCTACATTGGATCGATTTGATTTTTGGTATGCATAAACATTAGGACCATATGAACCTTCCAAAAATTGATATGTATTTTGTGAGAAAATGATTTCTGAAGTTTACAGAAACTTCGATTATATCTCAAAATCCATGCATTGGATGGTATCGATGTTTGGTGTGCATAAACATTAGAATAGTAGGAACATGTGCACAAAATTTGAGAAAAATCCAATGAATAACTTGTGAGAAAATGACCAACGAATTTTTTTGTAACACACCTTGTAGCAACTTGCAACAACAACAACAACAACAACAACAACAATAATAATAATAATAATAATAAATAAATAAAAATTTATGAGTTGTAGCTTCAAAGTTTTCCAAATTTTTATAGAATAAATTGGTTGCGAGATCCATTCTTTTTGGAAAAGGGATGACTTCAATTGAAAATCAAATATTTTTGTGGCACGAAATTGATTGAAAATTGCCCATAGAAACTTGACTTTCTCCTAAAAATCTTGAATTTTGTTGGGCATTTGTCAAATTGTTGTCTCGTTAGTCAAATTTATAGAATGATTAATATTTTTAACTTTAATTAACGCTTTTATGGCTTGTTTCACAAATTTGAATTGTCGTTCATTAGTAAATTTTTGAATTTGTAAAAGAGAGGTCATGGGCTCAAATCGAATAAAAGAAAAAAAAATTTAAGTATTTTACAATTTGACAATCCTTAACTAGGCAACAAGTTCGCTACCATGTGGCAACTTTGGATTTGTCCAAGTGGAAACATATTATTGGTCAACAGTACACAGTCATTGCCTCAATGTCCATCAATATGTCATCGTGAATACTCAGCTTGTCATGTCTGCATGTCATGTCATCTACCCACTTTAGTGTCCACATGGCACCCTCTGGTGCTGCCACGTGGCACTCTTCACTGCATTTTTTCCAAAACTTCAAACAACCATAACTTATTCATACGGTGTCTGTTTTTTACGATTCAAGCGTCATTGGAAAGGTTTTTTCGATATCTACGCCATGGATAATTTTCATTTTCATTTGAGGCAATAAAAAAATGGTCATTCTTTTTGGATTTTGTAGAAAATGGACTTCGAAACTTCCTGAAAATAGAAATAAAATTAGCAGATCATGTTTTCATGCATTTACTCTAATATGTTTTTTTAAAGCACTCAAAAAAAACATCTAGAAATCAAGATAGTCTAAAATGCACCAATGCCAACAGGTAAAAATGTATTTCATTTTTCCTTGAATCTATTTCATTAAGCATTATTTGTGAATTTTCGTATATCTTACATTTTATTGTAGATTAGTGCTAAGTTTTTTTCAGGATCGAGGACGATAACAAGGCTACTTTATGCATGGGTGGTTTTCAAAGACCACATTTTTCAAATAAAAGCATGTTCCAAAATAAATATTGAAGGCGATAACTTGATCACATCCACCATGTTAATTGTTGCCAAAGATACCTTTCAAAATGCCACAAATGGAATTATGAACTTATTCATTTTCCTCTTTCTAAGCTTACAGTCCATCCATGAATTTCCATCTCCCTACTACTAAATTTCAAAACTCATTTTCCCTTTTAGTCTTCATACTTTCCTACCTCATTTTCACTCACCCTTAACCCAAAAATAAAGTCATTCAACTCCCTTACAATGCTGAGTCACCACATTTTCCTCTTATTATTTTTCAAATAAATCTTCCTTCATAATGCAAATCTTTCATCTATGGTCCTTCAAATTACTATTTTATACTTGCGTTGGATAACGGAGGATTCATTAAGGCCTCCCTTCTAACATGTCTTGACCCATCGACTCTGACACATCATCTGGGATCAAGACTAGAGATATTTCTAGTACCTTGAGGCTTGCATGCCTTAATGGAAAGTTATAAACAATGAGAATACAACAATGTCCCATGTTTGTCAAATCTTCTAAGTGACTCGACTACAACACGTCTATTCATACCTAGTAAGATGTACTTAGGCATCTTGAATCTCATTGACATCAATGGTGAGTAGTCTCGTGTTGTTTAATGAAATTAATTAATGGTCGGTACTCCAAGAATTTATTTCTATGTTCAACATCGACACATCCATTCACATAGATAAGAATTATGTGACTGAGAGGGAATTAATGAAGACTATATGATTCCAGCAGCTTGCGGTAGTGTTCTAATAAATTGGGACTCAACTGCAGAGTTCAACAGAAGTAGCATTTCCCTAGCAATAAAGATTCCAATTTTATATCAGATTCATCCTCTATTCATACAACCAATAGAAAAAACAAACAGATCAAATTTTTTTTCACTTCACATTCCATGATCCACCAGCAGCAACCACACACTTTCATATAGATATTTTGTCCACTTTCTAGGCAGGTGAAGTTATGTTGTTTTCTAATCTTTAATCATGTAATTCCCTGAATGTTGAAATTATGACTTTTGAAAATCACTCACCACATTTATATTCCCTTTCTCATTTTCCAAAAACTAAAAATATCTTTAGTTGAGGGGAGCGAAAATATCCATTACTTTTTTTTCCATATTACATAGTCCTCATACATTGTTAAAAAACATATCTTTCCCAACCAACTATTATTTCATGTTGATTCCAAAAGATTATATGTTTTGAAATAATCAATTGATAAGCACATTAATGGTCGGTAACCACTATGGAGCCTTAAAAAGGAATTCTCAATGTGTTTAAGTATTTTGATGCAACAAAAATAATAAAAATATTGTTACACAAGAACCAATACTCATAATTTTTTGTTGTCACACAAGAACCAACCATAAAAAATATGATGCAATCAAAATTCTTTCAAAGTAAAATTTGCAAGGAGAATAAAGTTATCAAATAATCTGTTTATACAATGTTAAAAGAAAATAAATACAAAGTCAAATTTCATATAGAAGCAAAACATTTCAAGAATATCAAGTTATGATTAAAGGGAACGTCTTCAATTGGGGGGAAATGTTGGGCTTCCGAAATGTCGTTCTCTTTCACCCTCATTTCTATGATTTTACCATAATCCGTAGCTCCTTACCATGTTCTAAAGGTCCATAACCCTACATTAATACCATTTGCATGATCATATGGGTTTATCATTATTATTTTCCAAGTAATTTATTTTAATTATTTTAAGAGAATTTATGATTAAATATTAGGAAATTAGCATGTTTTCATATATATCTAAAATTGGTATGAGTTATAGGATGTTGTAGGCCTATTTGAATATTCTAGAAGAGTCTTATTTGGACACTCAACCACAAATTCGAATTTCAATTTCAACTCATGAAGATTTGTGGAATATTTGTAGAAGATTTGGATCATTGACTAAGCACATTCAAAGGAGAAGAATCATGGATGTTTGATATGTGTCTCCTAAAGATGTTTGAGAGTATTTGTATCTCATATTTTTAGGTAATTGGTTGTAACCGCAAGATATAATTGTGGATCTAGGATAGATTTGTGGATCTACATTTGTTGATTAGTTATCTTAAGTTTTTGTATAAATATAAGTGCAGCCTTTATTCAAAGGTGTTCCATCCAAGATGTAATTTGTAAAGTGCGGGTAGAGAGGAAGAGAGTTTAATTATTGTAATATCTCTGGAAATTTCTCCAACATCATTTTATGGAATACATGTTACTACTTTGATAATCGTCTGGTGTGCTTGCTGAGGAGTGGAGGGCCCCCATCAACCACATCTTGCACACCTATTTCCTTTGTTGTAAATATTTATGGTGTTTCATTTATACAAGTTTAGTTTAGCTTATTTTATGTTAATTTTATTATATTTTTTATGTTTATTTCATTAATGTTGTTTTGTTAAGATTGATCTAATTTCCTTATGTTTGGATTGGATTGGATTGGAACACTAGTAATCTCACATTAGTAATCTCATTGACTACTAGATTAAATTAATTTTTCATTTCAAATCTTAGATTAGAATTTTTGGCTCTCATAGAGTTAATCTTTGAGAGAGAAATTGATTGAGAAAGAACATGCTTGAGAAAGAACGTGTGCACTTTCTTTTCATTTGATTTCATTATTTTCTTTGTAATTAGTTTCAAGTTTCTTGCATTAGATTAATCTATTCTAAGAAATAATCACCTAGTACATATAGTACACGTATACCTCATCAATTCATGAAACTCGGGTTGATAATGTAATGACAGGGATTTAACTCACAATTAAATCACCCAACCGGGGGTTCGGCTTAGGTCTAGTGCGTGTGGTACTATTTAGGGCTACCTAAGCCATCTAGTGCTCGGTATTAGTAACTGAAAACCAAGAATATAAATACTCGAACACTCATGTGGGAAAAAGGTGCTTTAGTGGCCAAAATCTAGGGCATCCTTTTCCTATAGGTGGAGGTGCAAGAACCATTAAAAGCCTCATCCATTGCCTTGGTTGATTCTTAGGTTGTTGGAAGGCATCGCTAGTTATTTTGGGACGTTTCCCAATACCCTTTAGAATATATATTCACAAGGCCCAGTTAATGTGAGATTGGCAAGGACAATTAGGTCTGCATATGATTTTTTATCATACGCAAAAAACAAACAAAAAACATTTTTTGTTTGATTGATCACATAGCCTAATTTTAAAAGTAAATAATCATTTTAATTTCAATTTTTTTTTATGTATGTTATTTAATTACATTAATAAATATATCCTTCCCTCAAAACATACAAATTACACACACACTACTTGACACCATAGGGGACACCACGACTCCCTATCAATATAGACGTTTTTTTAATCCTCCCCACATTTAGGCATAGAGGGCACCACACAACCACCATTATAGGATATTCCTTTATTGGTGCAACTTTTCTTGGGACCCCGCCTCATCAAAGCACATGCTTTATGACCCCTTAAGCATCCCCACCCACTACCCCTTTGGGGAGACCACACACCACTCCTTCGGACAATACACAATAAACCCAACAGGGTAGTTCTCCTCAGAATTCCCCACAAAGGACCCCTTTACATGTGACTTTTCAAAATTATTTTGTGATGACGAACAACTTCCAAGTCCCATTTTTACCTTCCTTAAATCTACCTGATTTAAGCTAGTTAACTAATGACCCCATTTCACATGGCCCAAATTGGCCACCCATGCCTACCAAATTTCCCTCAGATGTTCCAAAATTCAAGGGTAAGTAAGGAGAATATCCTATAAATCACGTCATGACATTTCATATATGGTGTTCTTCTAATAGCATCACAAAAGACACCATTCATCTGCATTTGTTTTGTTGCACCCTTGCAGGGGCACCAACAAAGTGGTACATAGGTCAACCATCCGAGACGCATGGAAACTTTGGTTCCATAGCCACCACTTTCCTCATATTATTCCAGCTCCCTATCCGACAAGACTCGAGCCTAAAACTCCTTACTCACTTCAAAAAAACGCCCGCTATACACATATCAAACCATATCCACGAATGGCAGAAATTTCAAAGCTTGTGTAAAGCTAATCTAGAAGAAAAATTCCTCCTCAATCTCTTTCTGAGATCTCTTACTTAAGAAATCTATAAATATGTATCTAATTCAAACCAAAAAAATGAGGAAGAGGCCATAAGTAAAGCTCAGAAATTAGAGCTTATCTACACTTATTATGGATAACTCTATCACTTCCTTCCAGATGCCGCCCACATGAAAACCTTTAGACAGGATACACCAGGCACATCCAATGATTTTGATGGATTGATATGGCCCATAACCCAAAACCAACCCAACAACACCTACCAATGTCCCTGATACTCGTTCAGTAACCCATCATTTGACGCTATGCAAACTGCACCACCAAGATATTATATTGGTCAACCCATGTCGATGTATAATACGGTTAATAATGTTAACCAATATTATCCCTCACATGGAGGACCACATCCTCTCCCACAAGGAAACATACACTCCTCTAGGAATGAAGAAACAACTTCCTCTTCCCAGAATACATATTCCAATTAGGGGCAAGGAAATCAATATTCTCTTTTCCCCGCATAGCAATAGAATAACCCACCAACCAAAAATAATGCACCAGTTAATCTAGTGCAACCCTCTCATGCTCAACAACAACCATCATTTGACCAAGTGAATACAGCTAATCCACCCAATTCTGCTAAGAAAAAACCAAAGAGAAAATCTAAGGGAGAACCTGGCCAGGGAGCCAGCAATCAGTAACACACCCCATGGATACTCGTTGGTGGAAAAACCAACCAGAATAAAAAAAACAGGACCATACAAACAATAATCCACAAAGAAAAAGAAGAAAAAAAGTATAAGGAAAAATCATTCTTGTGCTATCTGCAGGGAATATGGTGACTATACCCATGATTTTCCTCAACTCCCTTAGTTGAAAAGAATCCAGGATACTAGAGGAAAGGGAGGGAAAATTTTTAAAACTACAGTAATGCAGGATCCCTTTCCCCGTCAAGGAGTGGCTAATACCCAACAATCACAACCATCCTAGTCAAATCCCCCTCGAGGGAACTCCCATAATAATTCTAATCTCGACATTTATATGATAGGAGAAGACACTCTCCTACAAACATGAAATAGAAATTATGAAGCTCCCCCAAAAACCAATCCAACCACCTCACCCATGGAAGCACCTATAGCACCATTAACCATTCCTCGGATTCCTATAGAACTCATGCCAAAAAGGGTCAAAAGGCCTTTGAGGTGAACAAGACATAACTCAAAGATTTCTCATAACTACAACATAGTCGAAAACTTAGCTCAATATCTCTTAGCTATGTTAGCATTGGAATTCCTGCAATCATGCCCAACCTAACGTAAAGCCTTACTTTTCTCATTAGGAACAATCAACCCTTCTGATTCTCGCCTAATGGTTTTCAATTTGATAAAGTTGTCTTGTGTCTTCCATCATTGGTTTCCTTCCAAATCTTGGTCTCAATCTAAAACATCGCCATTCATCGTTGCATTGTTGACGAAAGGGCATCCACGTTCATTATGTAAAATACATTTTGGCAGAAACTAGGGTCTCTAGAACTCAAACCATCAGACATCATGCCCAGATCATATGACGAGTGCCCTTCAGCTCGAGTAGGTCTCTACCAAGACATACTAGTACATCTTTCCAACAAAACGGTACTCATTGACATCGAATTCTTAGACGCCTTCTTGGGCTGAGTTATATGTATGCAATGACTACAGTCGAATCCTTCGTATTCGGGGTAATGATGTTCCCCCATGAAGGGAAATTCATTATCGTTGACCAGCTCACGTATTACAAGAAGAAAACATTAATAGTCCCCGATGGAGTCTCACCATATGTAGGATCTTCTCTAGAGTTGGTAAAAACTTACATTGAGTTCAGACCTACACAATTTAAACCATCCACTATCCTCGTTACATACCCTGTAGAAGCCCTTCTATTGTTGTAATATGTTTCAACAACCACAGTATAGTCGGTTTGCATGATGAGTTCATCAAACACCCAACCAAGTCAGGAACTAGTGTCCGACACCTCGAACATTGCCACTGCTAACTCAATGTTCCTTCCATGTGGCATCACCAAAGCCCCCTTTATATACCCTCCACATGGTTTTTTCTCGCACCAAGTCATGGCAACACTTACATTGCAAATATGGCTCTTGCAATATCGATCTGGTATTTCGCCCCTCCTTCCATGTTGGAAAACTCATGTATCACCTCGATAGGCGTCATCCCTCTAGTCCTACAGGAGGCCATCATAAATCAAGAAGCACCTATATCGACACCAGTTAGTACCACCAAGAGGGATAGTAAAAAAGGAAATAAGTCGGATGACCCAAATACTTCTAGGGTGCCTCCACCCTGTGCTTTGTGTGGATTTATTGGCCACCCTACCAGCATCTTCAGCGAGTTATACAAGTTAAAAGCTCTTTTTCATGTCCCAAAAGAAATTGTGACCTCAACTCCACCAATTAGAGAAAATGCCGCAACAATACATAACAAGAAATTATGCACTAGTCATGCATGCACTATCTACACAGAATACGGGCATTACACTCATCATTTCCCTGAAATCCCTTAATATCGAGATGCATTACATGCAATCGTTCAAACCAATTTTGAGGCCACATCTATACTGGCCACAATGCCAGTTAATGATAGATCCAAAAAAATCTTTTATGTATGAGAGGAACCAACTTCATGCTTGTGCCCCTCTCACCCAATCTCCTAGAGTACAAGAAGGAAAAATAAGTCCACACATCCTGCCATGTTATGTGCCTTATGCGATGAACCATACCATTTGATTACCCAGTGCCCCGAATTACAGGCATCCAACCAATGGTATCCAGTTAACTAGGTTTCCCAAAGCAAAATATCTAGGAATAAACATCATACTTTCCATATTTGTGCAGGAAACCATCATGTATGACACTACCCTCATCTTGCCCAATTCTGCTTTATGTTAGATTTCATGCATCAATTCATCACTGAAAACTTTGATTTATTCGTATCTGACATTGAATCATCATACTACACCTCACCACAAGGGGATGAAACATCTAGTTCCATCTTATGTGTGTTTGAGGAAATAAAACCATTAGTAGTCTAGCCATCCTCCTCTCACCATCACCAATCTAGATCTAGAAAAAACACCAAACAGCCTCAAGCTTCTTAGTCAAATTCGGAATAGTCTTTAGTGCGAACTTTTGGAGTTTTTGGTGCTGGAATCTGGTGAAACAAATTGAGGTAAAATCTTGATTTTTGTTATTTAAAATAGTTTTTTTACTGTAAATATAGATTCATCACCCTAAAAAACCCCTAGGACACTTCCATTGTGCAATTTAAGCATCAAATTTCTGTTTTCAATAAATTCTTTCCAGATTTTAAAGAAATTAGACCAAAAAAATTCACTGGAAAAGCCTTCAAAAAGTCGCACTAAAGACAACTCCATCAAAATCACCCCTCACATACCTCCTATGCGATAAACCCAACCACCCGGTGAATCAATGTCAGGAATTGGGTAATTTTAAAGACGTCTTTCTCCTAGTGGTCCAAATTCCTCAAATCCATCTCTCCAACCAAGAAAAAAACACACAATGTTATTTTCGTATCTACTCTCAAACACATCATATGAGGAATTGCCAACACCTTTCATGTTTTAGAACGGTGAGAGCAGCATTGAGGCAAAACCATGCTAGGAATACATGTCACACTAATACTAAGATGTGGAGGTGGAAAGCAACCCAAGATACCCCATCTCACGAAGTTAACCATGCGTCGCCATCTTATACTATGAGCAGTACTGACACACACAATATCTATTCAGTTAGTACTAGTCATGTGTGCAAAATTTGCACTGGTAATTCTAATAATACATAAGCATGTCACATGTTAGAAATTTTTAGACATCTTAGGATTGAGCATCAACCTCTTATCAAGGAAGAAACTTTTTCTCCTTCTACACCAACAAGGTCACAAGAACTTCCTCCCACTCACTATAAACCCTCCATTACAAAAATTCTTCCACCATCTAATGTTGACGACACACAACATCACATGTGATTCATTTCCTCATCCATAAGAACCATAATCCATGTTTTTTTCTCATAATTTTTGGTGTTGAGACTGCTAAACCTACCACATTTGTGGTTACATCACCAATGGTGCAGACCCATCCCATATGCACATTTTCAACTTCACTTGGTTCTATGACATCCACTACCAAATCATATTCTTGCTTTTCAACCATCACTGCTAGGACCAACTCCCTCCTCATGGCCTCACATAATGTAGTTCAACTTTATATAGTATTTTTCACTCAGATGAACATATTATAGAGGAAATAACAGAACCTGAATTTCCATGGGATTCCATGCACCATCATTCATTTTTTCTACCTAAAATAACATTTGTTCCCACTGACACACGAACCCATGATATTTGTGCCATAGAATATAAAGACTTCCTACCATTAGGAAGAGTATATTGGTTCAAAAATCCCATCCCAACACTTGATGCATTTGAGGAAGGGAACATGTCAAATATTTAGCCTACCATTAAGGTAAATATTTCAAACAAACCTAAAAAAGTTGTACAAATCTACCTGGGGGTAGCATGCTCTGCAAAAGAGGTAACCTCATACACAACATTCTTCCAAGAGTATAGGGATATTTTTGCATGGGATTACTCTGAGATGCTAGGCATCAATCCCACCATTGTGGAACACCATATTGACACATGGCATGATGCCCATCCCATCTGGCATAAACAACGTCAATGGCATCCCTCTAAGGTATAATCAATCAAACTGGAAATAGATAAACACCACAAAGCAGGATTTATCTATCCTATTGCTTATACGTCTTAGGTTTCTAACCATGTACCCATCATGAAAAAATAGGGCACCATTCGAGTTTGTACTGATTTCCAAGATCTAAACAAATCATGTACCAAATACAATCACCCTATTCCATTCATCGTCCAAGTCATCAACGCTTCAACCAGTCATGAGGCCCTATCCTTCATGGATGGGTTCTTTGGGTATAACCAGATCCATATTCACCATACAGATCAGTATAAAACCACATTCATAACCCCTTTGGGTACATTCACATACCAAGTTATGCCTTTTGGTATTAAAAAAGTTTACACCACCTTCCAACGAGCCATGAATTACATCTTCCATGACTTGGCTCATCTTATACTCACCTATTTGGACAGCCTCACAATATAATCCAAGAAGCATGCTAACCATTTGGAAGACCTTCGCCTAGTTTTTTAGAGATGTCGATAATATAACCTACGCTTGAACCCTCTCAAGTGTGTTATCTGTGTCAATGTCGGAAGACTACTAGGATTTATAGTTTCCTAGCAAGGTATTAGATTCAACCCTCTCAAAGTCCAAGCCATTAAGGAAGTGCCACCTCCAAGAACATTAAATCAATTACGATGCTTCATCCTGGACTATGCTACTTGTGTGCAGGGATTTCTACACCTCCTTCGTCAACATATTCCCTTCTAATGGGATGAATGGGCTCAATTATCATTTGAAGCTTTAAAAAAAGCATTATCTTAAGATCCTTTGATTATTTCACCTGACCACAATAGGGACTACACCATATCCCTGTCAGCATCAGATGTAGCCATCGTTGGGGTGTTATTCCAGGACGGACTTGATAACAAGGAGCATGTAATCTATTATGTCAAAAAGAACCTATCTGGCTCTACATTGAACTATGATCTAGAAGAAAATTTTGCATTAGCCCTAATACATTCAATACAGAAGCTTCAATATTTAGTATTATCCTTTGTACCACTACTGTAATAGCAGCTATCAACACCATGAAATATTTTCTCACTCGTTGTATGATGAACCACAAATATGCTCGATGGATGGTTATACTCCAAGAATTTGATCTAAATTTTACTTCCCCTAAAATAAAAAAGTTGATCATCCTTGCCGAGTTCGCAACTAATCTCCCAACAGAGAACCAAGGATCCCTCATTAATGATGCTCTTCCTTATGAACATTTATTCTTAGTATAAAATTATGACCCCTCGTATAGTGATATCCTCCTCTTTTTTCAAACTCATAAGTTAAGACCTCAACTTACTCGTGACGATCGGAGGCGCATATGTCATCAAGCCCCCGGTTACCTCATTATGGGAGATGTCATTTATTGAAGTGGAATTGACACTATCCTTCATAGGTGCCTCACTCACGATCAAGGTGAGCAGGTCTTAAATGATTGTCACAGTGGAGCTTTCAGCGGTCACCTCTTAGGGATGGTTACTTCTAAAAAAATCCTCTATGTCAGTTACTTATGGATCACCCTTTTTCAAAATTGCATCTGAGCAGTCAAAATATGTGAGTGATGCCAATGATATACTCATAAGGCTCGAGCCACTTCGACTCCCTTACATATAGTCATCATTGCGGCCCCTTCTGCAAATGGGGCATAGACTTCATGATCTATATCCCCCCATCATCTGGTAACCATAAATACAGTGTGGTTGTCGTTGATTACTTTGTCAAATGGGAAGAATCCATGCCCATGTATAATAATACTGCAAAAATCGTCGCTTGGTTTTTCTTTAACCATGTCATAACACGGTTCGGTGTTCCCAAAGAATTGGTATCCAATCATGGGAAAATTTTCGAGAACGAAATATTTCAGGAGTTATCCTAACACCTTGGTTTCTCTCACAAGTTAGCACCCCCATACTACCCTAAATCCAATGGCTAGGTAGAAGTTGTAAAAAAATTTCTCAAAATAATGTTGCATCTTATGGTGAACAATCACAAAACCAATTGTCACCACATGGTGTTTTTAGCCTTGTGGGTGTACCACACAGCAGTCAAACTATCAACAAGGTTCACACCCTTTAAATTAGTCTATGGGGTTGATTTTGTGCTTCCCATTAAGCTATCACGCTGCACTCTGCCATCGAACTCCTCACCTACACCAAACCTTTGGAACAAATGTTTGTGTAGATGGAGCTTGTCGATGAAATTCGATGAGAATATCTCCAACATAACGAAGAACAAAAAAAGAGGTTCAAAGCCTCATTTGATCGCAACATCACCCCGCAGACATTCATCGAACGTGATTTAGTTCTATGCTACAATATTTCCCAAGAAGCATTAGGGCCTGGGAAGTTTGATACATTATGGAAGGGTCCATAAATTGTCAAACATTTCCTCCCCAAGCGGGCATACATATTATCAGATCCCGATGGGACTTGCCTAAAAAATCTCTTCAATGGACTCTACCTCAAAAAAAATTCACCCATATGAATACTCAAGGAGCCCGATAACATACATGTATGCACCATGACTTATTTTTATGATGATCACCTCATCACGAATCCACTCTAAATTCGCTCTCTCATCATGTGTCGCAGATGGTTCATCCACTAGTCTATCATTACACATTCCTTGATGGTGTTTCTCGATGGTCGCAAAACCTCACTGTAGCAACCTAGGCCATAATATACTCTCCTGACCGGACACCCTGTCTCACCAATGGAATATGTATCGGATCAACCACCAATAATCAAGCATAATATGATGTTGTCATAGGCCTCTTGGTCGATTCCTCACTCCTAGGTATCCAGGATATGCATGTATTCCTTGATTCCCAACTCGTTGTATCACAATTGAACAAAACCTTTCAAGTTCATGATCCATGCCTCTTTCAAAAATATCTGCATTCACAAATGTTAGCTTGAAGTTTTTATCATATCACATTCACACATATACCAAGAGATCAAAATCACACAGCTGATCGCATAGCTAATCAAGTCCTGGACTATAATGCATCACATATACACCATGAGACATAAACCATAAGCATAACATCCATCACACATATGAACACATACATCACATTTGTAAGCATATACACAAAAAACATCATGGGATCCGCAAAAAAATCATATCTCATATATACATGTCAAAAAATATATATATGAGTACAAAACCATATACACATCCATTGGCTCAAGGCTGGGTAAAATAAGTCCTCACAAAACAGGGGGGCATCCTCATAATGGGTGCTTTCCCTGGTACATTTATCACAAAACATCTAGTGTTGGTACCCTGCCCCACCCTCTTGATGTCCAACCACCTCATTAGGTGCCAAAATAGGATGGGTTGTGGCCACTACCATCGCGGTGCGCTGAAGAACCGATTGTTGTTCCTGATTAGGTGTTATCACCATCTCCACAACCACCTCTCCTAGTCCGACCCACACATCCTTGGGCATCCCCCTCATCAGGGTGTTTTTCCTCCCCCAACCATCCTCATAATCTTGGAGTTGTGCCACTAAAACTATTGACCGGGCCTCCGCTACCTCGGCATGCTCTCGCAGTCTCTCCATCTCCCTAGTAGCCAAGGAGTTGGAATGCTCCCTAGAGAGACTGTTATGAAACCAACTCCAAAAATAGAAGAAAAGTGTTGAATATTGCAACAAGAAACAGTGAAGGAGGCATCCTAAAACATCATTCCTAATCCTAGTTGGAAAGTGATCACCAAAACTAGGTGGGGGCCACACAGGTGATTTTTGTCACAAAGTCTATTTTTAGACTATGTCTATTTTTAGACATGTCAATCATATGCTATGAGTTGCGGGATGCTATTTGTGGATGGTTGGTCAAGTTGGAAAAATATATGGACTTCTATTTTTAGACATATTGGGCGGAATCTATTTTTAGATTGCCAGTCTAAAAATAGATATGTCGAATATTATTAGCTCTTGATAATATTTGGACTCTAAACATTATCTTATTCTCTTGGAGCACTTCAGTTGAGTGCACAGATGTGGCACAGGAGCTGACAGAAGGAATTACGCTATTCCTGAGGGTTAAGTGGAGCTAATGCATGGAAGACTTCAGTTAGAACTCATGTGACAGAGTTTGGTGGAGTTGATTGAGGGAGTTAATGGAGTTGTGTTCAGTTTAACTAATCTAAACATAGTTGAGCTATTTGTATCTAGTTTAACTAATTGATACAATTAGTGAGAGTGTTGTGAATTAATTATTAATTAATTCACTAATTATAAACTCATTAATCAAGTAAATAATACATCAGTTAACTTCAGTGCATGGACAGTTTCAGTGGAGACCAGTGCAAATATAGGTGAAAGGGCAAGTATGACTATCAGTTGTGACTATGAGTGATGCATGGTTTGCATCCAACACTCAGTAGAGATGCCTATAAATACTGCATGAGAAAGGATGGGGTAATTCGAACTCATCAAGAGGCATTCTTCAGTAGCGATTGCACAGTAGAGGCAGGCTATCAAGTGGCAGAGATTGGAGCATGTGTTTTGCTAGATCTAGCTTGATTAGTGTGTAGCAAGTGGAGATTATACTGAGAGCTTGTGAGGAGCTTTGTATGATGATTGTTACATGATCTCTATGACATATATAATATACAGATAGTTGGGGGTTTTCAACTTTAAGCTTTCCCATTACATACTGTGTTCATATGTGTGATTGTTTATGGTTTTAATGTGTGCATGCAATTGATTTTATTTCCGCATGTGATGATCAATGGTAGAAGAGATTTTTTATTATGCATGAAGATAAAATAGTGTGTGATCAGGAGAATCTTGGTGGATAACATATTAGTTACTCAAATTTCTAGATGGTATCAGAGGGATATTGATCATTGGAGCAATTGCAAAGCATTGAAGCGGTTGAGTTTTTGTATTGAAGCGACCAGAGGAAGTTGGTGCTCAAGGATAAACTCAGGAAAAAAAAAATGGAGAAGAATGACACTATTCCGGTATACTTGACAAATTTTGAATATACATGAGCTTGAGAGTCCGGATATATACATGCATAGTGTATATAATTTCTACTTGGTATCAGAGCGATATTGATCATTGGAGCAATTGCAAATCATTGAAGCGGTTGAGTTTTTGTATTGAAGCGACTAGAGGAAGTTGGCGCTCAAGGATAAACTCAAGAAAACAAAAATGGAGAAGAATGACACTATTCCGGTATACTTGACAAAGTTTGTCCACTACAGGGATGAGCTTGGGAGTGTAGGAGTTAGTGTGGATGAAGAAGGAAAAGTCAAGAATGTTGGGATTCAAGCAAAGAATCTCTACAGACTTGAAGTAGATGGGATTTCTATGGAGCTTCCTACTGTTGGGAACTGCAAGAAAGACATGCAATTGATGCTTGAGAGGGAGCAAGTTTTGCATGCAGGTAAGAGTGAACCTCGGGATGTGGAGCAGCCACAAGGTGAGGATCATGGAGTGGGAGAAACCACTCATGCAGAGAAATTTCTTGCGGGTATAGGCCGGAGAGTGCATGCGGCTATCTGCAAGCGGGGTGAGGAGGTGGGGGCGACATGCATGAGTAATCCCAAGAGGAGATTTATGGGCAGGCTTCATTGAGATGGTGTGGATATCATGAATTGAACCTAGCTATGAGGTGCCCACAGTGTAGTAGTAGCATGATCAATTGGATTGATGCGGCGGTCAGAGAAGTGGCGGTGTCGGATCTTTGGAGCGCGGTTCGAGTTGATAGCAGGGTCTGCGAGTGCATAGGTGCGAGGAGTTCCATGACGCGGTGGTTCACGAACATACAGTAGGCCCAACAGAAGTCGAAGAATTTGATGATAGATGCATCAGACTGATTGAGTTGTTTGGAGCCTACTCAGTTTCAGAGGAGTTGCAGAGCAGATGCATGGAGTTGCATGGTGCTTGTGAAGGTTGCAAGGCGAATGCATGGAGTGGCATGTCGCATGAAAAGACAGTCATTTCTTGTTGAGAGGGAGTGTTGAAGATTGCAACAAGAAACAGTGAAGGAGGCATCCTGAAACATCTTTCCTGATCCTAGTTGGAAAGTGATCACCAAAACTAGGTGGGGCCACACAAGTGATTTTTGGCGCAAAGTCTATTTTTTAGACTATGTCTATTTTTAGACATATGGATCATGTTCTATGAGTTGCAGGATGCTATTTGTGGATGGTTGGTCAAGTCGGAAAAAATAGATGGACTTCTATTTTTAGACATATTGGGTGGAATCTATTTTTAGATTGCCAGTCTAAAAATAGATATGTCGAATATTATTAGCTCTTAATAATATTTGGACTCTAAACATTATCTTATTCTCTTGGAGCACTTCAGTTAAGTGCACAGATGTGGCACAGGATCTGACAGAAGGAATTACGCTATTCTTGAGGGTTAAGTGGAGCTAATGCATGGAATACTTCAGTTAGAACTCATGTGACAGAGTTTGGTGGAGTTGATTGAGGGAGTTAATGGAGTTGTGTTCAGTTTAACTAATCTAAACATAGTTGAGCTATTTGTATCTAGTTTAAATAATTGATACAATTAGTGAGAGTGTTGTGAATTAATTATTAATTAATTCACTAATTATAAACTCATTAATCAACTAAAGAATACATCAGTTAACTCAGTGCATGGACAGTTTCAGTGGAGACCAGTGCAAAGATAGGTGAAAGGGCAAGTATGACTATCAGTTGTGACTATGAGTGATGCATGGTTTGCATCCAACACTCAGTAGAGATGCCTATAAATACTGCATGAGAAAGGCTGGGGTAATTCGAACTCATCAAGAGGCATTCTTCAGCAGTGATTGCGTAGTAGAGGCAGGCTATCAAGTGGCAGAGATTGGAGCATGTGTTTTGCTAGATCTAGCTTGATTAGTGTGTAGCAAGTGGAGATTATACTGAGAGCTTGTGAGGATCTTTGTATGATGATTGTTACATGATCTCTATGACATATATAATATACAGATAGTTGGGGGTTTTCAGCTTTAAGCTTTCCCATTACATAATCTGTTCATATGTGTGATTGTTTATGGTTTTAATGTTTGCATGCAATTGATTTCATTTCCGCATGTGATGATCAATGGTAGAAGAGATTTTGTATTGTGCATGAATATAAAATAGTGTGTGATCAGGAGAATCTCAGTGGATAACATATCAGTTATTCAAATTTCTACATGGTATCAGAGGGATATTGATCATTGGAGCAACTGCAAATCATTGAAGCGGTTGAGTTTTTGTATTGAAGCGACTAGAGGAAGTTGGCGCTCAAGGATAAACTCAGGAAAACAAAAATGGAGAAGAATGACACTATTCCGGTATACTTGACAAAGTTTGAATATACATGAGCTTGAGAGTCCAGATATATACATGCATAGTGTATATAATTTCTACTTGGTATCAGAGCAATATTGATCATTGGAGCAATTGCAAAGCATTGAAGCGGTTGAGTTTTTGTATTGAAGCGACCAGAGGAAGTTGGCGCTCAAGGATAAACTCAGGAAAACAAAAATGGAGAAGAATGACACTATTCCGGTATACTTGACAAAGTTTGTCCACTACAGGGATGAGCTTGGGAGTGTAGGAGTTAGTGTGGATGAAAAAGGACAAGTCAAGAAGGTTGGGATTCGAGCAAAGAATCTCTACAGACTTGAAGTAGATGAGATTTCTATGGAGCTTCCTACTATTGGGAAGTGCAAGAAAGACATGCAATTGATGCTTGAGAGGGAGCAAGTTTTGCATGCAGGTAAGAGTGAACCTCGAGATGTGGAGCAGCCACAAGATGAGGATCATGGAGTGGGAGAAACCACTCATGCAGAGAAATTTCGTGCCATATGGGCATAGGGAGTGCATGCAGCTATACCGCCAGGTGAGAGGTGGGGTGACATGCATGAGTAATCCCAAGAGGAGATTTCTATGCAGGATTCGTTGAGATGGTGTGGATCTCATGAATTGAACCTGGCTACGAGGTGCCCACATAGAGCAACAGTAGCATGATCAATTGGATTGATGCAGGAAGATCAAAGTGGCAGTGTCGGATACTGGAGCGCGGTTCATAGTTGACAGCAAGTGCAGAGTGCATGGGTGCAGAGTTCAACAGCGTAGTGGTTCCTGAAGACATGTGCAGTAGCTAAGCAGAATTCGAAGACTTTGATGATAGATGCATCAGACTGATTGAGTTGTTTGGAGCCTATTCAGTTTTAGAGGAGTTATAGAGCAGATGCATGGAGTTGTTTGGCGCTTGTGAAGGTTTTAGGGCATATGCATGGAGTTGCATGTTGCATGCAAAGACAGTCCTTTCTTGTTGAGAGGGAGTGTTGAAGATTGCAACAAGAAATAGTGAAGGAGGCATCCTAAAACATCATTCCTGATCCTAGTTGGAAAATAATCACCTAAACTAGATGGGGCCCACACAGGTGATTTTTGTCACAAAGTCTATTTTTAGACTATGTCTATTTTTAGACATGTCGATCATATTCTATGAGTTGCAGGATGCTATTTGTGGATGGTTGGTCAAGTTGGAAAAATAGATGGACTTATATTTTTAGACATATTAGGCGGAATCTATTTTTAGATTGCCAGTCTAAAAATAGATATGTCGAATATTATTAGCTCTTAATAATATTTGGACTATAAACATTATCTTATTCTCTTGGAACACTTCAGTTAAGTGCATAGATGTGGCACAGGAGCTGACAGAAGGAATTACGCTATTCCTGAGGGTTATGTGGAGCTATTGCATGGATACTTCAGTTAGAACTCATGTGACAGAGTTTGGTGGAGTTGATTGAGGAAGTTAATGGAGTTGTGTTCAGTTTAACTAATATAAACATAGTTGAGCTATTTGTATCTAGTTTAACTGATTGATACAATTAGTGAGAGTGGTGTGAATTAGTTATCAATTAATTCAATAATTATAAACTCATTAATCAGCTAAAGAATACATCAGTTAACTTCAGTGCATGGACAGTTTCAGTGGAGACCAGTGCAAAGATAGGTGAAAGGGCAAGTGTGACTATCAGTTGTGACTATAAGTGATGCATGGTTTGCATCCAACACTCAGTAGAGATGCCTATAAATACGCCAATGAGAGTGAGTAGTCGAACTCGTAGGCATTCTTCGAGCGGCGATTGCGTGAGGTAGGCTATCGAGTGGCAGAGATTGGAGCATGTGTTGCTAGATCTAGCTTGATTAGTGTGTAGCAAGTGGAGATTATACTAAGAGCTTGTGAGGAGCTTTGTATGATGATTGTTACATGATCTCTATGACATATATAATATACAGATAGTTTGGGGTTTTTAGCTTTAAGCTTTCCCATTACATATTGTGTTCATATGTGTGAATTTTTATGGTTTTAATGTGTGCATGCAATTGATTTTATTTCTGCATGTGATGATCAATGGTAGAAGAGATTTTGTATTGTGCATGAAGATAAAATAGTGTGTGATCAGGAGAATCTCGGTGGATAACATATCAATTATTCAAATTTCTACAAAAAGAGAGACCAACGTCTTTTAAATAATCCACTTCGAGGGGGAAAACTCCTTTACATTACATAAATGAACAATTATTGGATGACACAAATGAAAAAACCTCCTTCTATATATGGGAACCCATGGGGTCACAATATAATCCTAGCCGAACTAAAAATAATAATGTAAGAGCACAATAATAACAATTTGGGGGTTATAGGGGTACAACAATAACAATAAGGGGGCTATACTAACCACAATAAGGGACTACACTAGTAATATAGGGACCTAACTTGCCCCTCTCCTTTAAAGAAGTGTTGTCCTCAATGCTTGAGTAGCTTTGGATGCTTCTGTATAAAATTCTCATCCTCCCATGTAGAATCTTCAGTGGGTAAGTTCTTCCACTTGATGAGATACTCTAACATTGATTGATTTCGTAGTTGTCGAGTTCTTATTTTCGTGACTAGTTCAAGTTCCAATATGATTTTTCCTTCCTTATCATATTCTGGAAATATTGTTTGAACTAGAAGTTTGTCACCTATAAACTTATTTAAGCCTAAAACATGGAAAACTGGATGCACTCGCGAAGAAGCAAGAAGCTCCAATTTGTATGCCATAGTACCAATATTTTGCAACACCTTGTAAGGACCATAGTACTTTGGCTACAATTTATTATCCTTCTTAGCTTTCTTGAGGGACATTTTTTTGTATGGTTGTAGTCATAAAAATACCCAGTCTCCTACATCAAAACTTCCCTCGGTGCGATGTTGATCTGCCTGTTGTTTCATTCGATTTTGTGCCAAATTTTGGTTATCATTTAAGAGTTGGAGAACTTGTTCTTGATGCTCGATGTGATCTTCCACTACTTGAACCTTAGAATTTTCTCTTAAAGATGATGTGATGGATGGTCGATGATATCCATAAAGTGCCATAAATGGGGTCATTTTTACTGCAGTATGGAAGGAAGTGTTATACCACCATTCAACCAGAGGTAACCACTTGACCCATTTTGTTTGTTTATCATATACAAAACAACGAAGATATCCTTCCAAACATTTGTTCACTATCTCAGTTTGACCATCGGATTGAGGATGATAAGATGAGCTATGAGCTAGTTGAGTAACCAAACAAGAAAATAATTCCATCCACAAATTTCTAGTAAAAATGGGATCTTTATTGCTTACAATAATCTTTGGGTTTCCATGTAGCTTTTGAATTGTTTCCATAAATGCAGTAGTAACTGTACTTGCTTTAAATGGATGAGATAATGCACAAAAGTGTGCATACTTGGTAAGTCTATCAACTACCACCATGATGACACTCTTTCATTCGGACTTAGGTAAACCTGTGATAAAATCCATTGAAATCTCCTCCCAACGTTGACTTGGAATGGATAAAGGTTGTAGAAGTCCCGGGGTCTTAATTGTTTCCACTTTATTCTGCTGGCAAACCAAAAATTCCGCCACAAACTTTTGAATATCAGATTTAAGGCCATCCCAAAAAAATTCTTTCTTCACCCTGTGGTAAGTTTTTAAAAATCCTGAGTGTCCTCCTAAAGGAGAAGTGTGCAATTCCAAAAGAATCTTTTGTTTTAGTTGAGAATTCTTACAAAGATATAAGCGATCTTTGTACCATAAGGAATCATTTTTCCAACTAAATGTATCAGATGTACTAGGATCTTGCTGCAACTTTTGAATGAGTGTCCACACTTCTTCGTCCTTCTTCCATTCATCCCTTGCTTTGGTTATCCAAGATGGTTGGATAATAGAAATGGAACAAAGAAATGCTTCCACCTCTTCATCCTTTCTTGAGAGTGCATCTGCAACAACATTTAGCTTCCCTTTTTTGTATATGATTTCAAAGTCATAAATCAACATCTTTGTGACCCATTTTTGCTGCTCTTCTGAAGATATTCTTTGTTCCAAAAATCTTTTAAGACTATCATGATCAATTTTTACCTTGAAGTGTCTTCGCGTTAGGTAAGGTCGTCATTTCTTTAGTACGTGTAATATTTCCAACATTTCCTTCTCATAAATATCTTTTTGTAAATACTTTCCTTTGATTGGACAACTTTCAAAAGTAATGAGTCTTCCTTCTTGCATTAAAACAACACCAATTCCATTTCCTGAGGCATCACATTCCACAATAAAGGTTTTGTGAAGTCTGACGTAGCTAAGACCGGTGCTAGGCGCATTGCCTCTTTAAGATGTTAAAAGGCCTTAATTGCTTCAAGAGTCCATGAAAATGCATCTTTCTTCAATAATGTTGTTAGAGGTGCTGCTATTCTCCCATAATTCTTAACAAACTTGTAATAGTACCCTATTAACCTGATAAATCCTCGCAACTTCTTTATGGTTGTGGGGACTTTCCATTCCTTAATGGATTTAATTTTGTTAGGGTCTACCTTAACACCCTCGTGAGATACAATATGACCCAAATATTCCACCTCTTGTACTCCAAACAAACATTTGGAGGTTTTTGCATATAATTGTTTCTTCTCCAATAGTTTGAGCACCCTGTCAACAGGTTGAACATGATCCTTCCAACACCTGTTGTAGATTATTATATCATCAAAAAATACTAACACAAATTTTCTAAGGAAGGTTTTGAAAATGGAATTCATCAACCCTTGAAATGTAGAAGGTGCATTGGTAAGGCCAAAAGGCATGACCAAAAATTCATAATGACCCTCATGATTTTGAAATGTTGTTTTCGAAATGTATTCAGTCTTCATTCTAATTTGATGATATCCTAAACGAAGATACAACTTGGTAAAATAAATTTCTCCGTGTAATTCATCCAATAATTCATCAATCACAGAAAAGGGAAATTTATATTTAATTGTGAGCTTATTGATCTCCCTATAATCTAGACACATGCGCCATTATCCATCCTTCTTGTGTACCAATGCTACTAGAGCAGAGAAAGAACTTTGACTAGGTTGAATTATACCAACCTCTAACATTTCTACAATCATAAGTTTGATTTCTCTGTTTTGGACATAAGGATATATGTAAGGCCTGATGTTTGTAGGAACACTTCCTGGAATCAAATGAATATCATGATCATGATCAGGAATAGGTGGGAGTCCTTTGGGAGTTTCAAACACCTTGGAATGATTTTCCAATGCTATTTGGAGATCTGGAGAAATAGATGATTTTGATGTTGGAACTTCTAATGAGCATAATTGTGCAATTACGCCTCGTTGTTATTTCTTTAGAAGATTTTTCATGACATTAGAGCTTATTATCTTTCTCGGCTTCCCTACGATACCCTGTCATTTGACTTCCTTTCCTTCCCAAAAAAATTTCAAGAAAAGTTCCTAAAAATTAAAAGCCACAATCCCCAAATATTGTAACCATTGTACTCCTATTACATCATCGGCACCTGCCATTGGAATCGAAAGCATTAGGCTATTCAATACTTATTCCCCCATGGTTAGCTTGATATTATGGCATTTTCCAGAGCAATTTATAGTTCCTCCATTTGTAACCATCGCTTTCCTTTATGGTGTTGGGTATACGAAGCAATTCAATTCCTTGGCTACCTTACAATAAATAAAATTATGGGTACTACTCAAATCAATCAACACTATTGCCTTTTTCTTCTTGATATGTCCTTATATCTTGAGATTTTGTGGAGTGGTAATTCCTGCCAATGCATTACACGATATGGTCGGACTCATTTCTTCTTTCTCTAGGGCTAGTTCTTGGTGTATATCCTCTTCTTTTGAAGTTTCTTGTTTATTTTCTTCCTCCTCTTCACAATCTATGTAAAATCATTTCTTCTCAGCACACTTATGACCTTGAGTGTATTTTCTATCACAACTATAGAAAATCCCTTTTGCTATTTTTTCTTCCAATTGTTGTGGTGTCAACCTTGTAGGTTGTGGAAGTCTAAGAGTAGCAACACTTCCATATTTATAGATGTGAGCGGTAGGCTTTATTTTCGCCATCATTTTACAATAAATTTTTCTTGCCAACCTAAATGCCTTCTCTAATGAATCAGGTTCCCAAAGGCAAAACTCATGTTGGATTTTATCCTTTAAATTCCCCATGAAGACATCAATATTGTGTTCCTCTAGAATATCATTTACCCTTATATTCAATTTTTGGAAGTCCTCAATGTGCTCCACCATTGAAAACTTTTGTTTGATATTTATTAATTGGATAAAGAAGGTGTTTCTCTTTGTATCCTCATAATGTGTTATCATTTCCTCCGTAAAAATTGACCAAGTGACAATTTTTTTATGGGAGAAAAGCCATCGATACCATACAAATGTATTTTGTTATAAATATAAAGTTGCAATGCGTACCTTTTGTGTGTTTTTCACGTTATTGAGATCAATATATTGCTCCATCTGTAGTATCCATGTTATGGTATCCTTGCCATCAAACTTCCTCATATCGATCTTTGGAATATGGTGGGCCTTCAATCCCACATTAGAGTTTATGAAATCACGATTAACATTTATTTATTTTCATCATGAGTTTCCTCTACTATATTTTTTCCATTAGGAACCATTTCTTGTATCAACTTTGACAAACCTTCCATATTTGCTTTTATATCATTCTTCATGTCTTCCATGTTGTCTTTCATTTTTTCCTCTATACCATCGATCTTAGCTTCCATGCCATCCATATTAGCTTCCATGTCTTTCTTAAAACCATCCATATTAGCTTCCATGACCTAATTCAAACCATCCATCTTAGCTTCTATGATTTTCTTCAAAAATTCCATTTTATTTTTTGTTTCTCCTTGTGAGAGCAAAATTTGGTGCACTTGCTCTTGTAATTTTGATATATCATGTTGCACTTATTCATATTCATGAGTCATAGTAGAGTATTCTAAGGGATTAATAGGTGTTGAATTATTTTTAGGGGGAATTCTAGAACCCAATACTAATATCTATGCTTCAATATGCCCTTGGAATCACTTCAAACTGATTTTTCAAAAAATACTTATGCAATTTGAAAAAAAAAATACACACCTTTTTCTTGCTTTTGAGGAGCTCGATATTGAAACTAAATTATCTCTATGATTTAATATCTTCAATATCTGAAATTAGGTCCTATAGTATACCTCAAAATCTTCTTTCAAATGCCACAGTTTTGACCTACTTTGGATGCTTCAAGACAAAGTTATGTTCAATCTACCACAATGACCTAACTATGGATTGGTTCAGTAGAGTGAAATTGTATGGTGTGCCGGGTGTCATTGTTTCCTCCTTCGGCTCTGAAATTTATACACAAGAAACTACAATCCATGTACTTTTGGCCTCTTTTTATAGAATCCAAATACGATGCTCATAAAGAGAGTTATGATGTTTTTCCCATAGTCACCTATTTGAGATGAAATTTGAGAGCCTGAAAAATCCCTAACTTCCACAGATCATATATCCGAAAATATTGTGAACCAAGATCTAATAGTTTTACAAAGTTCCTCAGGATTTCTTCTTCACGTGATAAAAATTTTGGCTTTTGAACCTTCGTAGAAAAAAGTTAAAGCAAAAATTCCACGATTACTTATTTGGAGAAGCGAAACCCTAGAATCCAAAGCTCTGATACCAAATTTTATGAGACCAACTCCAAAAATAGAAGAAAAGAGAGATCAAAACCTTAGAAATAAGCCACTTTGAGGGGGAAGCCTCCTTTAAATTACATAAATGAAAAATTCTTGGATGATACAAATGACAAAACATCCTTCTACATATAGGATTCCATATGTTGGTTGTTATATTGATTATGTGTTTAAATTTTAATTACTTTTAGGAAGAAAGAGAACCGAGATGTTCCTTTTATATTTTTTTCACCCTGGGGGTGACTCTCTGAAACCCTAGAAGACCCCATGGATTTAGTATTGCGAAGGTGGCATGGGGTTGTTGCCGGCTTAAGGCAACACCCAACAAGCAGGGGCATAGGGTGCAGTGGGATGGTGATGGAGGATGGTGACATGTGGCATGGTTATCAAGAAGTTTTGGTTTGTGTGCCCGCGTTCTTCAGGGGTAAGGATGATACGGGGTTTATATTAAAACTTTTTATTATTCAGTTGATTTCCATTTTACTATTTTTGTTGTGATTAAGGCGAGAAGGTTAAGCTAGTGGAAGGAGCACGCGCTCGGTGGGAAGGGTGGAGAACTAGATCTGTCGTTGCCTGCAGACTCAGGAGAACATCTAGATGGTTAATTGCTCAGACAGGGTGGAGGTGTATCTCGAGTCGGGGGATATGCTCACGATGTGGGTTTTGGAGGTAACGAAGCAAAATTTGAAGTGTTTCAATGGTTCAGCTACTATGGAAGGAGGAGAGCCTGGAGGTATGGGTACGGATGGCAGTCTGGAAGGTGTTCCGAGGTATACGATTAAATCCATAACGACCATGGATAAAAGGTTAAAGCAATTGACAGGGTTTTCAATGCACAATCTAGAGAGAACCAGTTTAACCGGAACAGATTATAGAATTCAGTCGACAAAGGAGCAGGGGTTTGAAATGGACAGGAATTTTCAATGAACTAGAGTACTTGAGGACATAGTAGCCAGCTGGGGCTACTGAAGAAGGAGGGTTTGAGACCGGTTTTAGGAGGAGTTTGTGCGACTCAAGAATTTCTAAAATCCGATAAAGGGGACGTGAAGGGTTAGATTTTGGTGCCGTATAATCCAGGTGAAGGGGAACAAAAACTCTTTGGTTTTCTAAGAGAGGAGGGTTTGGGGCGGATAGCAGGGGATAGGAGGGTACAACTAGATGCACAAAGTAAGGGGGAGGGACTCTGTTAGTAGGGGTTAGGTAGGGGATCCCCATCTCTCATACAAGGTCAGATGTCAAAGTGGGTTTCAAGGAGGGTTTGAAGGAAGGACGGGCCAAGGAAGGGGTGTAGACCAAGGGAGTTAGGGGTGGACAGAGGAAGGAAGGGGTCGTGACCACAGAAGAAGGAACAGAAGCACTCACGGGGCAAGAGGATCTCGACCATGTTCCTGAAAGAGATCGATACAACCAAGATTTTTCGAGAAAGAAAGCCAAGGCAGTAAGATAGAAGGACAAGATCCCAAATCTGGTTTTGGGCATAGATCTATAGGTAGATGAAGTAATGGAGACAGTCGAATTAACCTTGGTAGGAAAAGCAAAGGGAAATAAAGTATCAACTACTTTCTTAAAGGAATGGGCTGCGAAGGCATGGCAGTACGGCCCTGATCCGTGCTTAGAGGCGGTAAATCTTACAAAAATTTGGTTTATGATGAGGTTCAGGAGTAAAGTGATGGTCATATGGGTGTTGGAGAGGAATTTTGGATTTGTTCGAGCCCCTATTTTGTTTAAAAGATGGAATCCCCTTTTTGATGCTCAGAGGGAGAACACCTACTAATCTGGGTGAAATTACCAGGGCTTCCCCATCCGTTGTGGACTGCAAATGTATTTAAGGAAATCGGGAATGAATTGGGGCATTACTTGGAGGTTGATATGTCATTCCAACAGATAATAGAACAAGGTACTGTGAGAATTCTGGTTTGTCTTAATCCCAAAGAAGGACTAGTAGAGGAAATACAATTACATTACAGAAACTGGTCTTTCATTCAGGCTCTAGATTATGAGCAGGTGCCATTCAAGTGACATAGGTGTCACCAGTACGGACACATGGAAAAATCTTGCCCTCTGGGCATCAGAAGAAGGAAAAAACAATCCAAGGGAAAAGGCAAGGATACTCAAGAAGGGAATTCTATTGAGGGGAAGCACAACAAGGAATTAGGGTAGGATCAAGGGCAGCAATCGACCCAGAAAGAGCCAGATGGGAGGGTAGAGGATACAACTATGGAGGAGGCGGAGGTCCTTGAGGTGGGATGATTTGAAGCCATCCCTATTGAAAAGCCTTCAGAAGAAGCCTTGGACTTTGTCGCGGCACCGATGGAGGGTATTTTTCTTAATACCCCCTCATCTATTTCTATTTCATTTTTGAAATCATCTCCTTTGATTATAGGGCCTAGTCCTTCCAGGCCAGAATCCCTTCATATGTCATCTGGTTTTAATGTGCATGTTGAATTGGCCTTGGATAGTATTATCACATCCATCCCGGCCCTATCCATTGATCCATGTCCCGATCCTTCCTATGGATTGGAAGATCTCCCTTCTTCTGAAGGGGAGCGTAGGTCATGCAACCTTATGTCGCGTGACAAAAAGGTTAACGTGCTGGAAATAGTGGGAGGGCTAGGGAACCTTGCAGACTCTCCCTAGTCCCAAGTTGAGAAGAAGAAAAGAAAATCTGTCCAAAGCCCAGATCAAAGCCAAACTAGATACTACAGATGGGAAAAAAAGGTCCTTAACAAGGGTACTTAGAGTAGTGCATGCCCCAAGAAAGGTGATCAAATGATTGTGATGTCATTCAATTGTAGAGGGTTAGCTAGTAAGCCTAAAAAAATATCCTTACACGCCATAATTTCTGGATATGGACGGGATATTATTATACTACAAGAAACTATGGGGTCTAGGGATGATGTCTTAGCTGCACTTCGAAACCTTTGCCTGGGGTGGTTTTTTATGGGCTTGGATTCCAAAGGAAGGTCAAGTAGGTTGGTCATGGGCTTCAATGAAAGAAAATTCAAAATAATCAGTACCTGTAGAAGGGATCTTGTCCTTGCCATGGAGGTCTATTCCTTAAAGCTCTGCTCGTCCTTTACTATCCTAAATATATATGGATCCTTCCAGAGAGGGAAATTTTTTGGAACGAGCTTTGGTTTGGGTATTTTATGAACACTTCCAATCTCATTTTAGGGGGGGATCTAAACTTTTCTATCCAGCAGGCTGAATCTTGGGTACCGACAGCCCATGCGGATCCCTTATCTAAATTTTTCTCATCCAAAATCCTTGATGGGCACCTAATTGACATCAATCTATTTAAACTTTGGCCAACATGGAGGAATAGGAGGATAGGATAAGCCAGGGTGGCCAAGAGACTAGACATATTATTGATCAAGGAAGGTTTGGTGGACTGCTTTCTAGCCCTGAGGTAATGGGTGGGGGAGGACGGGGAATCGGATCATCATCCAATTCTCCTAGAAATTAAGGGCAGCTTTGATAAACCAGGAGCTCTGTTCAAATTCAATCTAGGCTGGCTAAAGGAGGAATCCTATAATTCTCTTTTTAAGGAAACCTGGAGTTCTTGGGGGGTAGAGGATCCTCCAAGAAAAGCGGCACACTTCTGGGAGAATCTTAAAAATATGAAAAAAGTGACCATTGAATGGGATAAACAAAGAAGGGAAGCTTATGAGGATAGGTTGAGATGGTTGGGAGAGGAATTGGGGAGGATGGAAAGTCCTGAAGAAAATGGATATGAATTGGGGGGAAAAATGGATCTTATAAAAGCCTTGGAGGGGGAGAGAAGAAAAATTCTATTGGAAAAGGAAGAGCAATGGAGGTTGAAGAGTATAGCATTGTGGCTAGCAGCAGGGGATGAGAATACAAATTTTTTCCACAATTAATCAAAAGGAAGGAAAACCGTTAATACCATATGGGGGATGAGAAGGGAGGACAATGGGATGGCTAAGTCCTTCCCTGAGCTGGCTAAAATGGGTAAGGATCACTTCAGCAGAGTTTTCTAAGCCCCCCCTAAGGTTACTATTGCAGAGATGGTCAAGGTACCCCAAAATTTCCCAAGGTATGTGGAGGAAGAGGAAAATGAGATGATGACAAGCCCGGTGTCCAGAGATGAGGAGGAAGGAGTCCTCAAGTTAATGCAGAAGGACAAAAATCTAGGGCCAAATGGGTGGACAACAGAGTTCTATCAGCATTTATTTGAAGAACTGGACTAGGAGCTTCGAGCAGTAGTGGAAGAATCTTGATTGAGAGGAGCTATACTCGAGAAAATGAACTCTACCTTTATAGCTCTCATCCTGAAACTAGACAAGTCGAGATCCTTCAATGATTTTTTCCCCATATCTTTATGCAACATCATTTATAAAATCATCTCGAAAGTTATTTTTGTTAAGCTAAAGTCGATCCTTTCCAAGAACATTTCGCGGGAACAATTTGGGTTCTTAGAAGGGAGGCAGATTCATGAAGCAATTGGGGTGGCGCAGGAAACTCTCCAGAGCATAAAAAGGAACAAAAGAAAAGGTATGATAATCAAAATAGACTTATCCAAAGCTTATGATAATATAAGTTGGATATATTTTAGATTTCTCCTAATGCACCTAGGGTTTGATATTTGTTTCATTATTGGGTGATGGGGTGTACAACTGACATCAGCTTTGTTGTTCTAATCAATGAGGTAGCCTCACCATTCTTCAAATTCCAGAGAGGTCTAAGACAGGGATGCCCTCCATATCCTTTGCTCTTTCTCTTGGCAATAGAAGGCTTAAGTCAATTTCTAGCGGCTGCCAAAAGGAGGGGGGACATTAAGGGCATAGAGGTCGCCATTAATTTTCAGATTACCCATCTCCTTTTCGTTGATGATATCCTCATGTTTATTGATGGCAACAGAAGTGAGATCGCTTATCTAAAATCATCCATTGAGCTCTTGTTCTCGGCAACAGGAATGAGTATAAATGTAGGAAAATCGGTCATCATATCAGAAGGACTCTCGGAGGAGGAAATTAGAAGAGCAGCGATGGATCTTCCATATGAGATTAAGGAAATGGGAGATAGATTAAAATACCTTGGGTTTACTCTCAAACCGAACTCTTACAAAATACTAGACTGGTTGTGGCTGGTGGCTAAAATAGAAAAGGGAGTGAATCATTGGAGTTTAAGATTGCTATCTAGAGCAGGAATATTGGTGTTGAAAAAATATAATCTCATGGCTATTCCGGTATATTTGGCCTTGCTCTTGTGGGTTCCTAAAATTATTCTGGAGAAGGTGAGGAAAATATGCAACAATTTTTTGTGGGCAGGATCTAAGGAGGAAAGGATGATGCCTTGGGTGGATTGGGACAAAATTGCAAGACCAAAATATTGGGGAGGCTAGAGTTTTAAAGAGCTCCCCTCCTTCGTAGCCTCCCTAGCTGCCAAAATGGATTGAATTATTATGGTCCCAGGTCATGAAACGAAAATACATTGACCCTATGGAGCCAACAGAATGGCTACGATCTCCGAGGAAAAAACTATCTAGAGCATAAACGGTCAGGAAATCCATTCTGGGATCATTGTATATCATTGAAGAAGGTCTGGTTTGGTAGGTAGGAAATGGGGAACAGGTCAGAATCGGGTTGGATCCCTGGGTAGAGTGCAATGAGGATTACTCTCTCCAGGTGGAGCTGAGGACTCTTCTAAGATCCAAAGGTTTCCACTTTATAAATCAAATTGCAGAGGTTGCTTCCTCGCACTGGAAGCAGGGATGGATGACATGGGAAGACCTTTAGATCAACGCTATCTAGTATGAAGATTGGCAGAAGTTTACAAGTGAACTGATTAGATCGAATGTGGGTATCAGGCATACAGAGGATGAATTAAGGTGGGTACATGCCCCCTAGGGCAAGTATACACCAAAGTTCGGATATGCATACCTCATGGCCAAAAAGGGATGGAAGGCACTAGCATGATGGGAAAAAAATCTCTGGAAGTTGAAATTCCCACTAAAATTAGGCTCTTCTTCTGGTGCATATTAAAAAACAAAGTACCAACCTGGGAAAATATGAAAAAAAGGAAGAAGGAAGGTTCGAGTTGGTGCCCCCTTTGTAAATTAGCTTTTGAATCAGTATCTCACGTATTTATACATTTCTCTTTCAGTAAACTGCTTTGGGAAGAGAATATGGCAGTTGTAGGTAAGTTGCAAAGGTGGGATGGGGTGTTAGTTCCATGAGCCTGGAAGGAATGGTGGTAGGGGAGTCAGGAGGAAAAATGGAAGGTTCTTCCCCTGCTTATCTCCTGGGGCATTTGGCTAGCAAGAAACAGAGAAATTTTTAAAGATAAGGAGACCGAGTCACATGTCATAGCTCAAGAGAGTGCGGTTATCTATGCCCAATTAACGGATTCAAAGTAAAAAAAAAATCCTAGGGTGATCACCCCATAGGTAATCAAGGGAGATATGTCATGGTCATACTTCGATGGAGAGTCCAGTGAAAAAAACAGTTGTGGGGCTGGCATTGTGATTCCTCTCGGTCCGGACACTCATAAGGAAGCTTCAGTGGGGCTTGGGAACGGAACAAACAACTTTGCCAAAATTAAGGCTCTACACATGTTGTTGTGTTGGTTGATCCAGTTGGGCTATCTATCAGTACATATCTTTGGGGACTCATTGAATATTTTAAAATGGTTCAATAAGGAATATATGTGCCAAAACTATCTATTAAATCTTATCCTTGAAGAAATTTTGTCATTTAAAAGTCATTTTTCTTACATATATGTATGTCACATTTATAGGGAGCGGAACGAGGCAACAGACCTCCTTTCTAAGGAGGGCATAAAGCAGCCTTTGGGCAGTTGGAAAATAAAGGATATAGGTCTGGAGGTCCTGGTGGAGATGGATCATGCCCCTTTACTTTGACAGTTTGATTATGCTCTCTTGATGTTGAGCTAGGCTCTACAACTTTGTCTGTAGTTTTTTGGTTCTTATGCTTTCAATATCATACTTTATTCTTTGTGGTATAGACTCTTTTTCTTTCATACGTTTTCATACTATATGACACATATATAATACTTTCATGTATATGCTTGGGTCGGCTTCTAGGATCCTATTTAGAGTTGTTTTCCTCATAAGAGGAATTTTGGGACTAGAAGGGAGGCGTTTTTGGCCAGCCTCTTTGCTCCTGTTGAGCTATTTTCCTCATAAGAGGAGGCTCTCGATGAAGATGAATGGCATGGATTTTGACAGACATGGTTGCTCAGGAGGGCAACGTCTGAGAAGATGGTTTTATTTCTGTGAATTTTTGGAATTATTGGTCATATGTAAATGACCGAATGATATGGTTTGTAGTCCTGCGTGACTCTCAAACAGATAGAATGCTTAATGCATGTACACAACAAATTTTTTGTTGATTAATATAAAGTTTTGATTTTTTCTGCAGAAAAATATAGGAGTCCATGGGGTCATAATATAATCCTATTCAACCAAAAAATAATAATGTAAGGGCACAATAATAACAATATGGGGGTTACAGGGGTACAAAAATAACAATAAGGGGGCTATACTAACCACAGTAAGGGACTACACTAGTAATATAAGGACCTAACAGGGACCTCAAAACTAAAACCTTCGGTGTTGTAGAGGTCTCTCAGGTCCCTTCTCCTCCCATCACCTCTATTACCACGATAGAGCAGGAGCTTCAGCCACTCCCATGCGTCTCATATCATTTCCTACTATCTAGGCCAATGGTCGTCCCTCAGGCCCCACATATGCAAGCACAAAAACAAGATATTTGTATCATACAAAATATACATCATAAAATATACATGTCAAAAAGCATAAATATATAAATCAGATACCTGCTGGCCCCCAAGCGTCACCAGCAGGGAGCGCCATATCTAGATCACCCATGAAGTTCACACCATGGTATGGGTACTCAAGAATCATTTGAGGGTTGGACCTAAACCAACCCTCCACCTGGGCGTTCCAATAACACCCCACTGCACCACCACTAGCCCTCAACATCACGAGCACCCATTGTCTCCTCTATGGGTCTCTAGAAGGACCTGGGGGTACTGAGATAAAACAGTCGTAGCATCACAACCCACTCATACAAGATACTGCAAAGTATGTTGGCATAACAGAAGTTCTGAGCCCCACCCTTTTTCACCCTTGTCAACTGGGATACCAACCCCCGATACAAAAATCCCACCCAGTCGAAAAAATTCCCCTCCTACAGCCTCTACAGTACTGTAATATAGGGCCCTGACACCTGGTGTGGGGACACCGAACCTACCTAATGCACGATCATCACCAACACTGCTTTCTTGGCGAGATCCAAGATGGAAGGCACCCTGATACACCCCTCCTTAACGGAGTTGGGCTCGTATTGCACCTCTTCCCACCTCTGAATATCTACTTGCCCAGTTGGGAGGAGATGCGACAAAATCTCTCTATGAGGTATTGGCTCGGTAACAAAATAAACATCTACTGCAAAAGTGAATGGTATATCGGTCCCCCTAATGATGAATACATGTCAATACACATCCCAGTAGTGTATCGAAAACCAAAGGAGTCCATCCTGCGGCCTCGAATTGGTGTTTTGAATGAACTTCAGTAACCCCCACACGACTAGTGTCCTATTAGCCACATGATCCCCCACGATCACTATCCATAAGGGCTCCCAATCATGCTCTCGCTATATCATCCCCATCCTTCCATGAAGGATGCCAAAATAAAATAAAAACATCCTATTAGGTTGAAAAAAATAAAAATAAAACAATAAATAAAAATTAAAAAAATTAAAAATATTACTACACCACACGGCTTTTCCCATTACCTACAGACATGTCGCATGTTTTTTTTCAGATAGATGTGTGGTGTGTGTTAGTCTCCTATACCAATAGGTGTCATTTTTCATGATTGTCTTGATTGAACTATGGAATATGTTCAAACCTTTTTCTTGAGCAAAGGTCCTGAGTGATAACAGTGTGCACGCCTACCAAGCAGAAATTTGTGGTGTCACCCATGTGAGGACCGTGTGTATGCTCATAAAGCAGACATGTTGTCCACATGCCTCTTCTAGTTATAGACACATAGATAACGCGAGGTGGGGAGGCTGATCCATGATGTCACCATGACTTCCGGCCTCTCAGCCACACAGACCATGAGACTATCAGCCCAATTCCCACGACAACCGCATGGCTGAACCAAAATCACCCACATGGTCAAAATATTTTTACCCTAAAATGGACATATAGGGTACCCCTGTACAGACTACCTAACCTAAGACTACCAAATTCACAAAGCCTAGGTTTCAAGCTTTCACCTATCTCTCCTAGCGCGCTTCGCTGGTACACCGGCTGAGCATAACGGTAAGAAATAGCTCCTGGATAGTCTTTGGCCTCCCAAAATAGTAAGTGAAAATGAGGTACCATTGGGCCCACTCTACCATATATATCACCCTTTTTGACATCTTCTCGAGCCCAGTGCAGGAGCTTAGGACCTCTGTTTTCAAAACTGTGAGACATAATAATCAACACCACATCATCTTCATTATGGTACCCTTCATTCCATTTGTTTCAGAAAATCATATTTTGGGCCCACCAACATTTAGAATGTCACTTTAGGTGCGCCTTCTCTAGTTTTTCAATTCATCTTGTTCAATTGATCTCAAATTATTCATATGTTCAAAAAATATTTTTTCACTTGGGGTATTGGCCATTGAAAATGAAGTTACACCAAAAACACCTTGCCACGATCAACACCCCGGTGGCCAAGTGATAGAGAAATTATCATTCACCACTCATCATGATAAACTTCCTATGAATTTTTGCATATCCTGACATCATTTCTCTGAAATGCACCATAGGGTCCATTATCTCAATCACATTTAACACCACCTCACCTTGCATATGGTAAATGTCCACGTTGATAGATAAAGTCTTCCCACTCATGGATCACCTTATCTTATATACACCTACATTCTATTGGGATCCATGACCATCTACTCAGTCCCAGGAACCACTTTACTTGTATGCCTTGAAGATCAGCCTCATTATTATTCACTCATTTCTTACCAACCTTATTCCCGGGCCACCCCTTGTATTGTGTGATAGATCAAGAAGGATGCACTACCGTGTTCCACATTTTGCCTATCATCCTTCAATTCACATAACCCATTTGTATCACTTCATCTGCCTCATCAACCCCACACCGAGACTAGCCAATGGGGCCCCCGCCCTCAGTGAAAAACATTTATCCCTACATCATTATGCAGGTAAACATGTTTTTAGGGCCCCATCTCTATGTTTGTATATCCAAACCACCTTCACATTATTTTTGCAAGTGTACAATTTTCTTATGAAAAAGATTCCCACCCATATTTTCATGTTTTATACCTAACAGCAGTTTCTAGTCACCCTTGGTTAGATCTCGCACATTATCAACTTACCACCTACACACTAGCGAAAACATAATTACACCCACCCTAGACGTCCTACCAGACTCAAGGGACATCCCTTTTAGATAAAAAAAAATTATTGTCACCAATTGCATTACAGCTCCAACCTCGGTCTGATTGTCCATATCCATTGATATCGCGAGCTTTTGTTATCATTCCTTACTGACCTACCATGTTATAATCTACTTTCATCTGATTTCTACCATGTTAAAATCTAATTTCATTTGATTTCTTGATACCCTGAAACAACACTTTTCGGGCAGTTGATACTTATTTCCTGTCGACTTCAACACTCATATTCCCAGATTGAGGTTGTACCTTTTATGCTTCCCCATTTTAAGTTACATACTTGAGTGGCACAATGGGAATCACCATTACCCATTGATGTCGTCGGTCCCCCTAGCATTCAACACCAACATCAGTTTTCATGGCAAGGTGTTACCGTACTTAATAATCACTACATCTCTTTTATTTAGACAAAGACCCACATATCACTAATGACCTCATTCAAAAGTGCTTACATCATGATGCGAGGGAGGTCCCCAAATTCAAATATCCATGCATACATAAGCACCCCACTCAAGTAATTCTTCACATGTTTTATGCATGGGGGCACCAAATTCATTCTGTTGAGTAACCAGCTCCAAAAATAAAAGAAAAGAGATATCAATGCCTTAGAAATAAGCCACTTCGAGGGGGAAACCTCCAATACATTACATAAATGAACAATTCTTGGAGGATACAATTTACAAAACCTCCTTTCTATATATAGGAGTCCATGTGGCCATAATGTAATCCTAGTGGGCCACAATGTAATCCTAGCCGACCTAACAATAATAATTTAAGGGCACAATAATAACAAAATGGGGGTTACAAGGTACAATAATAACAATAAGGGGGTTACACTAACAACAATAAGGGACTATACTAGTAATATAGGGACCTAACATGCCCCTCTCCTTCAAAAAAAGTGTTGTCCTCAGCGCTTGAGTAGCTCTGGGTGCTTTTGTATAAAATTCTCATCCTCCCATGTAGAATCTTCAGTGGGTAAGTTCTTCCACTTGATGAGATACTCTGAAATTGATCGATTTCGTAGCTGTCGAATTCTGGCTTCCGTGACCGCTTCAGGTTCCAATATGATTTTCCTTCCTCATCAAGTTCTGGAAATATTGTTTGAACTGGAAGATTTTCACCTATAACCTTCTTTAAGCATGAAACATGGAAAATTGGATGCACTCGTGAAGAAGCAGGAAGCTCCAATTTGTATGCCATAGTACCAATCTTTTGCAACACCTTGTAAGGAGCATAGTACTTTGGCGATAATTTATTATCCTTCTTAGCTTGCTTGAGGGACATTTGTTTGTATGGTTGTAGCCGTAAAAATACCCAATCTCCTACATCAAAACTTCTCTCGCTGCGATGTTGATCTGCCTGTTGTTTCATTCGATTTTGTGCCAAATTCGGGTTATCCTTTAAGAGTTGGAGAACTTCTTGCTGATGCTCGATGTGATCTTCCACTGCTTGAACCTTCGAATTTTCTCTTAAAGATGATGTGATGGATGGTGGATGATATCCATAAAGTGCCATAAATGGGGTCATTTTTGTTGCAATATGGAAGGAAGTGTTATACCACCATTCAGCAAGAGGTAACCACTTGACCCATTGTGTTTGTTTATCAGATACAAAACAACGAAGATATCCTTCCAAACATTTATTTACTATCTCAGTTTGACCATCAGATTGATGATGATAAGATGAGCTATGAGCTAATTGAGTACCCAAACAAGAAAATAACTCCGTCCAAAAATTTCCAGTAAAAATGGGATCTCTGTCGCTCACAATAACCCTTGGGCTTCCATGTAGCTTTGAATTCTGTCCATAAATGTAGTAGCAACTGTACTTGCTTTAAATGGATGAGATAATGCACAAAAGTGTGCATACTTGGTAAGTCTATCAACTACCACCATGATGACACTCTTTCCTTTGAACTTAGGTAAACCTGTGATAAAATCCATTGAAATCTCCTCCCAACGTTGACTTGGAATGGATAAAGGTTGTAGAAGTCCCGGGGTCTTAATTGTCTCAACTTTATTCTGCTGGCAAACCAAACATTCAACCACAAACTTTTGAATATCAGATTTAAGGCCATCCCAAAAAAATTCTTTCTTCACCCTGTGGTAAGTTTTTAAAAATCCTAAGTGTCCTCCTAAAGGAGAAGTGTGCAATTCCAGAAGAATATTTTGTTTTAGTTGGGAATTCTTACAAAGATATAAACGATCTTTGTACCATAAGGAATCATTTTTCCAACTAAATGTATCAGATGTACTAGGATCTTGCTGCAACTTTTGAATGAGTGTCCATACATCTTTTTCCTTCTTTCATTCATCTCTTGCTTCGGTTATCCAATCTGGTTGGATAATAGAAATGGCACAAAGCAATGCTTCCACCTCTTCATTCTTTCTTGAGAGTGCATCTGCAACAACATTAAGCTTTCCTTTTTTGTAGGTTATTTCAAAGTCATAACCCAACATCTTTGTGACCCATTTTTGCTGCTCTTCTGAAGATAGTCTTTGTTCCAAAAAGTGTTTTAGACTATCATGATCAGTTTTTACCTTGAAGTGTCTTCCCATTAGGTAAGTTCTCCATTTCTTTAGTGCATGCAGTATTGCTAACATTTCCTTCTCATAAATAGGTTTCTGTAAATACTTTCCGTTGATTGGACGACTTTCAAAAGCAATGGGTCTTCCTTCCTGCATTAAAACTGCACCAATTCCATTTCCTGAGGCATCACATTCCACAATAAAGGTTTTTGTGAAGTCCGGCATAGCTAAGACCGGTGCTAGGCACATTGCCTCTTTAAGATGTTCAAAGGCCTTAGTTACTTCAGGAGTCCATGAAAATGCATCTTTCTTCAATAATGTTGTTAGAGGTGCTGCTATTCTCCCATAATTATTAACAAACTTGCGATAATACCCTGTTAACCCAAGAAATCCTCTCAATTTCTTTACGGTTGTCGGGACTTTCCATTCCTTAATGGCTTTAATTTTGTTAGGGTCTACTTTAACACCCTCGTGAGATACAATATGACCCAGATATTCCACCTCTTGTACTTCAAAGAAACATTTGGATGTTTTTGCATATAATTGTTTCTCCTGCAATAGTTTGAGCACCCTGTCAACATGTTCAACATGATCCTTCCAAGACCTGCTATAGATTAGTATATCATCAAAAAATATGAGCACAAATTTTCTAAGGAAGGGTTTGAAAATGGAATTCATCAACCCTTGAAATGTAGAAGGTGCATTGGTAAGGCCAAAAGGCATGACCAAAAATTCATAATGACCCTCATGAGTTCGAAATGTTTTTTTTGGAATATCTTCGATCTTCATTCTAATTTGATGATATCCTGAACGAAGATCCAACTTGGTAAAATAAATTGCTCCATGTAATTCATCCAATAATTCATCAATCACAGGAATGGGAAATTTATCTTTAATGGTGAGCTTATTGAGCTCCCTATAATCCGGACACATTAGCCATGATCCATCCTTCTTGTGTACCAATACTACAGGAGCAGAGAAAGAACTTTGACTAGGTTGAATTATACCCACCTCTAACATTTCTGCAATCATACGTTCAATTTCGCTCTTTTGGATGTAAGGATATCTATAAGGCCTGATGTTTGGAGGAACACTTCCTGGAATTAAATGAATAGCATGATCATGATCACGAATAGGTGGGATTCCTTTGGGAGTTTCAAACACCTTGGAATGATTGTCCAAGACTTGTTGGAGATCTGCAGAAATAGATGATTTTGATGTCAAAACTTCTAGTGAGCATAATTGTGCAATTACACCTCGTTGTTCTTTCTTTAGAAGCTTTTTCATGACATTAGAGCTTATTTTCCTTCCCAGCTTCCCTTCAATACCCCGTAATTCGACTTCCTTTCCTTCGAAAAAAAATTTCAAGAAAAGTTCTTGAAAATTAAAAGCTACCGTCCGCAAAGATTGTAACCATTGTACTCCTAGTACAACATCAGCACCTCCCATAGGAATGGAAAGCATTGGACTAGTCAATACATATTCCCCCATGGTTAGCTTGATATTATGGCATTTTCTAGAGCAATTTATAGTTCCTCAATTTGCAACCATCACTTGACATTCTGGTGCTGGGTATAGGACACAATTTAATTCCTTGGCTACCTTACAATGAATAAAATTATGGGTGCTACCTGAATCAATCAACACTATTACCTTTTTCTTCTTGATTTTTCCTTCTATCTTGAGAGTTTGAGGAGTGGTAATTCCTGCCAGTGCATTACACGATATGGTTAGATTCATTTCTTCCTCTTCTAGGGCTGGTTCCTAGTGTATATCCTCTTCTTGTTCATTTTCTTCTTCCTCTTCACAATCTATGTAAAATAATTTCTTCTCAGCACACTTATGACCTTTAGTGTATTTGCTATCAAAACTATAGCAAAGCCATTTTTCTCTTTTTTCTTCCAATTGTTGTGGTGTCAACCTTGTAGGTTGTGGAAATCTAGGTGTAGCAACACTGCCTTCTTTATAGAATTGAGTGGTAGGCTTCCTTGTCGCCATTATTTTACATTCAACTTTTCTTGCCAACCTGAATGCCTTCTCCAATGAATCCGGTTCCAGAACACGAATTTCATGTTGGATGTTATCCTTTAAAGTGCCTATGAAGAGATCGATCCTGTGTTCCTCTGGAATATCAGTTACCCTTATATTCAATTTTTGGAAGTCCTCAATGTGTTGCCCCACTAAACCCTTTTGTTTGAGATTTATCGATTGGCTAAAGAAGGTGTTGCTCTTTGTATCCTCATAATGTGCTATCATTTCCTCCGTAAAAATTGACCAAGTGACAATTTTTTTACGGGAGCAAAGCCATCGATACCATACAAATGTATTTTGTTCTAAATGTAAAGTTGCAATGCATAACTTTTGTGTGTTTTTCACGTTATGGAGATCAAAATATTGCTCCATCTGTAGTATCCATGTTACAAGATCCTTTCCATCAAACTTCCCCATATCCATTTTTGGAATATGGTGGTTCTTCCTGCCAACATTAGAGTTTATGAAATCACGATTAACATATATTTTGTTCTCATCATAAGGTTCTTCTACTATCTTTTCACCATTAGGAAAAATTTCTTGTATCAACTTTGTCAAACCTTCGATGTCTGCTTTGAGATCATTATTCATGTTTTCCATGTTGTCTTTCATGTCATCCATCTTAGCTTCCATGCCAGCTTCCATGCCATCCATCTTAGCTTCCATGCCTTTCTTCAAACCGTCCATCTTCACTTCCACGCCTTTCTTCAAAACTTCCATTTCATTTTTTGTTGCTCTTTACGAGAGTGAAATTTGTTGCACTTGCTCTTGTAATTTTGATAAATCATGTTGCAATTCTTCATCTTCATGAATCATAGTAGAGCCTTCTGAAGGCTTAATGGGTGTTGAATTATTTTTACGGGGCATCTTTTAGAACCCAATACTGCTATATATTCTACAATATGCCCTTGGAATCAATTCAAATTGATTCTTCAAAGAAGACTTATGCAATTTGGAAAGAAAAAAAAATATACACACCTTTTTCTTGCTTTTGAGGAGCTCGATATTGAAATTGGATAATCTCTATGATTGCAACACTTCAATATTTTAATTTCAGAATCAACGTAGCCCTCTGAATTATCTTTCGAATGCCATAGGTCTGACCTGATTTGGATTCTCCAAGACAAAGTTGTGTCCAATCTCCCACAATGACCTAATTCTGGACTAGTTCAGTAGAGTGAACTTGTACGACTTGCCACGTGTCACTGTTTCATCCTTTATCTCTGAAATTCATAGCCAAGAAACTACAGTCCGTGTACTTGCTATCAATTTTTACGGCACTCCAATCCGATGCCCAGAGAGAGAGTTATTGAACTTTTCCCACGATCACCTATTTGAGATGAAATTCAAGAGCCTGAAAACGCACTACCTTCCACAGATCATATCTCAAAAAATATTTCGAACCAAGCTCTGAAATTGTTTGAAATATTTCCTTAGGATTTTAGCTTCGCACCATATGAATTTCAAATTCTGAACCTTCGTAGAAAAAAAGTTATAGTGCAAATTCCACGATGATCTGTTTAGGAGCCTGAAAAAATACCTAACTTCCACAGATGATATCTCCGAAAATATTTCGAACCAAGCTCTGAAGTTTTTAGGAAATATTCCTCAGGATTTTGGCTTCACACCCTAAAATTTTCAGCTTCTGAAAATTCGTAGAAAAAAAGTTATAGCGAAAATGCCACGATGACCTGTTTGGAGCAGTGAAACCCTAGAATCCAAACCTCTGATACCAAATGTTGAGTAACCAGCTCCAAAAATAGAAGAAAAGAGATATCAACGCCTTAGAAATAAGCCACTTCGAGGGGGAAACCTCCAATACATTACATAAATGAACAATTCTTGGATGATACAATTTACAAAACCTCCCTTTCTATATATAGGAGTCCATGTGGCCATAATGTAATCCTAGTGGGCCACAATGTAATCCTAGCCGACCTAACAATAATAATTTAGGGGCACAATAATAACAAAATGGGGGTTACAAGGGTACAATAATAAAAATAAGGGGGTTACACTAATAACAATAAGGGACTATACTAGTAATATAGGGACCTAACACATTCTATTTGTTAAGCAACATCCTTGACGGTGTTAGCAGTTATCATCACTAGCCATTAGCATATCAACTACTATAGTTGGACTAGACAGAACCATTCTCTGTCTGATTGTAATAATCCATCACTAATCATAATAACAAGCATGGGACATATCTGCCTAGTATAAGCATTTTTTATTTTTCACTCAATTTTTCTTCAAATCATGGTTATCCTTTTTCCTTAGTCAAGGGGCTCCTCTACTCATTTCCAAGACAAGTTATTATCTCTCTCAGAACAGTTACTCAGAATCTCAGTTAGAACATAAAAACATGATGTATTTTGACTATGTGTTTTCTCCTAACCTCATACATCAGGGGGAAATTGTTAACACCAGAAAAACGTAAACTCTAAAAGACACCTAAGGTCGTCTAAGAAAATGTATAAATAAATATTTTCCAGCTGAAGACATTATGGAAATCCAAAAATTAAAATTATCCTAAGGTTGCAACAGTAAAATTTGGATCATGAACCATATATGAAGGCCAAAATTTTAACTGTGTGGCTTTTTATTTGAAAGCCACGTGGTCAAAGAAAAACGCAACTCAGCAAATTCAGGACCACGTCCCACACTTGGAGGATGATTCCCTGACATGTGCCAGGAAAGGACAGTCGAATTCGAGTCTCCCTAAAGATATGAAACCCTCAATGGAATCATCTTGTCCCACTCTTGTTTCACTATCATTCATGAACTAAGAGAGGGAATATGGATTCAAAAAATTATATATAAACAAGCCATGGAAGAACAAAGACAAGAGATAATGTTATTTTGGCCAAATTTTGTATCAGAGAAACACCACATTTCATTGTTAAAGAAGAAGAAGTAAGAACATTAGCATATTGGCCATACTGTTTCTAAGAAATCCATCATCCTAGTGAGAGAAGAAGGTTTCATCATTGAGAGAGTCTTCACACTTATTTTGAGAGAGGAAAAGCTTGCAAAGAGATTGAGGAAAGGGACCGCCATGCTGAGGATTTGTTAGCACCATAACTCAAAGAATTATCTTCAAGTGTTTAGTATTCATCTTCTACCACCACCAGCCAATAAAGGGAGACTTTTTCCATTATTTTGTTGACTTGTTTCCTTCATTAAGCATTATTTGTGTATTTATCTCTTTGTTACTTTATGTTTGTATATGCATTGTTTTCATTGTTCACAATTCTTTTTTTATCTAAGTCTTTCCACTAACAACACCTGCTTTATCTATGTTCCTTTGTAGGGAACACCAACTGTTAAGGAGGTATTATTTGGTACTCCATTGCCACAAGAACACTACAAAAACTATTTTTGTGAAATTTTATATGAATCTTCTATAATAACCAGTAAATCCAAGAAAACTTCTAACATCTCTTTGACAAACAAGAATTGAAATTTTTTAAATTACTTCTACTTTAGATGTATCCGCTTTTAATTCCATCACTTGAAATATGGTGGCCTAAAAAAATCCCTTCATTGAACATCACAAAACACTTATCATGGCTTAATGAAAGGTTTTCCTCTTTACATCTTATAAGAATTTTTTTCCAAATTTTCAAGAGCTTCTTAAAAAGTGTTTCCATATATAGTAAAGTCATCTAGGTAAACCTCCACACAATCATTAATTAGATCATAAAAGAAACCAAAATCTTCTCTCTAAAATATGGAAGGTGCATTACATAATCCAAAGGGAAGTACCCTTTAAGAATATGTTCCTCATGGACATGTGAAAGTATTTTCATTGTGATCTTCTAGTGCTAGTTGGATTTGGTTATATCCACTAAAACCATCAAGAAATGAAAAGTATGTCTTCCCTGCCAAGATATCTAATACTTGATCTATAAAAGGTAGTGGAAAATTGTCCTTCAAAGTATCTTTTTAAAATTCCCTGTAGTCAATACACAGTCTCCATTTCCCATTTTTCTTTGGAAAAATAACCAAAGGTGACACCAATTGACTATCTGATATCAGATAAATTAAATTCACATTAAGTAACTTTTGTAATTCCTCCTTAACAATTTCCCTCATTTTAGGATTCATCCTTATCTGAGGTTGCCAAATTGGTTTGAAATTTTAATTGATATAAATATGATGCATACATGTTTTAGGATCAATCCATTTCATATCAGTATGCTCCCATACATCAGTGAAGGAATGCTTTTGCAACATCTTTATCAATTTCTTCTTTTGAAATATTCCTAGTTATTATTAATATTCAACATTTTTCCTGGAAAAAATTCTACTTGAGAATTGCGTAACTTTTCCATAGAATGTAAATCCATTTAGTGAGATGATAAATATTCAATATTTCATTTTTCCTGAAAAAAAAAATGATCTTTCTCACAGTATGAAGAAGAATCATTATTATTCATTAAATTTATCAATTGATATTTCTCAGCTAATTGTGAAAGAGTAAATATTCGTTGCATATCATCAACATCTTCATTATCATCATCTATCCAAATTTCACTTTCTACTTCAGTTATTTTTTTGTAGGCGAATATAATGTGAATTTCTTAGTGGATTTTCCATCAGATATACATGTCACCAGATCTACAACTTATAAATGCATCAGTTGTAGCTATACAAGATCTACCAAGGATTAATGGATGGCCTCCTAAATTATTCTTGAGAGTTAAAATCATGAAATATACATGTTATTCCCAATAATATAGAGAAATAGACACATATTTTAATATACCATCTGGTTTGATAACATATCTATCTGCTAATTGTAATAATGTATGATTGTATTGAATATTAGGAAGCTTTAATTGCACCATTGTCTATTTACTAATAATGTTGATTCAGCTACTCCAGGATCAATCAAAGTGTTTGGAATCTCAATACCATTGATATGAATTTTTACAATAGGGCTACCTAGATCTAGATATTTTTGAACAATTGGTTTCCCCATCATAATATCAACAATTTTCCCTACCAATTGGGTCTTTTTAACATTTTTTTTCCTAGTTTTCTAATGCATAGCTCCTTAATATTTTTTGCAAATATTGGTATTTCCTTTATAGATTAAAACAAAGGAATTTTGGTGCAAATATTCTTAAGTTCATCTAGCATATCGTAATCTGGTAAAACGATTTTCCTTTCTTTTCCTCTATCAATTTTGAGCCTTTCAAGAAAAGTAAGATCCTATAAGGAAATAAAAGGTTGTTCTACTCGAAGAACTGTAGGAGCTTGTTTTATTTTCTCATCCTTTGATCATGCAGGAAAATATTCCTTTAGAGGAGTATATTCTTGATCAAGATTTACATCTTTTTCATGAACGTCGTCCTCTTTAGATTTTTGGGTGGCAACTGTTGGTGAATTATTTTGCAAAACCCTAACAGATATAAGTTGAACATCATTTAGACCTAATGGCGTTATCATAAAAGCTTGAAAATTTTGACCTTAAACATTATAAATAGATTTTTGGTTTTTTTTTAATTTGGATTTGGGAGTGGTTGGGTAGGTATTTAAATGGATTTTTTAGGAAATGGTAATGAAATTTGTTGATTTGGATTTTGAAATTAAGGAGGTTGGTTTCGTTGAGAAGGATAATACTATGGTGGAAAAGAAGAATGAGGTTGTTGGAATTGAGTATATTGGGGATATTGAGGATTTATTCCATAAGGATTTTTCCAACCTTGTGCTCAATATGGATTTTGAGGTTGTGGGGGCCAAGGTTTCCAAGGCATGGGTGCAGTCCAGTTATTTTGTGGTTGTGCATATGATTGAGTATTGAAACCCCTATTCATATTTGGTTGTTGATTTTTCCATGCCCTTTTAGCAATAAAACATAGTGACTCAGCTTGGCTTGTTCCAACCTCATCTTGAAAAACATCTTTAAGACCAGGTATTGAGGGGCATTCCTTTGTATTATGATTTTCAGCATATATGACACAAATTTCTATACTATCAAGGGGACATCCTCTCAAGGCGTGTTTTTTCCTACATCTGGGACAGAAAATAAATAATGTTTCATTCTCATTTGTTGGTTTATTTTTTATCTTAAGAGTATCTAGTTTCTCACTAAGACTCCCAAGGAATTTGTTTTGAAATTATCAAGAAAATTTACTATTCCAGTTACAAATTTACTAATTCTGGACATAACAGGGTCTCTTGGATTTTTACCAGTTTTAGCCTTGCCCCTTGAAATATGTTTACACAAATCACATATTTCACCAAATGAAAGTTGAGAAACATCTCCTTTTCCCACTGAGTTGAGAATATCAATCCATTCATATTTGATGAATTTCAAAAAAAGATATTTTAATGTTTTGTCATCTAAGTCATGCATCCTAGCCCTTTTAACATTATAGGAAAACTTTCAACTAGGTCTTCAAGGCTTTCATCCTCTTTTTACATCATCTTAAAGACTCCATATTTAAGGTTATGGGGCATGCAATAATCCTTATATTTTTCTAAGAACACACTTTTCATTTCTTCCCGTGTTATAATAATATTTGCTCCTAGTCCCATAAACCATTTAAGTTCTCCATCCTTAAGAGTGGTTGGAAATAATTTCAATTTTTGAGTATCAAGTAAGTAGTCATAAGATCTACATAAAACTTCAAACTCAAAAAGAAATGTTTATGGACCCTCGTTTCTTAAACAATGGAAATTAGGGAGGATATAAGGTGAAATTTTTTTCATTATGGTTGTGGTTTCTTCATCAAAATAGGAAATCCATAAGGATTTGGTTTTACTCTACCACCTCATCCTCTACATCCTCCTCTATTTCCTCCTTTACCTCTTCCACCTCCACTCCAGAGTTAACCATTTACATTATGTACTTGTCCTTCTCCTTCCCCTGCCATTGTAGATTCTTCGGAGCTAATATAAGGTTCTATAATAGGATTATCTACTTATTCTTCTGGTTCCTCTCCTAATGGTATATTAGAATAAGTTTCCTCTTCGTCTTTGCTAGGTACCTCTAATTATTGTCCTATGGTTTGTTCTCATGTTGAAGGGAGAAAGATTACTCCTTTTGTTGGGGATATAGGTTTTTCAACTACAGCCTTAGTAGAAGAAGTTGGCGAATCTCTTGGTTGGATTTTAGACCTATGCACCTCAGGGAGTCTATGTCTACCTACAAATGATGGGATGTAGTGTCAGTGGATGGTGTGGCACTACGAGTTCTAGCAAGAGTGAGTGGTGATGTTTGAATTGAAATTCTGCCTCTACTTACAAATCTAACCCTAGAATACCTTTCATTATGCATAAATGATTTTTATCATGCTTCAATTATGCATCTACAAAGTCAAAGTTGAATGTGCCTAAAATGATATGCAAACCAAGAATGAAATCCTATATATACTTCCCAGGCAACGACGCCAAAACGTTGGGTAATTTAATTGATCTTAAATTAGTTCATTAATTTTCAACCAAAGTTTGTGTACTTATGAAGTGTATGTGCACCATATATGCTACGAATTATATCTTTGGATAAAATTGATCTAAATATGGATAAATGTTAGACAAGATTAAAGATTTGCCACGCACATGTTCTTTCCATTAAAGCTACATCAAAGTCAAATTCCAATCTATAGCTTGAAATCACAATCTATTTAATTTAAAAATTGAAAGCCTATTTCTAATTATGTAAAAGAAACATCAATGCTAATTGCATAAAATAGATCCTAATACTAATTTCAGAATTGAAATCTTAACACTACTTTGCAAAAGGAAATATTAACACTATTTGAAGAAAAGAAAATTTAACTATAATTGCAAGAAAGAAATTCTAACACTAATTTGCAGAAATAAATAAAAATACTAATTTCTTGGAAGAGGAAAGTAAATTGAATGAAATTGTAGCTTCAATTGATTACCGGCGTGTGCTAATAAGCTCTGAAAACCATATATTCATTGTCCATGAAATTTAACTAATTTATAAAACTAAATTACTGAACAAAATGCATTCTGCAAAATAAATATTTTTAGTATTTACTTTTTATGAGCACTCTACAAAAAACAGGAGATTAGATTGGAAAAACAAATCAAATGTAAATATATGTGTTTGACAGAGAGAAAAATATATGAAATTGAAATTCAAATGAAAATTTTCTATGACAAATTGCAACCTAAATGAAAACTATATACTCTTACAACTCTCCAGGGGACCCTCCTATGAGTGTAAGTTCGTAAGTGATCAATAAGTTTCTCAACCACGCATTGGAAATTCAAATGAAAACTATCTATGAGAAATTTCAACCTAAATGAAAACTATATACCCTTACAACTCTCTAGGGGACCCTCATGTGAGTGTAAGTTCATAAGTGATAAATCAATTAATCTATAGAAGTGTCTTGAAAAAAACTTGCAAATAATGAAATAAACGAAGACTAACTATCTATTTTGTATTTCCTCACGACTTTTATACAATTATTTATCGAACTAATCTAAGAGTCATGTGTCGATTATTATAGCATCATTTCTCACCTCTATATACTTGATGCTCTATGTTATGGCCTTGGGCAGCCCTTTCCCTTCATTCTTGATCCTTTACCTAAAAAACATTATTTTGAATTACATATGTGACTATTCCCTCTCAAAAACGTGTGCACACGTGGGTCCGGTTATATCCAACCCGCGTATATAATTTAAAATATGAAGAAGAAAAAAATTCCATATTTTTTGGGCAAGGTTTACGAGTTACACCAGAAGCCTACCTACAAGAGCTCATGGCCAAACTGTTTCCCAACTGAAAAAACTGTTTTGAGGAAGTATAAATACACCTCATTGGAAGGCCTAAAGGGGACAGAGAGATAGGTATTGATACTATAGCCATTTAGTCCCTAATCAAGTCTGATTTATCCATGTTCCTCCTGCACTTCCCAGATTGTGGAAACCCATGGTTTCCCTCATGAAGATGTTCACCCCTCTTATGTGACATCCTTGTGTATGCTTATGAAGGGAGATTGTTGAGGCTTGGGTTGGACAGATCTCGAGGACAGTTTCGCTTGGATTCGTGGCTGAATCAAATGGTATTCCTGCACATATCTTTACATACATCAATAAAGAAGCTTTGTCTTGTTCCTCGTGTCGTGATCTTTAATGCTTTATACATGTTATGATCTTGTTATGGTTGATTTCATGTTATTTTTCTTATAAGATTATATGATCTAACACTAACATCTAGAACATGATTTCAATTGTTGCTAGTCTATGTGCTTTTCTTGAATGATTTGCAGGTTTTGAAGCAGATGGAGAAGCAGAGGGTTTGAACCCTGCGAGATCACCTTCAAACATAGGACCTACGGGTAAGGCCTCTTCTCCCAATTTTACTATTTTAAGCATTAAGACTGTATATTTGCTTGCTTCTTGTTGTTGTATGCCTCTTGCTCTGTTGGGGTTCTCAACCCAAGCCATAGGGTAATTCATCCCATAACAAAATTGGTGACTCCACTGGGGATTACATCCATGTAATTCCTAGTTTGGGTTGCTTATCTATGGATTTCGGTTCTCTATTTGGTTTGATCACTTTTCCAGTTTCTTTGGTTCATTATCCATCAAGGAAAAAGTCCTAACCTTCTGGATCAGGCTTTGATTTTTTCTTTTCTCTTTACTACCCTTTTTATACATACTTTCTAGTTTACACGGTTGCATATATATGCATTTTGGTGCAAATAAAGACGCGTACACGCAGGTTTCCTTGTACGCAATTGCGTATACACGCTAGTTTCTCACTGCCAAGGCATGTATGGCCAATTTTAAATGAAAATTTGATATTTTGAGTCCAGTAAAGTATTTTTCCTATTCTTGGCCACTATTTTTGAATCTTTGATGTCTTTGGGAAGTGTTGCTTTCTTCATTTTATCAATTTCCTCTCTTTCTTGTTGAAAACCTAGTCAACCTAGGGTTTCCCTTGCTTTGTGAAGTTTCAGTTTTGGGTTTGCCACCATGGGTTCTTGTTGAAGTTCTTGGTTGTTCTAAGAATTCGAGACAATGAGTTAGTGTCGCTTTTCTCATGCTTAGCCTTCTTATCGCCTCACTTTTTGTTGTTCTTTCGTTGGATTTCTTAGTTTTTCTTGGTTTTTTTAGAAGGGCATTTCTGGAAAATATTGAATAGTTTTCTTGATTTTCTTGAAGTTTATTTGTTTGTTGGATTTTTGTGCTGATGATTAGGTCATTTGTTTGATTTGATTACCTCTTTGCACTAGTTAATTATTTTCATGAAAATGATGTTGATGTCTTAAGGAAAGTGAGGCCTTTTTTTTTTCTCAACCTAGTAATTTTGAATTTTTGGGTAGTTTTTGATTTCTCAAAGAGTTTCTTTATTCCTTAAAAAGAAAAAGACACAAAAAACATCCTTTTAAGCCTTTTCTTTTTCTTTTAGTTTTTTTTTAAGGCTTTTTCATCATTTTTTAGAAAGTGTAAAGTTTGTCAATTGGTCGAATTTGCTTGGTTTTGGGAGAAGTTCTTAGTTGAATTTTTCCCTTTTTGTATCAAGTTTTTGGCATCTTTGTTAGGAGAAGTTCTTGTTTTAATTTCTCCTTTCTTTTGTGTCAAGTTTCGGACCTCTTTATTGGGAAACACATTTGCTTTTTCTTTAGAGTAGTCCTAGAATCTTGCATTTGGCATTGGTAGTTTGCATTAGAGTAGTTACAATGTAAGCATTTTTTTAGTCTTTTGTAGATTTTGAGTGTGTGAGCATGTATTTTGAAAAAAGAAAATAAAAAATTGTGTTTTTATTAGTTTGTTCGTAGTTCCCTTCGTAGAAATCCCTTTTCATCGAAGAAAAAGTTACATTTTGCATGTAGCAAGTTTTTATTGATTTCTTCTTGCATCCATAACACCCCAAGTTGCACCTCCATTTCACCCCTGAATTAAAATAACATCCTTTAAAATCAAGCGATAAAATTTAAAATGAACTAGAATTTTTTTGAATTGTAATTAAATGCATCAACTATTCTAAGTCATTGAGCCTTAGAATAGGTGTGCGGAGAGTTAAATCTCCAAGACCACTATAAATTTAAACTTAGAAGTTAATTAAAAGAGTGAAACCCAGTCTCGTTAAGATGTCTAGCAAATCTCTCCTAAAAAGGGAGTCAAGTGCAAGGGCAAGTGAAAGTAGGTCTCCTACTTCTTGAATCTTGACAAAATACTGTTCCACCCGGCTGTCGATACGAACTGGTGACCTTAGTTTCCATTCCTAGGTATTGCATAGGTGACTGTGGGGGAGAATACCCATGGTACCTAAGGAATATGTTGCATCACGTTCATTAGTACTTCTGGAGGGTGCCCTTGTGAAGCTTGGGTACTTGCACCGGAAAAGGCTTTTGTCTGGAGGTCAGCATAATTGTTTATGTTACCTTTGCTAGTAGGCCTGGGGTGTAATTACCCCAGACTACTTTCGGAAGGTCCTTATATTTTCGCTTTATTGTATTTTGGTATCCGGTCCTAATCACCTAGAGCAGAAATACCTGAGAGTTGCTTCATTGGCTGAACCTTTAGGGACTTTTTTAGAGAGTGCTCTTTGCTCCTAGACTGCCATAGTTTTGTAATTTTGAGTCTGTATAAGTTCTCTTAATAATTAAAAATGGTTGATCTATCAGTTCATTTTTCTAGGAGGCTTCGTGGGCTTTCTACTGCGAGTGTCGAGCCTTCTTATAGAAGACGTAGGAGCAATTCTGCTGGTAATTTCCAATCAGTAGCAATGAACGCATCAGAGAGTGATCCTTCGCTTGGGGCTATAATTTCTGAGGGTGATCCTAGTGTTAGTCTTGATTTAGAGAGGATTACTCCATTCCTTTCTAGGGTCCTTTTTCCAGCAGGAGAAGTTGAGGTCGAATAAATTCCTTAACCTCCAGTTACTCCTTCCTCCCCTATTCCTGCTAGTTTCACGAACGTTTTATTATATGTTGGGACCCTGATTCACGGGTCGGAAAGCCCTCATATTTCTCCTTCTTTTCTTTCTATGGCCACTATTGGGAACACATTTTCGGCTATGAGTAATTCTAGTGTGCATGCTCCTCTTTCGGTAGAAGGAGGAGGTACCATTGCTATATCAATTATCACTCCTAGTACTGCAATTTTTGGCTTTACCTCCATTCCATATTCGAGTGGGGGAACCCAAGATTTTTCTTCCCACATTGGTTCATTTTCATTTTGGATTCCTTCTAGTGAAATTCCCTCAGTTTCTTTCACCATTTCATCTATTGTCTCCACACCTATGTCTTCTATGGCTAGTGGATCAGCATCTTTTTAGGGTATTCCCTCAGGTTCTTTGCCTTTCTCCGCGCAAGGTCAAGGTTTTAATACGTTTCAAGTCTGGAACCCTGCTTTTAGTGGTTTAGGAACTGGGAATCAGTTCATGTTTGGTCAACAGGGGAATGTGCCTTTCTCCTTCGTAGGAACCTCTCAGGGTTTTTATCCTTTCGTGAATGTATGGAACGCTTACCAAGAAGTCTCATCATATTTTAATACTTCGATTTGGGGAAACATTCATGTTTATGGTAACCCTTTGGCAGGAGGAGTCCTACTCCGAACTTCTCTAGACCACAAGGTTTTCCTTATGGTTCAGTATCTTCTACAAACAATTCTTGGCAGCCTGGTGCCTCAGCAAATCCAGGTTATTATTTTCAAAATGTTGGGAATCCTTCTCGTGGTGGATGGAATTATCAAGGTCCTCTGTGCTTACCATTATTGTAAACCCTCAATTTTCCAGATCTTTTGAAGTTGACTAACGATCCTATCCGATATAGCCCAGCTTGGCCTCCGATTCCTACCAATATTCCATCGAATAATCCAAAATTCGAAGGGAAGACTGGTGAATATCCAGCTGACCATGTCACAAATTTCCACTTATGGTGCTCATATAACTCCCTTATTGATGATTCAATTAGGTTGAGATTGTTTCAGTGCACCTTGACTGGAAATGCTGCTAAATGGTACATATAACTTATTGGGAATGCCTTTGCTTCGTTTGGTGAATTGGCTACTATGTTCTTGAATCATTTTTATTTGCCTGTTTGTTATGATGCTGGAACTAAGATTTTGGCCAACTTCCAACAAGATAAGTCAACTCACATTTCTGACCATATTCAGGAATGGAGAAGAAGGAAGAGGTTCACTAAAGCCTATATTCCAAATTAATTCCTTCTAGAAGGGTTCTTAAAATCCTCACAGCTAGAAATCTCAAAGGATGTATCTCTTTCTGGGGTATTTACTGAAGAGACGACTATATTTAGAACCCGGTAATTAGAACTTATATATTCTCAGTCTGGGATCCTTAACAAGATTTTTCCAGATTCTCCTCATTCCAAGATAGATTTAGCCAAGCCAAAGCCAGGTCCCCATGCTGACGGGCTAGTTGGTTCGATCAATAGTAATATGGCTAACCTTTTGAATCAATTGCAGCAATTGTCTTTACAAAATGCTTCTTCTATTCAGGCTTCGCCATCAGTGTCTATGCCTTCCTATCCTTTGACGATTAATGTTTTCCAATCTTCTAACCCCAAAGGAAATCAACAATCTAATGGGAAGAAGAAAGGATGGAATAATAAAAATGATAAGGATGGGAAGGATAATGCAAACAAACCCAACAATAATTTTGGAAAGGGTAAGGGAGAGTCGAAAAAGAAAGTCAATTTTCCTTGCAAATTGTGCACTGGAGACCATCTCACTCATATTTTCCCTAAGATTCAAGATGCTCAGCGTTTTTTGGCTCAACAGGGTTCTTCTAGTTCCCAGGTTGTCTTGACTAACCCTTTTCCCCAAGGGATGCAAATTCTTGCTGGCGCGAATGCAAATACTAGAGCTCCCACAGGGGGAAACCGGGAGGGGGAAAGTTCTTCAAATGTATACATGATGAGTGCTCACATTGATGTTGCCACGATATCACGTGATTATGGTGAATCTGAATTTTCTAAGGCTAAGGCCGCTCCTAATACTTCTGAGCCACTCCATCTTGAGATGCCCGCAGTTGAACCTATACTTCGCATGCCAAAAGGTTCTGCTAAACATTCGACGATTAACCTTAATGCCAAGGCAGCTCATAACTACTCCATTGTAGAAGATCTAGCTCAAAGTCCTTATGCTATGTCTACATTGGAGGTACTCCAGTCATGCCCAACACAAAGGAGTGTGTTGCTCGCTACGATCGGGTGGTAGATCCCAAAAAATCTCTTATGATTACATTCGATATGTCAAATATTAAGAAGAGGCTTCCTCATCATATGGATTTTCAGACTAAATCTACGTATCGAAAGATCAATATTTTTTTAACTGTAGTTGATGAAGGAGCTTCCACATTGTTTTCAAAGTAAATTCTCTTTGCGGACATAGACGATCCCTCTAGTTCCAGAGTGGGTCTAGTAACAAACAATACAAACAATTGTCTGCTTTCCTAGATTACATTCAATTAGAAACTAAATGTAGAAGTACCTACCTTAAACTTATGTTGATTACTTATTCCTTTGGAGTGCATCCACTTATCTTTCACTCCAGATCACATTCCTTGCTCCTCTTTACGATCAATACCTGTGGCAAGAAATAGAAGACAATATGGAACGAGATAGAACAAATAATACTTATATTGAATGAAATCTATCTAACAGATCAAGGAATATTAGACTTTTCATCATAATAACAAACGAAAATGGAAAGTAAAAACTAGTTGTATTCTATTAATGATCAGAAAGGGGAGTTACAACCTTCACCTTGATGTCAGATCTCTCCTTTGATAGGTCTGAATCCAACCATGTCTCCAAAATACTCTTTTCCAAGATTAACACGAGGAGGCTAAGGATCTCAACCTCTCTCCTTCTATATCTAAAGCAATCTTTAGATTCTTCCTCTATTCTTTCTCCTTATGTTCTAGCAAAGGCATGTGGAAAGGGATCATTTTATAGCCATGGGAGGAGGGGACATGGATCCTCGTAATATGGAAGGAGGTATTATCTCCTTGAGTGGTTCCTCTTTTGTAGGAACAAGAAACCCAAAAGAGAAATCTCGACTATATCATGATCAACAAACATGCAGCCCTTCATTCTTGAAGCTTCTAAGCCATGAAGCTTCGCTTCCATTTCTGAAACACTTCCAGAAGTGGATCAATGCGATTATGGGGTCCATACCAGCATCGATCAGTGCAGGTCATAGGCTAAGGATCTTCCATAAGCATTGGTGAAACAATAAGTGGTCGCGTCGCTCCAAAAAAAGCAAATTTTTAGGGAGATTCTCCAAAAACGAGTCAAAGGGGAATTGATCTTCAAAATTTGTGGGATCCAAGGGCATGTGCTCCATGATGGGAAAAGTACACAAGGTACACTGTATGAGTTCTCCAAGATCTAGGAACAGGGATTAAAAGGACAGTGATAAAATGTTGTGTAACACACATGTTTCATGTCTATCTCATGTTGGAAAGTTATTGGATCTCCTCAAGCCATTCCTTCACCTCCTCTCTTGACTAGATTTGATGGTCATTCTCACAGGCCACATGGAATTGTTCCTGCCTTGCCCATCTGTGTTGGGGGCAAGGTAATCAATATCAAAGTAGAAATAGTTGATGTTAATTTGGACTATAACCTATTATTGGGATGAAATTGGATCTATGAGATGGATGCCATTGTATCATCATTATTTCACATCCTATGTTTTCCCCATGAAGGGAGAATCGTTATTGTTGATCAGATGGATTATTCTCTGATAGATTCCAATGCATACTTTGATTCTATTGTTCCCTTGGTGAAGAATGCCAAGCAACTCGTTGAGAATCTAGGAGTCGGTATGTATGCCTCGTTGATGGGTACCTTTGATCTTCCGCCTCTTGTTGTTCATATCAATTCTATTTCATCTTCCAAGGTTCCTACCCGAACTGAGTTCTTCTAAGCTCATTATTTTTTGAATCCTTGGCCCTTACCCTCTTCTATGACCACATTAGAATAAGGGAAAGTGGGTGGAATGGCATATCCTATGTATGAAGCCGAAATTTCTTATCAATCTATTGTTACACCACAGATTCCGATTTGGTTCCTCTTTCACTGGAGGATTTGGATGGAGATGTGGCTCCGACTTGGACCCTTAACTCGACTTCTTCTTTGGACTACCTTGATATTGTTTTACCATATGAGGAGGCAATCCTAGAATCAATGACAGGTGTGGAAATACCATGGGATGATTTGAATCATCGGTCATATTTTCTACCAGATTTGCGTGATGTTGAGTATAGTTTTTCTAGCCTTTCGTTAACTGGCCATGTTCACCCAATTCTAAACCATTTGGTTCCAGTATAGATTTTTTCCGAAATTAATATGTCTGTCATTTTGGAAATGATTCCGGTGAAAATTTCCTGGGATCCCAATGTAATAGAGACTGTTTTCATTGGAGCCGAGTGTTCCCCTAAAGAGATTCAAATCTATACCGGTCTTTTTAAATAATTCTGCAATGTGTTTGCTTGGTCTTATGAGTAAATGCCTAGAATTGATCCATCAATTGTCCAGCATGAGCCTATACAGAAAAGCTCCAGCTGGTAAATCCTAGGAAATTTGTAGCTATCAAGGCCAAGGTTGAGAAGTTGCTTAAGGCGGGTTTTATATACCCCATTCCTTTAACTAAATCGGTTTCAAATCCAGTTTCTGTGGACAAGAAACAAGGAAATATTTGTGTGTGCATAGACTTCAGATAGTTGAATAAAGCATGTCCTAAAGATAATTATCCCACACCCTTTATTGATCAGATTATCGATGAATGTGTGGGGAATGAGATTTTCTCCTTAATGGATGGTTTCTTGGGTTATAATCAAATTACTATCTGTCCTTAAGATCAATATAATACTGCTTTTATTTTCCCCCGGGGTACTTTTCACATAAGAAGATTCCTTTTGGTCTTAAAAATGTTGGAGCCACTTTCCAGTGAGCCATGTTTTATGCTTTCCATGATATCAAGTATATCATCGAAGCTTATTTGGATGACTTAGCTACTCATTCTTGAAAGAGAATTTCTCATCCTTGTCATATTTGATTGATTTTCGAAAGATGTCGTCATTATAAAATCAAGTTGAATCCGAATATGTTCGTTTTCGCAGTCACATTCAGTCGGTTATTGGGGTTCATTGTGTCTAATGAAGGGATTCATGTAGAGACTTTCAAGGTTGAGGCAATATTTCAGTTGCCTCCCCTGTCTACCATTTCTCAACTCCAGAGTCTCCAAGCAAAAGCCAATTTCTTGAGGATATTTATCATTAACTATGTTGAGATTACGAAATAATTTATGAGATTGTTGAAAAAATGATTTCCATTCTTGTGGGACGACTTCTCTCAGTGCTCGTTTGATGCTTTGAAAAAGGAATTAACCTCTTCTCCTTTATTGATTCCACTTGATTATCACAGGGATTTGTGCTTGTATCTTGCCATAGAAGAATCAACCATAGGTATGGTTCTCATTCAGGAAGACGATGCTATCTGTGAGCATGTGATTTATTATCTAAGTCGAGGCTTGGTAGGTCCTGAATTGTGATAATCTCCCATCGATAAGTTAGCTTTGGAAATCATCCATGTTGTCCACCGACTTAGACACTATATTCTTCTTCGCAAAACATTTTTTTTGGTAGCCGTTAATCCATTTCAATTCATTCTCAGTAGGCGAGTGATTGGGGGCCAATATAATAGATGGATTTTTATTTTACAAGTATTCGATCTCAATTTCTTGTATGCTAAATCCAAGAATTCATTGATTTTTGAAAAATTAATCTCTGAGTTGCCTTGTGGAGAAGAAATAGTTTATGAGGAATCATTCCCTGATGAACATATTTTCTTTATTTCTTCACAAGATCCTTGGTATGGGGATATTATTATATAACTTTGGACTTTAAAGTTTCCCTTCACTTTTTCGAAGGATGAGCAGAGAAAATTGTGTTACTTGGCGAAAAGATATGTTATCATTGGCGATACTTTATATCATTGCGAGGTTGATTCAATCCTTAGAAGTTGCTTTACCCTAGAAGAATCTGAGGTAGTGTTGAATGATTGCCACAGTGGAGCTTGTCGTGGTCATTTATCTGGGCTTACTACAGCCCAAAAAAATTTACGTGCCAGATATTTTTGGCCTTTGATTTTCAAATATTTTGTTGAAGCAGTCAAAAAATTTCATCCTTGTCAATTCTATACTCAGAAAATGTGTGCTAATCTAGCTCTGCTCTTTCCTATTATTATTTTTGGTCCGTTCATAAAGTGGGGAATATATTTTACAACTTGTAACTTGCCTTCGTCAAAGGGTCATAAGTATATCCTTGTAGCAGTGGACTAATACACCAAGTGGGTCAAGGTTATGCCTACTTTTTTGAACGATGGTGAAACAACAACCCTTTTTCTTTTCAACCAAGTCATTTCTCACTTTGGTATTCCTAAAGAGATTTTCACTGACCATGGCAGTCATTTTCAGAACTCCATGATGGCTGAATTGGCTCTCAAGTTAGGTTTCCGACAGAAAAATTCATCGCCTTATTATCCTCAGGCCAATGGGTAAGTGGAAGTTGTCAATAAATCCTTGAAGTCTATCCTGCAAAGGACGATCAATAAAGCTCAATCCAATTGGCACGTTATGTTGTATCCTGTGCTTTGGGCATTCTGGATGTCAGTTAATATTGCAACTAGTTTCACTCCTTTTCAACTGGTTTACGGATTGGAATCAATCTTCCCTGTGGAATGCGAAATTACTTCCCTAAAGCTAGTTTTTGAACTTCTTCCAGACACTACCAGTCTTGAAGAATGCGTCAATTATCTGGAAAATCTTGATGAGAAGTGTCGAGACGCAGCCACAATTAATGAAGCTCATAAGAAAAGGGTGAAATTTCAGTATGATAAGACTGTGCAACCTAGGTTTTTCTCTGAAGGTGACCTCGTCCTGGTCTATGATCAAGACAAGGATGCCTTGGGGGTAGGTAATTTTAAATCCATGTGGTACAGTCATTTCATCATTAAAAGATTCCTTAAAAAGGGATCTTATGAATTGGTTGATTTTATTGGAAATGGGCTCTATCTTAAGAAGTATTATGCATAGGCTTGTACCTAGAATTTGCCTTGGTTTGTACATATTTTATTTTTTGTGCATATGTGTCTATCAGTTTCTTTGTGACGTTGATATTTTTGATATGCCTCGATAGGTATCTATGGATGATATGATCTATTTAGGCTTTGTCGATGGTGCTAGTTGACATACCCGGAATTTGGCTTCCACGGCTTGGGTAATTTACTACCCATCTGGTCAGTTGTTAGTCTCAAGGGGCATATGTATTGGTCATTATCAATGGCATTTTGTTCCCTCTCTCTCCAACTGATGTTCATCCTGCATCAATCAAGTTTTTCATCCATTAAAATATTTGATTCAAAATTGTGTTGCGCATACGCGGGTTTCTTTCATACACAGTCGCGTATACACACGGCTTCAATATGGTCAACCCACATATACACAGAGGGTTAATCCAAAATTAATATTTCTATGGTCAAATGATCTGAAAACAGCTTGAATTGATTAATAATTAATTCACTAGGAATGAGTTTGAGGGGATTACTTGGAAGATTCGCGATGATTCAATTGAGAAATTGGGCAGATTGAAGTTGTTGGTTTTTTGCTCCAGATATTTTTTCTCCAAATGCCCAATGAAAAAATTACAAATTTAAGTCAAAAAGGTCTATCTATACCAAAATTTTAAAAAAATTCAAAACCCACTTTTATAAATTTTGTGTCTATTTTTTGAATTCGTGAAACTTAATGACCTTTTTGGCTTTCAAGTGCTGGGATAGGTTGTTTTCAGGACCAATTGAAGATTTTGAGCCGTTTTTTACTGCTTTGATTCCATGATTGCTAACCCGTCATGGCAAGTATTGTTTTCAGCACTGACATATAGGTTTAAGGAAATCCATTTTTTCTTACATTCTACATTCTAGCCTCCATACTGTGATATCTTGCAATAGGGTCGACCCCATCATGTTATGATTATTGAAACCATTTTCACTCGCCAATTTTAAAATCATGGTATGATGGTAGAGCCATCCTTCACATGGGCTTCCTAGTTAGATCCTCACTAGCATATGTTGGCCATGCTACAAAAATTGTGTAGGATCAGGAGTCATATTTATTCTCGCCATGACCTACGTGATGAAGCTTCATTCTTCTTCTTCTTCGCTATATTTTTGGATTTATACCCTAAAGGCTTCCTATTGTTTATTTTTTCTGCTACATTTCATGTTGACTACTTTTATCTTTTGGCTTTAAGTCGACTTCACTTGGACTCGTGTATAAGCCACTTTTTGAACATGTCTTCCTACAAAATCAACCTTGCAATAACTTAGCATCTTCAACTTGACACCCTTTGTTTGTGGACAAAACATTCCTTTGAGAGTCATTTACCAGTTTCACCACCTTACATTGAGCATAGGATTGTTCCAACCCCGGGAACTGGTGCATCTTTTTCCTGACACTCATTCTTTCCATTGTATTATAGGCATTCTTTTATTATTTTTCAGACTTTTAATATGAAAAACACAAAAGAAATAAATATTAAAAAAAAAGAGCAGGAATGGGACATTACTTCCATGTTTGATGGAAGCTAGAGTCAGTTGTGTCTCCCTTGAACAAAGCACAAAAATAAAAGTCTTTTCTCCATTGGGATGGGATTTAGTTTGACTTAGGAGAGCCATAACCTTTTATTGAGTCAGTACTCCCCTGGCTGGTTATCTCTTCCAATCATATGGAGGGTTTTTTCATGCCTCCTACATGAAAAGCTTATACAAAGTTATCATTTTTTGCCATATAGTCACATTTGAGTCATGATTTTGTTCAAGGGAAGTAAACCTATGTCAGCCTTTATGCAGTGTCTCTTGACTCATTTTTCAGTTGGCCATACCCAGGCTATCAGAGTTATGTTCTACCACATCAGCTATTTGGTCCTTTACTCGTGTTGGTTAAGAAGGTCTCCACTGACTTCTTACTGGTGGGTTGATCTTATTGACTTCGAAAAATTAATATGATAGTAAACATAGAACCGCACCTTGGCCCTATTTCCATCATTGATAGGTGACCTTGTGCTCAGCATTTGATCATCATCATGGGTCTTTAACTGAGCAGTTTCCCTTGTTTTCGATTTCATATTTCATTATCACACATTGGGATTCATGCAATACCTCGATTTCCATTTGACCCTATTAGTGGATTCCTCGCCTCTGTGTCAACTTTCATTATTGGTTGGTTCAGAGGGTTTCTACCGTGCGCTAGCTACATTTTGTGTATGCCGGAAACGTGCTTCGGGTTGGTTACTTCATATTTCTCCGTCTGATTCCTTCCAAATTATTGGCTTGCGGGTTAACTCACACTGGATTGATGTGGGATGCCTTAATTCCTTCCTTCCAAAAGATATTTTCCCATCGACTCTAACTCATTTCTCTGGGAACAAGGACTAGATTCCTTTTTCAGTACCTTAGGGTTTGAAGTCATTAGTGGAAGACTCCTTCGCTATCGACAGTGAGAATACATCAATGTCTCTTGATTGGTAGATTCTCTCAATTTTTCGACTTGAACTCATTCATTCGCGGTTATTGGATTGTACTGGGGTACCTTGACTCTCATCATCATTATCAGTGATTTGTCTCGCATTTGTTAATGGTATACATCAATGACTGGTAATCAAATGATTTCTCACATGGGTCGACTTCAGCTCATTTATTCCCATAGTGTAGAAGTGTACCATGGTGATCGGTGAAGACCTCGGGTTTGCATCAGCATGATTTGGTTCATTTGACATCTTCTTTAGTTTCCTTCCAGTGAAACCATCCACCTTATATTGCATTTCATCACAACAACATCTTATATGTTGGCACCCAAGTTGCGTGTAGTACCATTATTCCACTCTTTATGATTCGGTACTTGGAGATTTAATTCTATGGCTTTAGTGATCAGATATATTTCTCATCATTTGTTGTCAAGATAAATCCCCTCTGCAGACATAGGCGATCTCTCTAGCCCTTGAGTGGGTCTAGAAACACGAGATCCTTTCTAACGCAAATCTCTCTTAACTAACGTTTAAAATGCAATGAGGAAAGAGACATAAATACCTTTTTCCCAACGCTACACTTGGATCCGTTGATGGTGACCTCGATCCACGATCCTTGTAGGCATGTTTCCTGCTACTGATGGCACGCGAATACCTGCAGATGATCAAGAGACAACAACAAAAATGATACAATACATAATAAACGTAAACACTAGCTATCTAGTAGATCAAGGAGTATCAGAATATTTGAATAAACATTTAGAAAAATATAGAAAAAAAAACACAAGATGTTATTATTGATAAATTACAAAAGTAGAGCTTACAATACAGGCTTTGATTTTGGAGGTTTCCTTAGGTGAAAACATGAGTCCTTCACCGAAGCTCAAAAATAATTCCTTCTCCCAATAACTTAGGCTTTATCACAATGCTTACATGGAAAGGGATGAGAGTTCATACGAGTCAGACAATGATCAACCAAGCTCTAAACTTGAGGGAATGAGGGATGTGAATTTATAGGAAGGGAGAAGAGGTTGGGAGCCCATGAAAGGAGGAGGAAGGCCCAATTTTTAAGGGATGATCCCCCATGGATGAGATCAAGGCTCTAAAATCATAGAGCTCGACCTTATCACCATTGTTCAACAACCAACTCACCACCCTTGAGCTTCTAGAGGTCGAAGCTTCTCCTCCATTTGAGGAAGCACTGCCAGAAAGGGCATCAATGTGGTTTTCCAAGATATTAGGTCATTGACAGTGCTAGGAAAGAATTGTGAATAGGACATCAGCGCGGTCATGGCACTAGGAAGGGCGTTGACCCAAGAAACTAGGAATTTGGCCAAGTTTCTTCAGTAATCTTCCAAGGCAGTCTTATTTAGATCTTCAAGGGGATATGTTAACATAATTATTGATGGCGGAAACATTGCATAGGATCTGTCACATGGAATTACAGGATCAGGGATGGGAAAATTACCATGGTGAAAAATTAATGTGTAACAGATGCCCCCTAAAGCATGAAGGAAGAACAAGGAGTGATGGTTGAAATGCTTTCTGAACCAAGGCAAAGAAAAGATACCACCTCTGGAAAACCTACCAATTCAAACATTTTACAATATATGAAATCTCTGGTATGAATATGCCTAACCACATAATGTTGCACTAAGCATCAACTAATACATGAACCCACGTCATGGTCACATCCATCCATCTAAAAGAGATCATAGAAATGGATTTGTGGTATGGATGCAGCTATCTATATAGATAGGATCATGTATACAATCATGAATACTCAATAACTCCTCGCAGCCTGGACCAAAAATCAGATGTGACCCAAGGTCTTCACCACGATCTCAATCAACCCAATGTACAAATCTAGTCATGTGAATAAATGTGTTGGTGTCGAACATGGTAGAAACCACCTGATAAATGGTCAATATTGAGAATCGTTAATAGGTACAAGAGATACCACGAATAATGATGACATAACTCAAGGTACAACAACACAATCCACAAATGTGAATTAATGTGTTAAATTAGAACACTTTCAAAATCATTCAATCGAAGGACAATGATGTGAACTTGTCGCCAAACATGAAGAACTTTCCATTGAGGCATGCAATCTCCAAGGTATTGAACAAAATTTTCTAAAGCACCTTCCTGGATAATGACCTGAAGTCGACAGGAAGTGATTCGTCAGAGAAGGGCCATGATGATTCCCACATCATCGACACGAAACAATAGATATATTAAGATGATAGGAATGATTCGGGATTGTAATGAAGGAGGTCAGATAAGTAGAGGATGTTTGACAAAAATGACTTGTCTTCAACATATTGGCGGCACAACTCCGGAGTGTGGAAAATTTTGACTCAAATAGGATCAGAGGTCATGTTGACAAATTGGTAACCAAATTAGAGGCAAACGAATTTCCCAAACCCACGAAGGCAAAGTGACGAATGTAGGATGTCCCCAACCCAACACGAACTACATATGGGTGTCATGTTCAAGAGTGACAAGCTACCCAAAATACATATAGGATTTCACTTTCAATTTTCCCCCGTTATTGCTAACGAGTACCTCTTTATTTTTTATAGCCAATGTGAATAGGATAACATATGTTGAGTGTGTAAGTTCATTCTTTGAATGAATCCATCCTAGTAAGTTTAATGATCCCTAGGAAGGATAAATTCGGTCTCATCATGATGACAAGTCTTTTGTTGTTTCATCTTTAACGATTCCAACGAAAGGGAAACTCAGTAAATTTTCATGTTTAAGTAGTTTGAAAATAAACAAAAAGGAAAATCCATCATGTCCCTTGTCGTAAGTCGTCTCTTGAATCTGAAAAGGTGGAAAACAATATCTGAGAGAAACTCTTGACCATGTTCGATCAAGGTATTCCTTTTTTGTAAATAGTAAATCTCAACCCGAAAAGGGGTAAACGTATAATGATACCGCATTAATCAATTTACATTAACAAGTTCGAAATGAAAAGTACTCGACAATATTTTCATTTTTCGAGAGTCAAAAAAGAGTTGAAAGTTGACTCCAGGGGGGTTCCTTTTTCATAAACGTTTAACGAGCCCGAAAAAGAGATAAAATTCAACTCGTTTGCATCAGAAATGATAATCAATAGTGCGGAAGTCATGTATTGCACATAAACAACAAACATCATGGTTATCGAGGAAAACTAATAAAATATTGGTGAAAATTTTTCAAAAATCTATAAATAGACCAAAAAACAAATTCATTTTCACATTTCTATTTTGAGAAGAGGATTTTGTCCATTTTCCCTCTGAATTTCAAATCACCAATGTGGTCAATCTAGGACACCATTCGTCGATCCGACAACGTCAAGTAAGGTCTCTAAACCTCCTTTTCATTTTGATTCCATTCATTTGTCATTTTATTTTGGAAATAGGGAGATTAAGGGGAAAATTTAAAATTTTAAAATCGCTTGCGACCAGCATGATTTCGAGCTATCGGGGTCGCATTGGTCATGTTTAGCCCATTAGGGTAGCACACCACCAGCGCCGAATTAATTCAGACAGTTGCGCTAGCCGTGCGAAAGATTTTAAAACAAGAAATCCACCCAAGTCTGCCATTAATTTCTAAAATTACTCCAAATGAAAACTCCTAAAAATCCAATTGAACATATTTTGTAGGTGTTTTCGTCAAAGATGTTGGTCGAATGGAAAGAATGAGGCCATGAGGTGGAATACCACCAAGCTTTGCAAGATCAAAATTGCGTCAACGTTTTGCGCATTTGTGGTTTTTTGAAATTATTCCAAACATCCAATCTAAGAGCTCAACTGGATCTACTCCAATACTTGATCAGTATATGCGACGTGGACCAACAGTTTTTTTTCATCGGGGACCAAGAGTTATAGTTAAATGTGATGGACATTTATTTCATCACTGGAATGTCTAGTAGAGGGGAGAGGATCCAACTCTCTGGAGCTCGCTCAGTGGGTGAGAGTACCGGCATGGTCATCCAGAGATACTGTCCCAGGGCTCGGAAAATAGACAGCGGGAAGGTAGACATTTATTCCATAGAGTGATCCCCCTATGCATGATTCTTCATTGCATCACAAGAGTGGCAGAAGCCCAGGCATTGCATGAGGCAACAAAATATCAGTTCCAATACACGGTGGACTTCTTAGCCCCAACGATGTTCAACTGGTGTGAAGGGTTATTGGCTAACATGAAGATCCAGCTAACCAAGTGCAAGACAGGGCGACTAAAATAGTTCAGGTACGGGTCGATCCTGGTGACCTTCTTTCTAGAGAGAGTACCCCTATTCCAGTACTAGTGGCTAGAGATCCATGATCCAACCCCCAAAGATCCGAGGCTGATGAGATGGTGTGATAATATGCCCCGACAGGGTGGGGGCCAATAGATGCATTTAACCAAAGCCTTTTTCAGTTGGTTGTGTTGTCATCTTATCATATTTGATACCTACGCATATGTCCGCATCGACTTCAGAGAAGATCTGGGTCTTCCAATTCCACCAGGCACGCAGTGGACAGATGTAGGTAAAAAATATTTTTTTAACATTTTTACTTTTTGAATGTTTTTTGTTATGTATTCTGAAATGTAAACTTATGATGTGTTTACAGATATGGGTCCTCAGAGACCTCCAGGAATGTCACGAATTGCACGGAGGGTAGCCCATCCAAAAGAGGATGCTCCTTATGAGGAGGGAGCAAATATAGTAGTTGAGTTGGAGCAGACCCTGGTTAGCCTTACGAGAGGCATTCCAGAGTATGTTATGTTCGATGAAATTCCTATATGCCTTCAGAGACATACAATCGGAGTTCTGGGTAGACTGTGTCGATTACTCTAACGAGTAACTTAAGCATTCACCTACTACCATGAGCACCATGTGGGCGGATAATAGCCCTATTTTACATTTTTGTACTGATGTAGGCTCAGAGAGCCATTTTTTGTAATAGAACACATTTTTTTTTTATTTCGGATGTAACACACTTGACAGAATGATATATATATATATATATATGCATGTTTCTATGGCTACTTGTGTATCATGATGATGTCTTGATCTTACATATTGCACAAATTTCTATCTAATACATGGTTTGCTAATTTATCTGTTAATGTATTTAAACATCTTGGAATATGTTGATATGTGATAAAATCAAAACGTCTTTCCAATAATCCAGAACGCAAATACATATGAAAAATTTGAGGATTGCGCACAGAATAATGCTCATTTAATTGTAACACAAAAAGTTGTGAGTAACTTAACAACCAAATCTCTAATCCCAAGATCAATGGCATCTGATAATAGCTTGATCACCGCACTATACTTAGAAATATTTTTATTTTCTTGATCCAAACAAATACCTTGTAAATTAATCAACTCGTCATTAGGAGAAAAGAGTGCCCGTGTTGCGGGAGACAGGTTTTTTGTGCTATGGCAAGCGCCATCAACAAAACCAACGCAATGATTCAAATAAATCTACAAACCAAGTGGAACACAACGTGAGCAGAGGAAAATTTTCTGCAAGGCAAACAATCACACTAAAAAATAAACTTAAAGCACAATAATGAATAAAAAACTAATGTACAAAGTATCACACTTATGATTAAGCGTAATATTTATTCAGATAGAGCCCATTTCGGAGCTCAGCCAATGGATTTCCTTCGTAATTAGCTAGCTCATAGGCTCCTTTCTCTAATACAAGTTGAATGATATAGGGCCCATGCCACATTGGCACGAGCTTTCCTATTCCCAACTTATCATGGGCTTGGTCATAAAGCAAGACAAAGTCACCTTCAGAGAAAATGTGGGGGGTGACGGATTTTTCATATTGGACCTCAACTGGTCATTTATGCGCTTCAAGAACTAAAGCATCAAGCCTTTGGGTCTCGTCAAGATGCTCGAGGTACAACAAACGTTCCTCTTCCAGTAAAGTACCAAGAAGTAGTTCAATAGCTATCTTCAGAGAAGGAATCTCCCACTTGATCGGGAGTGTGGCCTCTAGATCGTACACCAATTGGAATGGTGTGAATCCAATGGAAGTATTAGTAGAGGTTTGGTATGTCCACAGAGCTGATAAAAGCATGAGGTGTCAGACTCTTTTTTTCTTACCAATGGTGAGTTGAAACATAGTCACCAAGCCTTTGTTGACAGCCTCAACCTGGCCAATCGCCTGTGGATAGTAAGGGGTGGAGTTATCGTGACGTAACCCAAACTGAGCAGAGATTACGAAAATGAGTGCCATGATTAGTGACAATCCCCTTCAGGGCAAACCTAACTATGACATGATTGAACAAGAATTGTACTGCAGTTATACCTTCATTATCATATGTAGGCATCGCATTCACCCATTTAGTGAAATAGTCAACAAAAACAATGATATAACCATGCCCCACGGACGAACGAGGGTCACAGTTCATAAAATCTATGCCCCATTTCACAAAAGTTCCGATGGTCACAACTGGGTGAAAGGGTGAGGGTGGGGTGGGCTCCTTCTGAGAGTAGATCTGGAAATCATGGCATTTTCGTACTGCAATAATGCAGTCTTTAAAAATGGATGGCTAGAAATACCCTGCACGAAGGATATTTTGAGCGGTAGCATAACCAGACATGTGACCACAACAAGCCCTAGAGTGGTAGTCATTGAGAGATTTCTCAGCTTCCTTGGGAGTCAAACATCGACGGAGGATAGAGTTAATACTAGTGCGATAGAGGGTGTCTCCAACGATACCGTAAGGTTGGAACTGGTAGAAAATCCATATTTTCTCAGTGTATGATAGCTCTGGCCAAAAATTTTGGGTCTGGAGATATAAAATGATGTCTCCATACCATGGATCAATATTACTAATGATAAAGAGAGTCTCAACGGGGATAGACTCATCAAGAGGAGTGGGATCATATGTCGTGGGAAGATCACAGATCAACTCAGCAAAGACCGAGGATTTATTAGACTTAGTAGCAGTTAATTCTAAGTCAAACTCTTGAAATATGATGATTCATTTCGATTACTTTCCCCCAAGAAACTGACATGTGAGAATGTAATTCATGGGGTTTCAATCAAAAATCACCAAAGTTTTGCATAGGAGAATGTAGTGACGAAAATGTTGAACAGCATGGACAGCAACTAGTGCAAGTTTCTCTACATGAGTGTAACATGTATCAGTATCAAAGAGATTGCAGCTCAAGTAGTACACTACATGCTCTTGACCATCATAATCATCCTGATCCAGCACCATACTGATAGTGTTGTCGGTGGCAGCCAAATACAGGCAATAATTGCGGTGATAATTTGGAGGATGCACTAGCAGAGCAGTAATGAGGGCTTTTTTCAATGCATCTAAAGAGATTTGAACAATTTCATCCCATAAGAATGGGATTCCCTTTTTCAATAATCTTGTAAATCCTTTAGCAAGCTCAGCGTAATTCAGTACGAAACGACGGAGGAAATTGGCTTTCCCCAATAAACTCTGCAATTGATGAATAGAAGAGGGAGGAGGAAAATTGACAGTTGCCTCGACTTTAAGAGAATCGATGCGGATGACTTCTTTGGACACCAAGAAACCTATAAGCCAATCGCATTCGACACCGAAGACACACTTATGAGGATTCAACCTGATATTATAGTGTCGACAGCGAAGGAAGATAGCTCTAAGGTGTTCCAGGTAATATCGACGCTTTGCGGAATGAGCAGGAAAATCATCGAGATATGGCTGAACTATGTTCTTGATGTCATGAAAATCATAAGACATAGCTCGTTGGAAGGTGGCTCCAGCATTCTTCAGGCCAAAAGGGATCCTTTTATAAGTTAAAGTCCCCAATGGACAGAAAAACGTGGTTTTGTGTTGATCAGCAAGAGTAATGTTAATCTGGTTATAGCTAGCGAAACAGTCCATAAAGGAAAAAATCTCACTTCCGACACATTCATCAATGATCTGGTTGATAAAAGGAGTGGGGTAATTTTCCTTAGGAGAGGCTCAATTGATATCACAGTAATCAATGCAAACCCAAATGGTCCCTTGATTATTATTGAAAGTAACAATATTTGAGACCCAATTCGTCAATGGTATGGGGTAAATAAAACCAACTCTTAGAATTTTGTCAACATCACCCTTTATGGCAGTAGCCTTTCTCGGGTTCACAAGATGAAGCCATTAATGAACGAGATTCAAATCTGGATAGGTGGGAATTTCATGCACAACGATACTTGGATCAATGTCGGGCATTTCTTCGTATGACCACACGAAAACATCACATAATTCCTGAAAAAAGTTCAGTATATATCTTGATCTCATTGGGAGAACAAGACGCACCAATATGAACATTCTCGACAATCCTTGGTTTGACAAAGATGTCGATCAGAATTGTTAGAGTGATAAAACCAGCTTTTAGGATTTTGTCAACTTCACCCTTTATGGCGGTAGCCTTTCTCGGGTGCACAAGACGAAGTCATTGACGAACGGGCTTCAAATCCAGATAGGTAGGAATTTCGTGCACAATGATACTTGGATCAATGTTAATCATTTCTTCATATGACCACGCAAAGGCATCGTAGAATTCATGAAAAAAGTTCAATATATATCTTGATCTCATCGGGAGAAAAAGATGCACCAATATGCACATTCTCGATAATATCTGTTTTGACAGAGATTTCGATTGGAATGGTCGGAGTGATATTTCCCATATTCCCTTTAGACAACACTTCATGAATCAACGTTGGACTCTAAAGTGGGTCAGTCGGTACTGGAGAAGCATGGGATTCCAGATAGGTGGAGATGTCACCTAGGATTTGGAGAAATGAGGAACATTGATGCCCATTATCCCACGGATATTCTTCAAGACACATTACCTCCACGATACTCTCGTCGGTGGGGAAAGTCTCATTCAAGGGATCAATAGAGTCCCAAGAACCAAACCAGGGAGACTAAGCATAAGTGTCTAGAGAGGAAACTGAATGAGTGTTGGTTTCAGATGCAGCCTCAGAAGCCGTGAGAATACTTTGATACATTTTCTATGCTGGGCTTAGATGCATAACGTCACCAAAAATCTCAAGCTGGTCAGGATTGGGAACAATCCATGGATCATTACCAGGAAAAATCATATTGACGGAGGCGACATTCGGAGGTGGAAGCAGAAAAACTCCCATAAGGGACGAATCTTTGAACAGACCCGGCCCAATGTTCTCATAAGGAATAGCAGCCTTCCCAACATATAGAATTTTTCCTACGAAATAATTAGAGGGGAAGAAATCCAACTGATCGATAGTCGCTTTCTTCCCTTGATGAGGGAAATGGAGGAAGCGAAAGAGGGTGGAGACCACGCAAACCATAGTGTTTGTCCAAATACATTTAAGAAGGAGATTATAGTTCAAGTTGGCGTCTACCACTTCGACTTCTATACGTGGGACGGGATATCGCCCTCTGGTTGTAACGCAGACCGTTAGCGACAACTCCTACATTTAACGATGTCAAAACATGTCTCTAGCCTAGACCACTAAATATTCTCGTTAATTCCAATGCTCCTTAAGGTAAATTGGGTTCATTTTAAGTTATTCTTGATTAAATTTTCGGTTTCAAGGCTCAAAAAAAATGTCACCTGAATCCTTATGGTGCAGACTAAATGCAAAAAAGAAATATTTTCATTTATAAGAATCCTAAACTATTTAGGGAAGAGAGACAAGAAAAATGCAATCAATCCAGCAAGAATAATGCCCCCCAAACTAGTTCAAAGTTACGAAATGCAATGCTTTTCAATTGAATTCTCTTTTCCCAAAAAATGCAACTTATTGAAAAATGAAAATGGTTTTATTTTCACTAAGATACATGAAAATATATATAATTTTTATCTTCCACTTTGAAATGTAATCAAAAGAAAAACAAATGAACGAAAGAAGAAATGCAAATCCTTTCACTTTTTTTTTTCAATCGAACCAAACAAAAATCGCTTTAAAGAATGCACGAATGAAATGCTTTTCACTCTTCTTAAAATAATAAATATAATCTAAATAACAACCAAAATGAAAAATCACTTCCAATTTCTTTTGAATTTAGACGAAAAACACACTCTTCTAGACTTGTGCGCCAAGCAATTTGTAATCCTGTGCTTGAAACCAAATAGAAGGGAAAATTAGAGATGCATAGATGACCAAAGCATACAACAATTTACTTCGAAACAAGGCAAGAACAATGCGACAAAGGGTGTTTGAAATGAAGAATAATTACCAAACTTACAAAAAAATCAAAGAGACGAAAAATACTCACTCAGAGAAGATAGGTAAGTCAAACACATAGCAAGGAGATCAATAAGATCTCACAGACTCCCTTCAAGCGTTAGGACACACTAGAAAAAAAATGGAAACTTAAATTTTCCTAGGACTGAGATCAATGCTTCTATGCTAAGAATAAGGGTGTTGAAATGCCAATCAATATGGTTGTACTATATAGAACAATGCTACTATGTAAACAGAAAGGGCGTTGGTCGCTAAAAACAAGGAAAAAATAAAAAGAGTCTCACACAAACACCGGACCTAACACAGTGAAGTGACTATCAATCCTTAAACAAGATGACAGAGGCCTAAGCAGATTTAAATTTCAAAAATCAGTGAAATTGATCCAAGATTAGTTTGAGGAAGGAGGACTAAAAGGCTAAAGCTCCCCAGCGGAGTCACCAGTTCTATTGTCAAGATAAATCCCCTCTATGGACAGATTTGATCTCTCTATCCCTAGAGTGGGTCTAGCAACACAATATTCTTTCTAACGCAAAGCTCTCTTAACTAATGTTTACAATGCAATGAGGAAAGAGACAAAAATACCTTTTTCCCAATGCTACACTTGGATCCGTTGATGGTAACCTAAATCCATGATCCTTGTAGGCCTGATTCTTGCTATTGATGGCACGTGAATACCTATGGATGATCAAGAGACAACAACAAATGTGATACAATACATAATAAACGTAAACACTAGCTATCGAGCAGATTAAGGAGTATCAGAATATTTGCATAAACATTTAGACAAATATAGAAAGCAAACACCAGATGTTAATATTGATAAATTACACAAGGAGAGCTTACAACCCCGGCCTTGATGTTGGAGGCATCCTTAGGTGAAAATATGAGTCCTTCACCAAAGCTCAAAAATAATTCCTTCTCGTGAACACTTAGGCTTTATCACAATGCTAGCATGCAAAGGGATGAGAGTTCAGATGAGTCTGACAATGATCAACCAAGCTCTAAACTTGGGGGAATGAGGGATGTGAATTTTATAGGAAGTGAGAAGAGGTTGGGAGCCCATGAAAGGAGGAGGAAGGCCCACTTTCTAAGGGATGATCCCCCATGGATGAGATCAAGGCTCTAAAATCAGAGAGCTCAACATTATCACCACATTTCAACAACCAACTCGTCGCCCTTGAGCTTATATAGGTCGAATCTTATCATCCATTTGAGGCACTGCGAGAAAGGGGATCACCGCAGTTTTCCAAGAGATTAGGGCGTTGACAGTGCTAGGCTATAATTGTGAAGAGGACATCAGCGCGGTCATGGAACCAGGAAGGGCACTGACCCAGGAAACTAGGAATTTGTCCAAGTTTCTTCAATAATCTTCCAAGGCAGACTTCTTTGGATCTTCAAGGGGACATGTTAAAATATTTCTTGATGGTTGAAACATTGCACAGGATTTGTCACTAGGAATTTTAGGATCAGGGACAGGAAAATGAGCATGTGACAAATTACTATGTAACAACATCATTTATCAGTTCTTCTATATGTGATACTATGACATGACCTTGATATGTACTTTTTGAGGTTGTGATCAGATGATCCACTATGTACTTTGCAGTTTATTTTGTAATTTTATACATATTGTATCCGCTCGATAATTGATATGTGTACATGCTTTACTTTCACTGAGCATGGGTATGCCCGCCTCAGACATGAGCTTGCTTTCTAATCTCTTCCATTGGTTTTTTGGCAGGTTGAAATCTAGTGAAGTCCTCCCAATTCCTCACATGATTCTTCTTATACACTTAATACATTTCGGCCATCATGTACCCTTTCTGAACTCATATATTGGGGGGCATATATTATAGCATCATTTCTCACCTCTATATACTTGATGCTCTATGTTATGGCCTTGGGCATCCCTTTCCCTTCAAACTTGGTCCTTTACCTAAAAAACATTATTTTTAATTCCATATGTGACTCTGCCCTCTCAAAGCACATGCACACGCAGGTCCAGTTATACCCAACCCGTGTATATAATTTAAAATATGGAAAAATATATAATTCCCTATTTTCTAGGCAGGGTTTAAGGGTTACACCAGAAGCCTACCTACAAGAACCCGTGGCCAAACTATTTCCCAACTGAAAAAACTATTTTGAGGAATTATAAATACACCTCATTGGAAGGCCTAAAGCGGAGAGAGAGATAGGTATTGATACTGTAACCATTTAGTCCCTGATAAAGTTTGATTTATCCATGTGCCTCCTAGACTTCCCAGATTGTGTAAACCCTTGTTTCCCTCATAGAGATGTTCACCCCTCTTATGTGACATCCTTTTGTATGCTTATGCTTATGGAAGGATGTCACATAAGAGGGGTGAAAATATCTATGAGGGAAACAAGGGTTTCCACAATATGGGAAGTGCAGAGGCACAGGGATAAATCAGACTTGATCAGGGACTAAATGGCTATAGTATCAATACCTATCTCTATCTCCCCTTTAGGCCTTCCAATGAGGTGTGTTTATACTTCCTCAAAATAGTTTTTCCAGTCTGGAAACAGTTTGGCCATGGGCTCCTGTAGGTAGGCTTCCGGTGTAACCCGTAAACATTGCCTAGAAAATAGGGAATTTTATATATTTTTCATATTTTAAATTATATACGCGGATTGGGTATAACTGGACTTGCGTGTGCACGTGCTTTTGAGAGGGCAGAGTCACGTATGAAATTCAAAATAATATTTTTAAGGTAAAGTACCAAGTCTGAAGGGAAAGGGTTGCCCAATTCCATAACATAGAGCATCAAATATATAGAGGTGAGAAATGATGCTATAACACCGATAGGAAATTTAAATAATTTGACAACTAAGAAGTAAATTTAAAGTGAAATTTTATATCCTCGTGATTTTCTACTACAAGAGAAAACCATGAGGGATTCTTCTCAAAAATGTCTTTGCACGATCGAACAAATCATCTCCATGCTCGCTTGATCTCGCCATGATCTCTTCTCGAAATTTGCTTGACTGCGAAATGTCATATCTAGAGTTTACTTCTAGTTTGACTTCTATATATTTAGATATTTGTATCTTTCTAGATTATGACGATAGGTGGACATCCATGTGTGGAAAAGTTGTCATATGCAGGTACCTTTGATTCATTTTTGGTGCATTGAAACTTGTCTAACCATGGAGATGGTTGCAAAATTCTACATTAGCTGCGAAATGAGCAATATTATGTAATTGTAGAGATTTTTTAATTATATTTCACAAAGAAACAATGGATTTTAAAATATGGATTATTAATACATTTTATATGCTTGAGTAAGTCTGTGATCACCTTGATTAGGCTGCAACTGCAACAAATCACGAAGGTATGGATCTGCTCATTCTTCTGTCTGCGCTACTAGGAAAGCTACAGGGTCTATGAAACAGCTTATTAGCAGCTTAATAGATCACGGAGAGTGGTTGCCATCCACGCTCCTTTCATCCTTCCTCTCTCGTTGGTCAAGTAACTTCGTACCTCTCCTTAGCAGTCAAGTGTGCTAACGCACCCTGTAGATTTTTCACCATTAGGAATAGATGAATGGAAGTCGGGTCACAAAAATACAAAGGAGAGGAAAAAGGCTAGTATAAAAGAAAAAAAAAAACGACTTCAACAAATACATCATAAAGAGAAATAGGCTTAAATTGAGAGAAAGAGGATGGATTGGACTACTTTGAAATTCATGCCAAAAAAGTGGCATTGATGGACCCTGTCACTCTTGAATGTTTATGTACATACCTTAGCATTATCACTAGGTTGAATTCAATTAGCTTCCAAAAAGAACCGTAAAAACTTATTAATAAATAATTCAATCCTAAGGCTTTGTCTGGCTTAAGAGACCATATTGTAGGCTTGACCTCGTCTTCTTGATTTCCATTGTAAGGGAGGAATTATATGTTGTTGTTATTAATTATGAAATATTTTCTATCATCTCATCCACTTCTCCAAAATTCAGGTCTAAGGGAGCTGAATCTAAAGATTAAAAATGATGGACAACTTCTAATGTAATATCTTCAAAGTTTATTAGCATTTGTCCCTCTTCAAATTTTATGGATTGGACATTATTTATTCATTAATGAGTTTTTGTCTAATTACAAAAAAAATAGGTTTTTTTCCCCATTTGATTGCCATAAGTATGTTGATTTAATTCTCCACTCAACTTCATGGGTTTGAATAACTTTTCGATATGAAAAGTGAGCTTCTCTTTCTTGTAAGAGCATCTAAGAAGAGATTTATTTCCCAACTATTTTTTATTCGATGTATTTTAGGGAATCCTTGCATGTTATTAATTCTTTCTCAACAAAGGTGTGGCAATAATTCACCCACAATTTCATAGAAAAATTGATGAGTTTAATTGTATATTCCCATACATATGTGGGGGATCCTTTAATCCAAGTAGCCTAACATGAATTAATACATTCATTTCCTCTATATTTTGAATCCAAGGTGGTTGAATATGGAAGGAACCAGCCTGAGATTCTTTTTCTCTATTAGTTCCAGGTTGATGGGATGATGATCTAAGGTTGACCTAGAGATGACACTAGAAGAAATAATGATCATATCCAAGAGGAAGGGATGACGAATTAGAAACTAGTCAATTTTGACTATAATTTTGTAACACTCTCTCCCACCCCCTCGGGTTATTCTTAGGTAGTGAGGGTGTTATCTCAAAATTTACCCGATCTCCAAGGTCTATTATGAAGATGAGGTCACAAAAATCATATTTTTCCTATCCTCCTCAAAACTTAACACAAACACCACCTTCATGTTAGGCTCGTTGATATATTTCTGATGATATAAATTTTATCTCAATTCGATACCTGGTTTGAAAGTTGTGACCATTTGAAAATTGAGCCCCTTTCAACCCCCACCATGTCAGCATGCCTCACCATGTGGCATTTCCAAGTGGCATACGTCGCTCTACCACATTGCACAATTCCCATGTGGATCCCCATCATGTCATAACCCCATTGCACCTCACGTCATTCCTTTAGAACAATCCCTTTTAAAACCTCAACAATGCGACATCAATTTACACGTCAATTACCATGAAGATTTATCATTACATGCTCTCTGTGAGTTGCGCCATCATTTCAAGGGTATACCACTTCAACCCTTTGTGTCACAATGGGATGTGAATATTTACATTATGTAACAGGGTGGTTCCCATTTCATGGGTTTCATCTACCACATCCTGCTACAAATAGTTAGTACAAAATACCATCAAGGTTTTGCGATTTGCAGTGACGTCCAAGAAATGTTAACTCCACATTGGCGCCACATATCACCTTCAACCCACATGCCACCACATGCCACCTTCCATGTCATTGACCTATCCACATCACTGGTCTCCTTTCTCATTGTTGACATCATGTCGACATAAGGGTCACATCACCCTACCACATCGTATCCTATGATGGTGCCATGTGTCACCAAAAAAGTACCCTTTGGCCATCCAATAGGGCTGAATAAATTTGTTACATGACATGCCACATGGGAACCATGTAATCTTAATTCCACATCACCATCGACATGGTTTCCACATAGATCTTCCATCCTATGTGCACCTACCATCTCGGACTTTGCCTAAGGGTCCCATATGGCCAGAACCTTCATGAAAAACCATTATTTTATGTTGTAAGAGATTTGGGGGGTTGACATTGAATTATTTTTCACACGTCCATGTCATCATGCCATATAACCAAGCACTAGAACCATACCTTATACCAATCAGACACAGTGTGGCATGAATTTTCACATCGGTCAATGAGAATAAGCCTTTCCCATTCTTTATGTCAATAAAACCCCTTCTAAAAATTATTAATACATGATGTTGGTGAGGGAGGTGTGGTGTGATGTGAAGTTTCACATCAAATAATGGGAATAAGTTTGTCTTGCACCTTCTATCAACAACATTCATCCCAGCATGACTAATTCAGTCCACTTAGCGAGGGACGCATAGTGTGATGTAAACATTCATCTTAGACAACAGGGATATTCCCATCTTGTGTCATCATCTATATCTCCAATTTTCAAAGATCTTACATATATAGATTCAAAGGCTTATTTAGCCGAAATATAGGCTTGTGCAAGCCATGCACAAAATTAGAGACTAAAAGGATCTCCTAAGGCTCTACTGAGCTTTCCTTGGTTCTGAATGTGACCTAGCACACTCCCACAACAATAATGAAACATTACACAATTACATATGTATAAATAAACTACCATAGACAACACACATGGTTCTTAACTCATCATATACATAACAAAATAAGTTATTGCATTAATCAAGATAGGGAACCTTTCAATTTATAAGTGTCCCAACCATTAGAGCATTGATATTTAACAGTTAACTACATGTCTTCATGCAACCAATCATATTTTCATATATAATCAAGAACATTCATATCATCCACATAAAGCTATTATTTCAACTTAGCCAAAATATCATTCATAGTAGGTTTCCCATCAATTACATGTTGTACTTTTCAATAACCATTTATGAGTTAAAACAAAGTCATACTCTAACAAAAAAACAACCTAGTCATGCAAGCACTCAATGGTTTATTAACCCTTTTCAGCAAACACCCCTGTGGATTGCCACCCTACCTAGTGGTTTTGCATCCTTACAAAAAGCACCTATGTGGTTTATAAGCCTACTTTGCAAGTACTTAGTGACTTATCAACTTTCTCAGCAAGAACTTAGTGGCTTATCAACACTTTTCAGCACTTAGTGGTTTATCAACCTTAGGTCCGAATGCATTCTCGCACACTCCCACGGCGATAATGAAACATTACATAATTACATGTATAAATAAACTATCATACACAACACACATAGTGATTAACTCATCCTATGCATAAAAAAGTACATCACTACATTAAACAATATAGTGAACCTTTCAATTTATAAGCATGCCAACCATCAAAGCATTGGTATTTAATAGTTAATTTAATTTCTTCATGCAACCAACCAGATTTTCATATTTATCCACATAAATCTAGTATTTCAACTTAGCAAAAAGATCATTCATAGTATATTTCCCATCAAGGAGATGCAATACTTTGCAATAACCATTTAGGAGTCAATGCAGAGCCATACTCTAACCAATAACAACCTAATCATGTAATTATTTACATTCAAATATGCATGAGTCTTGGAACTTATCTAAATGGCTAGAAATGGTTGGAAATTGAAGGTGGGACTTCAACTCTCCACCCAACCATAGGTCATATGCACCACAATATTTCTTCTAGTTTTCCACCCTTGAGCCATATCCATAATCCAAGGGATTTCTTTCTCAAGGATTCAACCATATTCAGTGTTGAAAATGCAACAAGATGATGGAGCTTAGTGAAAAGAAGTCGCCTTCACTAAGTGGGCCCGCAGGCTATTTTTGGCGCAAAGTCTATTTTTAGACTATGTCTATTTTTAGACATATGGATCATGGTCTATGAGTTTCAGGATGCTATTTATGGATGATTGGTCGAGTTGTTAAAAATAGATGGACCTCTATTTTTAGACATTGGGCGGTTTCTATTTTTAGACTGCCGGGCTAAAAATAGAACAGTCAAATATTATTAACCCTTAATAATATTTAGACTATAAACATTATCTTATCCTCTTGGAGCACTTCAATTTGATGCTTGGATGTGGCACATGCAACTGACAGAAGGAAATACACTTTTCCTAAGGGTTAGTTGAGCTATTGCATGGTTGACTTCAGTTAGAACTCATGTGGCAGAGTTTGGTGGAGTTGATGAGACAGTTGGTGGAGTTGTGTTCGGTTTAACTTAGTTGAACTAGTTGTATTTAGTCTAACTAAAAAATACACTAGTGATGAGTGGTGTGAATTAATTATTAATTAATTCACTAATTATTAACTCATAAATGAAATAAAGAACACATCAGTTAACTGCAATGCATGGACAGTTCAGTGGAGACCAGTGTTAGAGGTGGGTGAAAGGGTGAGTCTACTATCAGTTGTGACTATAGCTGTGCATGAGATTTGCACACACATTGATTGAGATTTCCAATGAGGATTGCGCAGTACAAGCGAGTGGGATTCGAACTTGGATCTCATCATTATTCATCTTGGATTGCGCAGTAGAGGCAGGTAGACTTGTGGAGGAGATTTGAACCTGTGACTTGTTCATCTTCCATGCTAGTTTGTGTGTAGCATGTGAGATAGTGCTGAGAGCTGTGAGAGCTTTGTGGTATGTATTGTTACATGTTCTCTGTCATTATAATATACAGATAGTTGGGGGTTTTCATCTGTATGCTTTCCCCATTACATACTGTGTTATATGTGTGCTTGACTATGTTTTAATGTGCGCATGCGACTGCTTCTATTTCCGCATATTGATGATCAGTTGTAGAAGAGGTTATGTATATGCATGAAGCTTAAATAGTGTGTAATCAGGATAATCTCGGTGAATAATTTAGCTATTATTCAAATTTCTACATGGTATCAGAGCGAAATTGATCATCGGATCTATTACAGTGATTACAATTTATTTTGGTAGACAGAGTCTGTAAGCGGGCCAGGTAGCCTCTGGATCCATCCTTTATATGAAAGGTGATATATCCAGTAAATGCCCCTACAGTCGATCTCTGTGCTAGAAATAATTTTTTCTCACAGATCGGAAGCGATTGAGTTTTGAGCTGGTGGAATTCGAATTTGCAGCAGGATTTGGAATTCGAATTTGCAGAAGTTTTCTTGGTGTCGAAGTCAAAATGACTTTCAACGGATTGCGACTGGAGTATGCCCTTGAGGGCAGCTCGAATTATGTTGCATGGAAGGACATAATGGAGGCGGTATTAGATGATAACAGGGTGAAGGAGTTCATAGAAGCTGAGGTCCCAAAGCCTACTGATGCTGCTCAAGTTGAGGCTTGGAAAAAGAAGATGGAAAAATGTCGAAGGATTCTGTTGGAGGGCGTGAAGGATCACATTGTATCCAGCATGCATGGAAAATATTCTCCATACTTGATGTGGAAAGCATTGACAGATTTATTCCAAAGAAAGAGCGACCAGAGGAAGTTGGCACTCAAGGATAAACTCAGACACATAAAGATGGAGAAAGGCGGCAGTATGCCCAAGTATCTCACGAAGTTCATCCAATGCAGGGATGAGCTGGGAAGTGTGGGGGTGACTGTATATGATGAGGAATTGGTGAGCTTGGCTCTCCTTGGTCTTCCGAAGAGTTGGCATGCCTATCATGATTCTGTCAATGGTCGGGAGAAATTTCCAAGATGGGAGCGAATTTGGTCGGATCTTGTGCAAGAGGAGATAAGGCGGAGTACCAGGGACGGATCTTCATCAAAAGCATCTGATGAAGAAAATTGCGCTTTGGATGCCAAAGAAAAGAAGGGGAAGAGCAAGAAAGCTTCTCATTCCAGTGCGAAAGGCAAGAAGCAGGACATGTCCAAGGTGAAGTGTTTTCACTGTCACCAACACGGACATTATGCCACAAATTGTCCACAGAAGAAGAAAAATAAACAGGCTTCTGGATCTGCAGCTGGAGAGGCCTTAACCTCACAGTTTGAGCTGGATTTTTCACTGATCACATGCTTGGTCTCAAGTGTCATGGGATCAGTATGGTTCTTGGATAGTGGTGCGTCTTTTCACATGACTGGAGATCAAATTTTTTTTTCAGATCTGGATGAGAAAGATCTTGGAGTGCACATCGAGATGGGCGATGATGGTAGATACAGTGCGACCGGTATCGGTACCATTTCCTTTAAGAGGGAGTTTGGTAAACCCTTTGTATTGAAGGATGTGATGCATGTTCCAGGATTGAAGAAGAATCTGATCTCTGTGGCGATGTTAGAAGAAAAGGGGTACGATGTTGTCTTCAGCGAAGGAAAGGCTTTCCTGCACAGTAAGACAACTGGAGAAACCCGAAATATAGGGGTTCGAGTCAACAACCTTTATCAGCTGCAAGTAGATGGTTGCGCAGCAATGGCATGCAAGGTGGAAGGAGTGGTGAGCTGGGATGATGGCAAGCTGTGGCACCGGAGATTGGGCCACCTTCACCATGGAGCTTTGAAGATACTACAGCAGATTTCTACTGGGCTTCCTAAGGGCACCTACAAATGGACAAGGCAAGGGTGTACTGTAGTAACTTGTGAAAGCCACCTTTCACGAGAAGGATAGTCGTGCCACGACGATCCTTGAGAGAATTCACACAGACGTGTGTGGACCTTTCTCAGTAGCTTCGACAGCAAAGCACAGGTACTATGTGATATTTGTTGATGATTATTCTCGGAAGTGCTGGATCTTCTTCATGCAGAAGAAGAGTGAGACATACTCAAAGTTCTGTGAGTTCAAGGTGTTGGTTGAGAAGGAATCGGGGAAGCATGTGAAGGCTCTTAGGAGTGACAATGGTGGTGAATTCATCTCTGGTGAATTCAAAGACTTTTGCAGTGCAGAAGGGATTCGAAGAGAGCTCATAGCACCCCATAACCCACAGCAGAATGGGGTTGCTGAGCGGAAGAATAGAACGATCGTGGGTGCTGCACGGGCGATGTTGCATGATCAGGGCCTACCCCTTCACTTGTGGGTGGAGGCATGCAATACTGTAGTATATGTGCAGAACTGTTGTCCTCACAAGATACTTAGCATGAGTACACCGGAGGAGGCGTTTTCTGGCAAGAGGCCTGATATTTCCCATTTGAGGATTTTTGGTTCACCTGTCTACATGCATGTGATGAAGGATGCCAGGAAGAAGCTGGAGCCGACCGCAGAGGTTGGGATATTTTTGGGGTAAACTGATTCACCCCACAACTATCGTGTGTATTTTCCAGACAGTCGCAAGACTGTTGTGCGATGGGATATCAAATTTCAGGAGGAGAAAACAATGTAGTGTTCGCTTGAGAGGGAGCCACACTTACATGCAGATGAGGAGCTATTAGTTCCCAAGGATGAGTCTCGGGATGTGGATCAACCACAAGATGAGGTTCATGGAGTGGAAGAGACCACTCATACAGCGCTAACCATCAGAGGGCGCAAGCGCACTACAGAAGCTGAGCGACTGGCTCAAGATGCAGAGAAGATTGTAGGACCACCTACAACACAGCGCAGACAGAGACAGTCACCGGATCGGTACACTGGATACATGGCTCTTGTGAGCAAATGTGTCGTGACAGAGCCATCCTCTTTCGAGGAAGTCATGGAGGACCCCCACAACGGTAGATGCTGCGGTGGAAGAGTACGATTCGATTGTCGAAAAATGGCGGGAGATTGTCCCAAGACCGGAGGGGAAATCAGTGGTGGGTTCGCGATGGATCTACAAAGTGAAGCAGGCGGCTGACGGGAGTGTGGAGAAGTACAAGGCAAGATTTGTTGCCCGAGGCTTCTCACATATAGAGGGGATCGATTATGAGGAGACTTTTGCACCTGTCGCAAGGTACTCTTCCATACGGACGATCCTAGTTCTCTCAGCGCAGATGGGGTGGCACATCCATCAGATGGATGTGAAGACTGCGTTCCTCAACGGAGTCATTGAGGAGGAGGTGTACATAGAGCAGCCCGAAGGTTTCGAGATCTTCAGCAGTGAGTCGCATGTGTGCAGACTCAAGAGAGCACCGTATGGGTTGAACAAGCACCTCACAAGCTGTACACATGGATAGACAGTTCCCCCCCACCGGACTCTTTTTTTTTTTGGATTCTCCAAGAGTGAGGCGGATCCTAACCTATACCAGATTGTGGTGGAGGGTAAGTTGCTGATCATTGTACTTTATGTAGATGATTTGATTCTGACGGGTGATGAGCTATTGATACTTTTATGCAAGGAGGATCTTGCTATAGAGTTTGAGATGAAGGACTTGGGCCTCCTTCATTATTTCATGGGATTGGAAATTTGGCAGCGCAGTGATGGACTGTTTGTTTCTCAAGGTAAGTATGCCCGGGAAATACTGGAGAATTTCAACATGCATGGCTGCAAGCCTGTTGATACTCCTCTTCCTAGAGGTTGGAGGAAGGAGGATGCTACTTCAGCGGAGGTAGTGGATGCCATTGTTTATCGACAGTTGGTGGGGTCGCTTATGTATCTGGTCAATACACGACCCGATATATGTTATCTTTGTGCTCTGAAGCTTTCTATATGTATAGCCAAGCCTACCAAGCTCTTACGGAAGAGCGGCAAGCATGTATTGCGTTATCTTAAAGGCACATCGGGATATGGCTTGTGAGTACAGGGGCAGGGAGGGATGAGGTGAAGCTATGTGGCTTCACGGATCTGCGGATGGGCAGGGAGCCCAATAGGCAGAAAAACACATACGGAAGGGATATTACGTGTCGGTCGACAAATAATTTCTGGATGCAGGCGGGAGGCAGTCCGTGGCACTCGATTGGTGAGGTGAGTATGTGGCAGCAAGCTTGGGCGCATGCGAGGCCATATGGATGAGGAAGATCTGTCGGATTTGTTGGGTCACACTTGGAGCCTACGTGATTTATTGTGATAACCGAAGTTTCATTAAACTCTCGTCTAATCCGAGTATTTCATGATAGATCAAACACATTGACATCGGGTACCATCATATCAGATATTGTGTGCAGCGGAGAATCATGTTACTTTCATATATTCCCACGGAGGATCAGGATGCTGACATCTTGACGAAGGCGCTCACCAGGAGAAAATTCGAATTCCACAGAGGCGGGATAGGGGTTGCAGATAATCCATATCTTGTTGAGAGGGAGTGTTGAAAATGCAACAAGATGATGGAGCTTAGTGAAATGAAGTCGCCTTCACTAAGTGGGCCCGCAGGCTATTTTTTGCGCAAAGTCTATTTTTAGACTATGTCTATTTTTAGACATATGGATCATGGTCTATGAGTTGCAGGATGCTGTTTATGGATGATTGGTCAAGTTGGTAAAAATAGATGGACCTCTATTTTTAGACATTCGGCGAAGTCTATTTTTAGACTGCCAGTCTAAAAATAGATCAGTCAAATATTATTAGCCCTTAATAATATTTGGACTATAAACATTATCTTATCCTCTTGGAGCACTTCAATTTGATGCTTGGATGTGGCACATGCAGCTGACAGAAGGAAATACGCTTTTCCTGAGGGTTATTTGAGCTATTGCATGGTTGAATTCAGTTAGAACTCATGTGGCAGAGTTTGGTGGAGTTGATGAGACAGTTGGTGGAGTTGTGTTCGGTTTAACTTAGTTGAACTAGTTGTATTTAGTCTAACTGACAAATACACTAGTGATGAGTGGTGTGAATTAATTATTAATTAATTCACCAATTATTAACTCATAAATCAACTAAAGAACACATCAGTTAACTGCAATGCATGGACAGTTCAGTGGAGACCAGTGTTAGAGGTGGGTGAAAGGGTGAGTCTACTATCAGTTGTGACTATGGCTGTGCATGAGATTTGCACACACATTGATTGAGATTGTCAATGAGGATTGCACAGTACAAGCCAGGTGGATTCAAACTTGGATCTCATCACTATTCATCTTGGATTGCACAGTAGAGGCAGGCAGACTTGTGGAGGAGATTTGAACCTGTGACTTGTTCATCTTCCGTGCTAGTTTGTGTGTAGCATGTGAGATAGTGATGAGAGCTGTGAGAGCTTTGTGCTATGTATTGTTACATGTTCTCTATCATTATAATATACAGATAGTTGGGGGTTTTCAGCTGTATTCTTTCCCCATTACATACTGTGTTATATGTGTGCTTGATTATGTTTTAATGTGCGCATGCGATTGCTTCTATTTCCGCATATTGATGATCAATTGTAGAAGAGGTTATGTATTATGCATGAAGCTTAAATAGTGTGTAATCAGGATAATCTCGGTGAATAATTCAGCTATTATTCAAATTTATACATTCAGTTGGGTTATTTCTCATATTTCTAAGAGTATGGGAATTATTTATAGGTTTTTTATCAATTATCTTTTCAAGGAAATCATTGCAGCTTGTAGCACATTGTCTGGTTGGTTTATCAGCTTACTTGGAAAGCACTTAGTGGTTTATCAACTTCCTCAACAAGCACTCAGTGCTTTATTATCCCTTTTAAGCAAGCACCCCAGTGGATTTCCACACTTCCTAGTGGTTTATCAACCTTAAAGCAAGCACTTAATTGGTTTATCAACCTAATTGGAAAGAATTAAGTGGTTTGTTATCTTTCTCATTAAGAGTTGTTGAAAATGGCACCAAGTAAGATTCTAATTTAATTTTCCCTTGAATTAAATTAGAATAAAATTGTAATTCCACATTTCATGATAGCTTGTACGAGTTAACTAAGTTAGTTTGACTTAATTGGTTCATTTAATTTGAGTTGAGGGTCTAACTTGAGTCGTGTAGAGTGGCTTCTACTTTTTAGGAGCCCTGGTTGAGTTTATTTTGAGTTGTAATTAATTAATTCAACTTATATCATTTAAATTTAGTTTAACTAGTTCCAACTATTGGAGGAGCTAGTGGGAGGTCTAGTAGTGGGGTGTATACTTCATGATCAACCATTTAACTGATAAATAAGCCATAAATAACTCATGCATGTGTGATTTGAGAGTTACCAAATTAATATTGGAGTTCAAGGGAAGTGCATTATCAGTTGTATAATTATCTGAATTGTATAGGTGGTGCATGCAGTCAGAAGAAGGCCTATGATGTATTGTATATTTGCGGATGAGGAATTTCCCTAATTAATAGGGGATAATTCCCAAGGAAATTTGGTTAAGTATTGGCCTAGGCTTGTTTAGAAAGTAGTGAGACAAATAGAGATACTGCAGAGGTTGTTCGGGAATGAGCAAAGCATTGTAATCTTCTCATATTTTCTAACTAATGCAATATACCAATATAAGGGGGTTTTAGCTGTGGCTTTCCCCAAGAAATAATTGTGTAATGTGTTGATTGAATTATTTTTCTTATATGCTTCATAATTTCCCAATCGTTTATTGTTTCTGCAATTGGTAGAGTATATTCAAGTCTATTGTTTTAGAAAATTACAATTAACAGTTTGAATCTACAAGGAATTTCTACATGGTATCAAAGCTTAAATCACAATAGAAGAGAAGAATACGAGTTTTCCTTTGCAAGTGAATCGAATTTTCAGTATCATTTTCAAGGTCATCAGGATGTTTTTCTATGGATTGAGAGTTGATTATTCCCTTGAGGGCAGCTCAAATTACATAGCTTGGAAGGAAAGGATGGAGGCAGTGTTGGAAGATAACCTGCTGAAGGAATTCATAGACAATGATATTCCTAAGCCTCCAACAATTAATGCTCAAGATTTGGTGCACTGGAAAAAATGTGTGGCAAAGGCGAGAAGGATCTTACTGGAAGGAGTTTGAGATCATATTGTTTCGAACCTCCATGGCAACGAGAATCAATATGAAATTTGGAAGGCCTTGACATACTTGTTTTAGAACAATAGTGACCACAGGAAGCTGGCACTAAAGGAAAAGCTTCGGAAAATCAAGATGAAAAAGGGCGACACATTACCACAGTACTTGAGAAAGTTCCCAAAATATCGGGATGAGCTTAGTAGTGATGGTGTTACAGCTGATGAATATGATCTAATTATCTTATCACTTCTAGGCCTTCCCAGGAGCTGGCATACCAAGATTTGGTAAATGGGAGGGATAAGCTACTAGAGTGGGATCCTTTGTATTTCGACTTGGTGCAAGAAGAGATCAGGAGGAACACCAGAGATGGATCCTCATCCAAGCATGATGAGGAGGATAATTGTGCCTTGGATGGAAAGGAAAAGAAAGGGAGAGGGAAGAAATCCAAACCCAAAGGAGATTCTAGTCAGGCAAGTAAGAAGAAGGACTTGTCTAAGATTAAATTTTTTCACTATCATAAGAATGCATACATACATACATACATACATATATATTTTATGCACAAGAATGCCAGCAAGAGTCTCTTAGGAGGAGCGGCAGGTGAAGCTCTTGCTTGATAATTCAAGTTGGATTTCACCCTCATCACATGCATGGTGACATCGGTGATGGGTAGTGTGTTGTATCTCGATAATGGAGCCTCATTCCATATGACCGGAAACAAATAATTCTTCAGCAACTTGGGGGAGAAGGACCTCGGGATGCAGATCAATATGGGAGATGATGGAAGGTATAGCACGGTAGACATCAGTATTATTACTTTTTGGAGGGAGTCAGGTTCCCCTCTCACATTGAAAGATGTAATTTATGTTCGGTGTTCCCTCTCACATTGAAAGATGTAATGTATGTTTTGGGTTTGAAGAAGAATTTAGCTTCAGTTTCTATGTTGGAATGTTGTGGTTACGATGTTATATTTAGCAAAAGGAAGGGTTTCCTTCGTCACAAAACCATGGGACATGTGAAGCAGATCAAGGTTCGGGTGAATAATCTCTACAATTTGGATGTTTAATATTATGTTGCTTTTAGCACGAAAGTAGAGAAGATGCAGAGCCAAGACATCAGTGAATTATGGCATAGGCGACTTGGCAATTTGCACCATGGAGCTTTGAAGATCATGCAGCATATTTCTACAGGACTTCCCAAGGGTGCACTATAGCAGCAAGATACATGCAAAGGGTGTACATTGGGGAAGTACACCAAAGCCACCTTTCATGATAAGGACATTAGAGTGCACGAGATCCTTGAAAGAGTTCACTCAGATGTGTGTGGGCCATTCTCGACATCCTCCACAGGAAAGCACATGTATTATGTGATGTTTTTAGATGGTTTCTCACGTAAGTGTTGGATATTATTAATGTAGAAGAAAAACCAAAAGTTATCAAAATTTTGTGAATTTAAAGCACTAGTTGAGAAAGACATAGGCAAGAAAGTGAAAGCTTTCAGGAGCGATAACAGAGGATAATATGTTCTAAATGATTTCAAGAAATTTTGTGCATCATAAGGAATTTGACGGGAGTTAATATCACCCCATAACCCACAATGGAATGGGGTTGCTTAAATTAATAATAAAATCATTGTGTGGGTTGCGTGGGCGATGTTGCATGATCAAGGCCTACCATTGCATTTGTGGTTTGAAGCATGCAACACAACGGTATATGTGCAAAACAAGAGTCCTCATCAGATTCTTGGGATGAGTACACAAGAAGAAGCTTTTTTAGGTAAGAAACGAGATTTGGCACACTTTAGAATCTTTGTTTCATCAACTTATTGTCATGTTTCCAAAGATGCATGGAAAAATATAGAACCAATATCTTAGGTTGGAATATTTTTGGGGTACATCGATACACCTCATAACTATCGGGTGTACCTTCCATCTCACAGGATGACAGTTGTTTGTAGAGATGTGAAGTTATATGAAGAGAAGGCCATGAGATGTTCCCTTCAAAATGAGCTTCAACTACATGTAGATGAGGAGCTTTTAGCTCCAAAGGAAGAACCTAGGAATGCTCTGGAGCAACCACAATCAAAGGAGAAGAGGGTGGAAGCACCCACTCATGCAGAAACATCTAGAGATGGAAGGAAGTGCACTATAGAGGCAGACAGGTTGATACATGATGTTATAGAAAATGTGGGAGCACCCACGTCACAGTATAGGAAGAGGAGGTCACTAGATCTGTACACTGGCTACATGGCTCTTATGAGCGAGAGTGTAGAGACTAAGCCATCCTCATTTGAGGAAGCAATGTAGTAACCAGTATGGGTTGATACCATGGTAGAGGAATATGATTTCATTATCAAGAACAATGCATGGGAAGTTGTCCCAAGGCCAAAGAAAAAGTCAGATGTATGATCCACGTGGATCTACAAGGTGAAGCAAGAAGTAGATGGGAATGTCGAGAAACACAAGGCCAGATTTATGGCCAAGGGGTTCTCTCAGATAGAGGGAATTGATTACGAGGAGACCTTTGCTCCAGTAGCAAGGTACTCTTCAATCAGATCAATTATAGCACTTTTGGCGCATATGTGATGGAAGATACATCAGATGGATGTGAAGATAGCTTTCTTCGACTGAGTGATTGAGGAAGGGGTGTACATAGAGCAGTCGGAAGGATTTTAGAACTTTGAAAGAGAGTTGCATGTGTGAAAACTCAAGTGAGCATTGTATGGATTGAAATAAGCACCCCATGCTTGGTACACCAAGATCGAAAACTATTTCACCGGGTTGGGCTTCAACAAAAGTGAAGCAAATGCAAACCTTTACCATATTGTGTTTAAAGGTAAATTAGAGATTATAGTATTATGTTTCGATGACTTAATTCTAACAGGTGATGAGAAGCTAATAAAATCTTGCAAAGAATATTTTGCAAGAGAGTTCGAGATGAAAGACATGGGGCTCATGCATTATTTCCTTGGTTTGGAAATTTTGCAAGGAGATGGGGAATTGTTTGTCTCTCATGGAAATTATGCCAACCAAATACTGAAGAAGTTTCACATGGAGAGTAGCAAACCCATGTACACTCCTCTAGAAGGGAATTAGAGAAGGAAGATGCTACTTCAGGCGAACTGGTAGAAGCTGTCATTTATAGACAGCTTGTGGGTCCACTTATGTACTTGGTGAAAAAATGGCTGGATATTTTTATGCAGTTAACCAACTTAGTCAAGAAATGGTTAAGCCAACCAAACTCTATTGGAAGGCATCCAAACATGTGTTGAGATACCTCAGAGGCACCACTCATTTTTTTCTTTCATACAGACGGACAGAGGGATTGAATTTGTAAGGCTTCACAGGTGCAGATTGGGTAGGAATTCCATTAGACAGGAATATCACATCACAAAGAATCTTCAGTATTGGGTCAACAACAGTTTCTTGGTACAACAAAAAGCAGAGTCCAATTTTACTCAGTTCAGCAGAAGCAGAGTACATGGTTGTTAGTCAAGCAACTTGTGAGGCTATTTGGATGAGGAATATCCTTGTTGGGTTATTTTTTCAAAAGAGGGATCCTATTGTGATTTATTGTGACAACCATAGTTGTATCAAACTCTCGATGAATCTATATTTTCATGATGGGTCCAATCATATCGACATTCGATACCACAATCTCAGAGATTGTGTGCAAATGCGAATCATGACGCTAGAGTACATTCCTATAGAGGAACAGGATGCAGAAATATTGAATAAGGCATTGTCAAGAGGAAAATTTGAGTTCCATAGAGGCAGGATCGGGGTATCTGATAATCCCTTTCTTTTGGAGAGGGAGTGTTGAAAAAGGCACCAAGAAATATTCTAATTTAATTTTACCTTGAATTAATTAGAAGAAAATTTTAATTCCACATCTCATGACAGCTTGTACGAGTTAAATAAGTTATTTTGACTTATTCGGTTCAGTTAATTCGAGTTGAGGGTCTAACTTGAGTCATGTAGAGTAGATCCTACTTTTTAGGAGCCCTAGTTGAGTTTATTTTGAGTTGTAATTAGTTAATTCAACTTCTCTGAGTTAAAGTCAGTTTAACTAGTTCTGACTATTGGAGGAACTAGTGGGAGGTCTAGTAGTGGGGTGTGTACTTCATGATCAACCAATTAACTGATAAATAAGCCATATATAACTCATGCATGTGCGATCTAAGAGTTACCCAATTGATATTGGACTTCAAGGGCAGTGTACTATCAGTTGTATAATTATCTGAATTGTATAGGTGGTGCATTTAGTCAGAGGAAGGCCTATGATGTGTTATGTATTTGTGGATGAGGAATTTCCCTAATTAATAGGGGATAATTCCCAAGGAAATAGGAACTTTGGAAAGCCAAAATTTGATCAATTATTGGCCTAGATTGTCTAGGATGCATTGAGACAGATAGAGATAGTGCAGAGGTTTCTCGAGCATGAGAAAAGCATTGTAATATTCTCATATTTTATGACTAATACAATATACATATAGTAGGGCTTTTAGTTGTGGACTTCCCCATGAAATAATTGTCTAATGTGTTGATTGAATTATTTCTCTTGTATGCTTCGTAATGTCACGATCGCTTATTGTTTCTGCAATCGGTAGAGTAGATTCAAGTATATTGTTTTAGCAAATTACAATTAGAAGTTTGAATCTACAAGGAAATTCTACAAGATCTTAGTGGTTTATCAACCCTTTTCAACAAGCACTCTTCTCCCAACGCCTCCTTTGAAACTCTCACAGATATTTTATGCTTGGACACACACACAGTCCAACATCAATACTAGGAATAACATCCCATCATCCTCAATGAGCTTTCTCTAGTGTGCTTCCCTTTTTCTCCAACATGCAACATTTTCATTCCTTAGCATTTTGTCTTTCATGTCCAACAATATGATCATCCCATTCTTGTTTTTATTTCCATTAATATTTTCCTCCAATCTCTTTGTTTCCTATGGGGTTGTCCCACTTCCATTTACCCATGTTGTGGGATCACAAAAAACAGGGTCATTTCTCTTCCCAATCATTCCCTTTCCAATTGTTTGGAACATTATGTTATGCCAACCCACCCACTCTTAACTCTCCCTTAGATCATGGATCCATCTGTCCCACCCTTCAGGCCAGCCAAAAATAAATATTATTTTTAATTACAGGCATAATTTATTACAAAATCATGGGTGTTACACTTTTCTTGGTCCATGTGAATTTCCCAAAGTGGAGCTTGACATCAAATAACCCATGAAAAAATATAATATTCCATATATTATCGAAAGGGATTTCAAACTCTGGTCCCTCCCCTTTTTTAGACTGGTCCAGTGTTGTATTAAATTCCCCTCCCTTGATTTTATGATTAGAGGGTGACTGATTGATGGAGGAATTTAGAGAGTTCCAAAAAAAAATGTTTTTCCTTAAGGTTGATTGGCATGTAAATATTGACAATATATATTATCTCACCTAATTGGATATGCCTCAGTGAAGTCATAATCCAACGCTAATTCTTTTTTTCTTTGTCCAATGAAAAGAGAGTTTTCTTCCATAAGATGCATATACCTCTGTATGCACACCTTGAATCAATTTATACCTACATTGTTTCTCCATATATCAATTCCAAGATCAAGGGAATACTCAAGATTTAATTTTTTCTCCTAGATGAGAATGATCATAGGGTGCTCCATCCAATAAGATTTTTTAATGACTTCGTTTTTGCTTCTAGTTCTAGTACCTTACCATCCTAGCAGATGATCATCATCATTTCTTATGAGTTTATTGATATCCTCCCTATGAGGACATACCACTACTCTATGTTATTTATCAGGTTTCATATCCAAAATTATATGAATTTCTGTACTTTCCTAATTACTTATCCTATTAAGTCAAATTTTTCTTAGAGGTTTTGCTGGAGGGTGGCACTTTCTTCTAGGCTAATTAGAGGACGATTCATCCCTTGAATCAAATGAAGATCAAGGATTAATTGGATTTTCTTCAAGAGGGGGAATAAAGGAGTAGATTTTAGGGGGAAAATGAGGGAGGGATGCAACCTCATTATAAGACCCAGGGCCTTTTAGTTTAGCTCTTAAGAAGTGAGGTATCTAGAAATGAGGGGGGGTATATGAGGAATGGGGAGAGGATGAGAATATTCCATATTAGATAACACAACATATATTTTATTGGAATGCAAAATTATATTTTCAAAAGGGCCATGATTACCTTTGTAAGGATCAATCATGGTTCGTTCTTATGCTCTAGATGAATCCACATTTCTTGGAATTAAAGAAGGGGGGGGGGGTATATTCTTCCGTGTGAGCTCTATGTGGATTAGGAATTTCGGGATTTTAAAGGGGATTTTTTTCATGATTCCCCAAGCCATGAGTTGCACATGTTTGTATATTTTCCCTGTTTCATCATTTATCTATTTTCCATTATACAAAATTTGGAGGGATATCCTTTTTCAAGGAATCAAGATTAGGGAATGATCTAGAAAAATGCCCATATTCATGGTAGTTTCATCATTTGAACAAGAGTTGTTCATAATCAACTTCCTAAACAAGCTACCAATCCTCTTTGGTTAATTCAATAGATTTTGTAAAATTGTGTTCAAGATCTACTTCAACACAAACATGGGCACATGAGAAGGTCCAGTCTTTGGAGATGGTATTGTCAATGTATTCCCCTAGAATGATGCTAATGGATTTGATGGGTTGCTCATTCCATCAATGAAGGGGGAGGTGGGGAAGATGGGCCCATACCAACACAACATAGGTAATATCATTTTTAAGATTAAAATAGGGATTCCACTAATTCAAGTACATACCATGATTTTCATGAAAAGAAGGTCCATTGTGGAAGATCAGATCATAGTCCTCCTTGAGATAAAACATGAAGTAAAATTAACCATGAAGATAGAGTTGGAATGAGATATTTCCTTGGATGAGATATTCTCAATTCTTTTTGTAATGTTCCCAATTTTTAGCCTCAAGCTAAAAGGAACATTATAGTTTGCATATTTTCATTTTGTTTGATAAAATGGGTAAGGAGACACCTTAACCTCTTTTGATGGAGAAATAACACTCCTTGTGTGAAAGGAGGAATAATAAAGCAGTTGAATTGAGCACTACATGGTGTGAACAGGATTGGATCATGCTTGATCTAGTCATTTTGACCAAGTCAACTAAAACTGTCTAGATACATTGAACCTACTTGGACAGTGCAGTTTTAGTGGAGGCTCCACTTGCATGAGCTAGAGGCAAGAATGAATGGGACCCATGGTGAGAAGATTTCATTTTCTTTATAAGGAGGAGATGGCAACCCATTTTCATTATGCATTAGCTTTTTATTTTCGTTGGGTCTGCAAAGACTTGCATCCCCGGGCTGTTTAGCAGGGTTGTAGGGTTCTTGAACCCAAGGGTGTTCCTGGTCGGGAATCCCTACCTAATCCTCAAGGAAGGAGAGGATTGGAGCTACTTTTCCTCATTCTAACATTTGGCCAAGCTTATCCCTTCAGTCATAGTGTTATTCTTGTAGCGGGATAATTTTGTGTTGCTGGGAACAACAGCAGAGGAAATCATAGAGTCATCTTGGCTTGTTCTTCAGTGGAGTTATTGCATATTCTTTGGAGGAGAAGCAGAGGAGACTCTCAGGCTTCATTTCAGACCTTTGGCACCAGGCCAAGCACTCACCATCTCTCATAGCACAGTCTTGGGCAAAAACTGTGTTATTTTATGCAGGCAGTTGCTAGGAGGGTCTTCAAAGCTTCATAGGAGGAATGTTTTTTAGTGAAAGGGATCAACACTTTGCTTGAGAAAATTATCAGAGGATGGCATGAGTATTTCAAATCTGCCATAGCCTCATTCTCATTTTGTTTCAGTTGCAGTGACAAGTTATTTGTCACATTGTACATTTTCCATCATTTCTAACAATCTCTCCTAGATTGACTAGGAATCTTGTATTGGAGCCCATTCTTCTATTCTTGGGCATTTCTTTTATATTTCAGTCATATTTCATGTATGCACTTCTATAACAGTAGCTACACTCCTAGAGACAGCATTTTCACTGCTTTCCGGCATTTTATGTAGTTGCTGCATCTCTTGTATTTCATGTGTTAATCTTTGGAGATTGATTCCCATCGCATGAGGGGTTTGTTCCTCGTGATATTTCTATATATTGTTGCTGATACATTAATGTAAATGATGGATGTAATATATTTCATCTTATGTTGCATTTAGACTTGCAGAGTTTAATGGTTGTGTTCGTGTATTGTTGTAAGCTCTCTCTTTGAGCATTCTTTACCGTATCTAGTTTGGGGAGATCTGAATAACCCAAGTAGAGTTATTTCTTTGGGCTCAACTTCTGGAAGAGAAGTGTTTAGTGATTTAATGAGGGGATCCAAGCCCCCTTTCAGCTTATTTTTACACTACCTCCCTTATACAGCGTCCTTGAGGACCATATTGCAGAAATTCTCGAAAAAGGAATATTACAGTGGTATCAGAGCATGATCTTTGGCTCAGCCTGTGGCTTCAAGCCAAAGTGTTGAATCCCTGAAGGAGGAATATTTCAAGCTCTATAGACAGAGTCTGCAGATGGCCAGGTAACCTCTAGATCTCATCCTTTTTTCAAAGGTGACATATCCAGTAAATGCCCCTGTAATCAATCTCTGGAATAGAATTTTGATATTCTTGAAAAGGGAACTTTATAGTGCTTTTGTGCAGCCTAAGATAATATTCCATTAGAGGGAGAAGCTCCTCATTTAGAAGAGGAGATGTACATAGGAAACAAAGAAAGAGGAATGATGGAAGAGGATATTTCCCTTCTTCTTTTCCAGACCCTCGAGGGTATCATTGAAGACCTTGAAGAGAAAGAAAGGGAAAACTGGAAAGGTTTTCTGAGAGGGTTTGTGGATGAAGCAAGCCCTAGATATTATTATTATGATAGGTGTGAGCATTCAACCACACATGCAGATCCAAAATGCAGTTCGTTGCCCACTTGCACTGTCGGAAGGATGGAGGAAGAAGATGAGGCCATTGGAGGAGCAGCGCTGCAACTCAAAGGTATGGCTCATGGTTTATGGTTCGAAAACTCTATTTCATGCTATCATGAAAATATATAATCATATGATGGGTTCACTAAAAGTTTGGTGAGGAGATTTGATCACTGTGAATCTCTATGTAACAAAACATCAAACACTTTGCATGCATTGGTGGGAACCATGAAATAAACTCCATTCCAAAATTATGAAGGGGATGAAAACATGTATGATGGCTTGCTGAAGGCAAGATCCCCATTGTGTGAAGGGCCCTCTTCCATTTGTAAAGACATGGAGGTACTTCCTTCAAGATATGACCAAGATCTAGGGTCTCTCCTTGATGATGAGGTAATCTCACTTATTGATGGGGAGGATGAGCACAAAAGAACCAACAGCGCTGTCATGATGGGAGGAGATCCATCACCACATGGAGGTGAGAGGGGAGCCATTGCTTCCATAAGAGGATCCCTTGTATCTTTACAAGGAGTTATAAGTATTTTAACATGTGGGAACCATAGCACAATTCCAGAGTCATATGTAGCAGCTATTGGGAATTGTGAGATGGAGGAGGAAGAGAAGGATCAGCATCAAGGGTTGATACACCCATATCTATTCCGAAGAATCTTTGCACAAGAGAAAGAGATTGTACAGCACAGTGAAGAGAGGGAAAAATCAGTCCTCTTATACATACAGTCCACTTCTGAACTTGATGTCTCACTATATGGAGGCATTCCACCTGGAAGGCCACCTGATCTAGATTTGATGAGGGGCATCTTGTCAGTTGGTTTACCACTCTTGGATTCCAGAGAGGTGAAGAAATTGGAGGAGTCCAACACAATGCAGAGAGTTTGGGGTAAACCCAAGGAGGAGGGAGACATTCTCTCATTTTCAGTATCACCCACTCTCATTGGTTATACTGCGCTGACAGAGTTTGCTGCAGGGATGGAAGATAGCATCTTCATGATGCAGGATGATTGCTCCACATATTTGATGGAGGATAGGACACTTCCTTTGAGGAAGGACTCTTTCATACATGGGAGTGGATGGAGGCCACTCATGCTTACTTTGACCCAGCTTGAGAGATTCCTTTTGGATGACAGCTTCTCATGGGAGGCCAACTTCCAAACGACACCATCATTATTTGAGCATGAGCAGTTGCATGACGGGCATGGAAGAATTTTGGAGGATGAATTTGGCATGGGGGATGTCAAAGTAACAGGTAGCAGCATGAGGGGAACATCACATTGCAGATCACCAGCGTTGTCTATGAGGAGGATAGATCTGGGTTGGAGGTCTCAACTATTGGTAGAGTACTCCTAGGATCTTGGTGCATGCATGATTCTTGATGACTCGGAGGGAGATGACAGATACATGGTGGATGATATGGTCATCTATTGTTATAGTAGAATCTTCTTGACTAGAGATTCTAGTCTCAAGGAGAAACTATTGCATGCAGCACATGAGGACTTTCTAGCTATGCACTTGGATGCATATCTTGCTTTGCTAGAGGAGTTAATTTGGGAGGGAATTCAGCATGATCTATATCAGCATATGGAAATATGCATAGTTCGGATGATTTTGGAGAGGTTGGCACAACCATTTCCCTACTCATTAGAGGTGAGGGAGAGCATTCATATGGGCCATTTCAGCTCAAGGACCGAAGTACATGGTAAAGAAGGTATATGATTTCATTTTGATTTACCTATCTTTACTTTATATGAGCAGCTTGATGAGCTAGGGATGATCACATCTCCTTATGCTCCTTATTATGATGTACTTGTGGCCCATTGCAGCAATAGGAGTGGCCATTTTCATGATGGTTTGTGGAGGAAGCCACATGCTTCTTGGAGTGCACCATTAGCACCAATTTGTACTTTCATGCTTTCACCTTATGGGATGTTTGTGGAAGAAAACAAGTGGCTGGGAAAGCACTTTTTTTTTTAGTTTTTATGCAGGTAAGAGGTGCACTGCGTTGGCCCCATGAATGGAGTAGTGACCCACTCTCTAGTTGTCTTATGACAGTTGTTTTTTATTGCATGTTACCTCCTTGTATTGCTGATGTTTATACATTCACAAGGGGAACTATTGTGAGAGTGTTGTATATTTTGGGACAGCCCATTGGGAGGATGAATCTCCCCATTATACATGCTTTTTATTGCAGGAGACACCATGGGAAAACCATGATTTCCACATTGCTACTTTTTTCTTCTTGTGGGAAAAAACACTTGGAGGACTTGAGGGGGCACTTCATGGCTGGTTTTCTTGATGGGGAAGCTTGGGCCATTCTTGGGGGCCATACCATCTCATCCCAAGGGCAGAAGAAGCCCCATATGTACCACAAATGGAGGGAGAAACACCTTGGGAATCAAAATCCCAACTCTCCATTCAGCCCCAACACATTACATATACCAGGGGTTGAGATTTTTATTTGGATGATAGCATGGATGAGAGGATCATCATTGGGGATATTTTTTTCCCATGCATGTCATCACTCCTACCTTGAGGAGGCCATAGCACAGCAAGAAGGTTTCCACCTACACCTTCTATCTTTCCATGTTGAGCACCATTCTGATTTGCATACTTGGGAGGAAACATTGGAGGGCAGATTTATTGCAACATATCCCGAGCAGTGGTGGAGATTGTTAAGGAGGGGGCCACAAGAGAAGAAGGGGGAGAAATTTTGTCTCTCTATGCAGTTTCTTGAGGACAAGCAACATGTGGGAGGGGAGGACTATAATTTTCCCAATTTTTAGCCTCAAGCTAAAAGGAACATTACAGTTTGCATATTTTCATTTTGTTTGATAAAATGGGTAAGGAGACACCTTAACCCCTTTTGATGGAGAAATAACATTCCTTGTGTGAAAGGAGAAATAATAAAGTATCTGAATTGAGCACTACATGGTGTGAACAGGATTGGATCATGCTTGATCTAGTCATTTTGACCAAGTCAACTAAAATTGTCTAGATACATTGAACCTACTTGGACAGCGTAGTTTTAGTGGAGGCTTCACTTGCATGAGCTAGAGGCAAGTGTGAATGGGAACCATGGTGATAAGAGTTCATTTTCTTTATAAGGAGGAGATAGCAGCCCATTTTCATTATGCATTATCTTGTTATTTTTGTTGGGTCTGCAAAGACTTGCATCCCCGGGCTATTTAGCAGGTTTGTAGGGTTCTTGAACCCAAGGGTGTTCCCAGTCGGGAATCCATACCTCATCCTCAAGGAAGGAGAGGATTGGAGCTACATTTCCTCATTCCGACATTTGGCCAAGCTTATCCCTTCAGTCACAGCGTTATTCCTGTAGCAGGATAACTTTGTGTTGCTGGGAACAGCAGCAGAGGAACTCATAGAGTCATCTTGGCTTGTTCTTCAGTGGAGTTCTTGCATATTCTTTGGAGGAGCAGCAGAGGAGACTCCCAGGCTTCATTTTAGATCTTTGGCACTAGGCCAAGCACTCACCATCTCTCACAGTGCAGTCTTGGGTAGAAACTGCATTATTTTATGCAGGCAGTTGCTAGGAGGGTCTTCATAGCTTCATAGGAGGAGTGTTTTTGAGTGAAAGGGATCAACCCTTTGCTTGAGAACATTATCAAAGGAGGGAATGAGTATTTCAGATCTACCATATTCTCATTCTCATTTTGGTTCAGTTGCAGTGACAAGTTATTTGTCACATTGTACATTTTCCGGCATTTCTAGCAATCTCTCCAAGATTGGCTAGGAATCTTGTATTGGAGCCCATTATTCTATTCATGGGCATTTCTTGTATATTTCAATAATATTTAATGTATGCACTTCTATAAAAGCAGCTACACTCCTAGAGACAGTGTTGTCACTTCTTTCCGGCATTTTATGCAGTTGTTGCATCTCTTGTATTTCATGTGTTAATCTTTGGAGATTGATTCCCATCGCATGAGGGGTTTGTTCCTCATGATATTTTTGTATATTGTTGCTGATACATTAATGTACATGATGGATGTAATATATTTCATCTTATGTTGCATTCAGACTTTTAGAGTTTAATGGTTGTTTTCATGTATTGTTGTAAGCTCTCTCTATGAGCATTCTTTACGAGATCTAGTTTGGGGAGATCTGAATAACCCAACTAGAGTCATTTCTTTAGGCTCAACTTCTGGAAGAGAAGTTTTTAGTGAGTTGATGAGGGGATCCAAGCCCCTTTCATCTTATTTTTACACTACCTCCCTTATACAGTGTCCTTGAGGACCATATTGCAGAAATTCCCGAAAAAGGAACATTACCCTTTTGAACCCAAGTGGCCATGCCCTTCAGAGACAACCATAATCTGATAATTTTCCCTATCAGTCCCTCATTCACCAAAGTGATTTCCATTTGACATGATTTTACTGGAAGCGGGGTACTTTGGAGCTCCTCTATATTTTTAATGAATTTGGTAGGAGCCTTCTTCAGAGATATGTCTAGAGAGGCCACAAAAGCTTGGAACATAGTCGTGCCAAGTTCAGGGTCCACAGGAGAGCCTCCTCCCTCCAAAAATGAATTTCCCATGATTAACACTACACGATGAAGCAATATTTAATATCCACAAAAGGTAAAATGACACTAATGCAAGCAAAAATATACTAAAAAATACAACAAGTAAAATCACATTATTAACATATGAAAACTGGAGCCAAAAACATGATCTAAGCCATTTTATTATTGTCGTAAATGAGTACAATAATGCTGCTAGAATGGGTGCACTTGGACCTTCTCAAGGATGGCTGGAATACATCTCAAATCAAGCAGGGATGTCTCTCTAGAAATGGCTTTGTGTGGCTCTGATGTTACGTTGCTCTACCCAGAAATGTTATTGTTGGCTGACTTTAGACTGTTGGTTGGGATGCTTCCTCTACTCAGGAAATTCTAGGATTTTAACCCCAGACTCTACTCACAAAACCCACAAAAACCCATGAATAATTTGGCCAGATGTTGACCCCGGAATTTCGACCTAGTTTCCCCTAGCTCCTCTAGTTGCTAGCTGAGTTAGGACCTATGTTTGACACCTCAAACCTGCCCATAAAATATGCCAAAATAACCTTGGCTTCTCTTCAATAAACCCAGAAAAAACCCAAAAAGTGTTTGTCCTATTTTGATCTCGAAAATTGGCCCTCTTGGGCTTGGCTCACCCAACTACTAGGCAATTCAGTCCTCCTAGAAATTATGCTACTGGAGGCCACCAAAAATCCACAAGGGCTTCACTGTGGGAGAAATACTATAGCACGTGGGTTCATATTGGGGGATATATAATAAGGAAAAAATGACATAATATATTGGGGGATATATAGGGGGTAAAGGGTTTTTATATTGCCTGGTATAAAAAATGGAGCTCAAATTTAATGAAAATATATAAAGGGGTATAAAAAATGTTAATGAAAAAATGGATACCTACAATATATAGTGAAAGTAGGGGCTTTTTAAATTTGGAAGGTGTATTTGGTTTAAATTGGTAGGGGGTTAAATAATGTGATTTTTAGAGGCATTTTCCAATATGTACTCAAATTAAGGGTATTTTTTAATATGCTATGATCGCACATGATATGTTAGAGGTTCATTGAGTGAATCCCCTGTGCAAAAATCCTAGAAAATCCATGTTAGGAATCTCTAAGCCTCCCCACCAAGTGTCCTAAAAAATCTCCTCTAACTACATCCCCCATTGCATAGTCTTTGCATCCTCTATGCAGTCCCTAAAGTGAAAATGCTTCTCCTATAATCTCTATTATGAAATGCCCCTCCAAAATGGTACAACTCTTCTCCTGAGCAGACACTCAAATTCCCCCGAGGTAGAGATTGATATCTCCGCCTGAAGATCTCGTGTGCTAAACAACACTGCAGACTTGGCACCCGACACAAGTGTGCTATGTCAAGAACACAATCAAAATAGAAGTTGAATGAATGAGTAAATGAGTTGCCTTCACTTCCTTTTTTCACTTGATCCCCCAACGTTCCCTTGGGCCCACCATGGACTGCACAGTCCCCTCATCCAGCCACTCACTGCGCTGCCCCATAGAGCCTCTCCCACGCTGCCACCTATGGAATTGCCTCCAAATCAAATGATGCCCACTTGGACCCCATTAAGGCCGATTTTTTTTTTTGTGAACTATAGGAGTAGGCTATATATTTTCCCTTAATTATTAATTGTGGGTCCCAACCCACATTATTTCTGCTTGATATTAGCAACATCAAAATTTATCAAAAATTAATATCCTAATTAGCAAAATTGATGATTGGGGATATTACAGTCCTACCCACCAAAAAATGCTTGTCCTCAAGCAATGCCTGAACAAGCATCCTATCTAGCTTATGCTCCTCACTGTCACTACAAAAATGTGCCAGGGTCCCAGATTTTCCACTATATCATCTTGGACCTCTGCATTTCCCTTATATGAAAGATCCCTCAATACCTGGATCCCAAGCCATCCTGTCCAACATGAAACTCCCTCTGCTCCACTCACCATCCTGCCAGGAACAAGTAGCAGAGGCCCTCTGAATTCCATCAATGCGTAGGGAATCAGGATAATATGGCACTATGCCCGACACCTCATGGATTTTTCCTACCAAGTAGTTCATCCCATGCACTCAAGATACCTTCTAATCCCGGAAGAGATAACGTCTTGATCACATGAGCCCCTCCCGTTTTCAACCCGCTGACCAATCTGCCATGCTAATGAAGTTTCCCACTCTATCACTGACTCGCTAAAGCCCAATGTAATATCTACATGATCTCCCCGTGTAGTATACAACTCGTCCCTAAAGTCAATCGAGCTTTGTGGAGCTGTAATGCTCGGGTCCCATGCTAATCTCTTAGAGGTACCACCATGTTGACGCTGCGCTACTCTGACCATGAGATACTCCCCATCGTGCGCAGACTGTATCCTCCTCTCATGAGGCCTTGTGGCAGGAGATATGTGAGAGACAAACTCATCTAGTTCAAACATCGCCATGATTCCAATATATACCCCTATGAATGCAAAAAATAAATTCAGCCTCACCATTCGATGAAGGCCTCTGCATGTGCCAACCCAATAATGAACTTGTTCAAACTTTTTCCTAACTCCAACCATCACGAGACAGAATGGTCTATCAATCAATTGAATCTCTACATCCCATAGTTGGACCTGCTGCACCATAGCTCTGACAAGTACATGAATCCCTTCGTGCCTCATCTCTACTCCCTACATGTGACCAATATAGAGGGTCCATATATCATGGGAAAATCTAAAGCATGCTAACCTGCCCTATGCCCGCCACTGCGTAGTATTGATGACTGCTGGAAGCCAAATGTGACAAATAGCCACCCCCTAAATGCAACCAATAGATGGATATCTGTTACTCACAATAGACTCAAGGTATGTGGATCCCTCAGGTTCCTTCCAACCATATCCATTGGTCTGCCATCCACCCTCTTGATAATGTGTCGATACATTGTCTGTAGCCTAGACACATACTGAGATGCTACCTCGGTTGTACCTAGTATCCTTTGCTCATGCATGGTCTCGACATGCCCTGAGAAAAGAGTGACGCATGTCTCCCTCATGACCCACTCCCCAGGTGTAGACTCAGTGATGACTGATATTCCACCCCTATATATGATCATCTCATCCCCCAACCTATGGCTATCAACTAGCGCACCGATCTAATGCACTGCTGAGAAGACTCTCCCCTAGTGTGTTGAGTGTCATCCAAATATCTTGGGTGAGCCTCGCGTACCCTGCTTCTCATGACCAGAGTGCTAAAGTACAACAACAAAATCGACTGTGCCCATGAGTGACGTAGAAGAGGGTCAGGTGTGTGATTCCCCACGGATATCGTCAAGTATCGCTCATCTGTCTCCCCATCTATCGTGGGTGAACTACCCCCAAAGGTATGCCCAGTGTCTCCTTCCATGAGTATCCCTGAAGGAAATACTCTAAGACCATGTTGTGCAGCACTATACACCCCTGCATACCACCGATCATCCATGTACTCCTCAACATGCCATTTCACACTACGTTATACCACTATACTCCACTGGATACCCCTACTACTTCTATACCACCCTGTACCGTCCTATGCCTTGTCTGTGTCAAGGCACCAGTCACTCCTCAGGTGTACTAAATGCGATGAAAGACACTCCTACTCCAAAATGTAGTCCAACACACTATGGTACACCACCATGCACCTCCATGTCCACCAATAGTCCACTGCTCAATTCCAGATTATCCCACACATCCTTTGATGTGATGGCCTATATTTGTGTCCCTACATGCTGGACCACCCACAATCGGTATCATCACCTCCGCCATCACATCACTACACCCGCTGATGAATGGAACATCACTCCAAACCCTCCCTGAGGGGTCTGAGAAGTCAATCTCCCTATGTTTCAGTAGTGATGCCACCACTGCACTGCTCCACTGTGACCTTCGTGCCCCACATAAAGGTGAAGAATCCTTGGCTCCATACAAGGCATTTTCTGGTGGCCTGCTAATGCCACCTCCTCCGACAAGCTCCTGCCAAACTATGTTGATCACCCCGTGACCCCGCATACAAATTTCATACTAAGACAACCCAAGGAGTTTTCCCATAAACTAGTTGGCCACTGGAGCTGACCAAACTCCCCTAGAAAATGTGCATGCTCAACTGTTAGGCAACCTATACCCTCCAAGGCATAGTCAACCACCCTTCCTAGGAAATGATAGGTAGTTCCACTTGGATCCCAATGCCAGTTTGGGGTTCCTGTATTCCCAGTGCCTAGAAAATCCTGCTGAACTACACCCAGATCCACCACCATCTCCATAACCCACTCCACCGTGTACTAACTCTAAATCTCTCGCCATCCAACCCCAACATGTGGATGTTGCATGTTGTGTAACTCTGATCGTCTCATCCCGCTTTCCAGGTCAACATATGAGATCTGACTAGGCGGCTCTGTCTCTCTCTCTCCAATGGGAAGAGGTGACCCAACAATGTTGTTAGCCCCGTTTATGTATGCCTAAAGGGGATTTCTCTGACACTCCAATGTGCCCTCTTGTTGTACCATTAGGGAATCCAACCATTCCCCAATGTGGGCCAACTTGGCCACTGACTTGACACAAAGCACTCTCATGCCCTCCACCTCCTCGTTCTGCAACAAAATAGCCTCTCATACTAATGTGGCCTTCCCTTTCAAAGCTATAAGGTCGGCCTGAAGTTGATGGCATTGATGTGTGCGACCATCGTCCAATACCTCTATATCTTCTAGTGCCTCATCAAAGGTGGATACATCTCATGGCACCTCACCCATGTTGTGTGCTACTGCCACCCAAAGACTCGAACACTACCCCCGTCATCACCTCAATGAATGGCACTACTGGGGTAGGCTCTACTTTCTCTACTAGGATGTCAACCGACATGGTCAAGGAAGTCTCCAACATAGGTGACCCCTACGTCATGCTGGTTGTATCCACATGCTCCCCATGATCATGTGTGCCCTCATCCTTCAAGTGTGAGGTAGCCATTCTGATGGCTTCCCCCTCTATTACTCAGTTAAGATGGAAAATGGTATCCAACTTTCCCACCTGATCCCGATTTATGCACTCGATTGATCCATCATACTTGGGAAAAGGTATCCTCCTAATGGTATACTGCAGATATGAGCTCTGTGTGCTATACCCCCCACTTTTCCTTCCTGTCATCTTGCTTGAGCTGACAGTAATATCTGAAGGACAATTTTGCTCTGAATTTTTCCCCTATGGACTTCCATTCTCGAAAATAATCTCCCATGAGTATATTATCATGTCGCCTACCTTTCTCACTCGGTATTGATGGTAAAAATGTAGTCAGCATGGTCCTGGTTGGCCTACTGAAGGCTAGCCAGTGAGTGGTTGGTAAAGGGTGGTCACATTGTTGTGAGACCCCTGAAGTCTCCCAAACTAGGGACTCATGATGGATGCTCTCATTCCTATTTTGTTGCTTGAGTCCTTCCAACATTCCCTTTTGTCCTATGGCTAAATCATTTAGGGCCTTTAAGATGATACCAAATGTTGCTTCCCCTTTGCTCCTTGACTCCCCCATATTTTCCATCTCTACTGCCTTTGGTGGGTAATGGTCTGCCTACCCTCCTTGTTCATGAGAAAATATCCCCATGGTTGAGCCAAGAACGAAGCTCTGATACCACTGTAATATCCCCAAAAGGGAAAATAACAGTAATGCAAGCAAAAATAGACTAAAAATTACAACAAGTAAAATCACGTTATTAACACATGAAAATTGGAGCCAAAAACATGATCTGAGCCATTTTATTAATGTTGGAAAACAATAATGGTGTTGGAATGGGTGCACCTGGACCTGCTCAAGGCAGGATGGAATACATCTCAAATCAAGTGGGGATATATCTTTGGAAATGGATTTGTGTGGCTTTGATGTTGCACTGCTTTGCCTAGAAATGTTATTGTTGGCTGAATTTAGGCTGTTGGTTGGGTTGTTTCCCTTGCTCGGAAAATTTCAAGATTTTAATCACGGACTCTACTCACAAAACCCATAAAAACCCATGAAGGAATTGGCCAGATGTTGACACCAGAATTTCGTCCCAATTTCCCCTAGCTCCTTTAGTTTCTAGCTGAGTTAGGACCTCTATTTGACACCTTAGACCTGCCCAAAAAATTCTACCAAATTAAGCTTGGCTTCCCTTTAATAAACCCAGAAAAAACTAGAAAGGTTTTGTCCTAGTTTTGATCTCAGAAATTGGCCCTCTTGGGCTTGGCTCACCTAGCTACTGGGAAATTCAGTCATCCTGGAAATTATGCTACTAGAGGCCACCAAAATTCTTGGAAAATTCCTGTTAGGAATCTCTAAGCCTCCCCACAAAGTGTCCTCCAAAATCTCCTCTCACTTCTCACCTCTTGGAGCAACCTCCCGACTGAACTGCGTCCTCCATTACGCAATCTCTGCTTCCTCTACGTAGTCCCTAAAGTAAAAACGCTTCTCCTGTAATATTTGTTGTGAAAAAACCCTCCAAAATGGTACGACTCCTCTCCTAAGCGAGCACTCGAAGTCCCTCTAGGTAGAGGTTGATATCTCCGCTTGAAGATCTAGTGTGCTAAACAACACTACAGACTTGGCACCTGACACAAGCATGTTATGTCAAGAAGACAATCAAAATAGAAGTTGAATGAATGAGGAAATGAGTTGTATTCACTTCCTTTTTTCACTTGATCCCCCAATGTTCCCTTAGGCCTACCATGGGCTGCGCAATCCTCTCATCCAGCCACCCACTGCACTGCCCCATAAATCCTCTCCCACGCTGCCACCTAGGGAGCTGCCTCCAAATCGAATGCTGGCCACTTGGACCCCACTAAGGTCACAATTTTTCCTTGTGAACTATATGAGTAGGTTGTAGCTTTTCCCTTAATTATTGATTGTGGGTCCCGACCCACCTTATTTCTGCTTGATGTTAGCAACATCAAAATTTATCAAAAATTAATATCCTAATTAACATAATTGCTAATTGGGGATATTACACAATATTAGGGTTTTTGCAGTGAAAAAGCATTTGAGCCTCAAAGTAAGAAAAAAATATATTATGATGCGAAAACAAATTAATATCATATTAAGTTGTAGCATTAATTAAAATATAATTTCCAATATTAGCAATCTTCATGACAATTTAATTGAAATTTATGTTTTCATAAAAAATCAAATCAAATATTGAACATAAATTGATATCAATATGAAATAAAATGAGATGAAAAATCATTGATACATAGAAATTGTTTTAAATAATTTCAAATAAAAACTTAAAATAAATTACTAAAAATATTTTAATATATATTTAAAGTAATAAAATTAACTCAAATTTCCCGCAGGGGCATGGTCTAGTGGCCAGCGGACGCACTGTTAAGGCGTTTGTGCTGTTAAGTAAGTCACGAGTTTGAGCCTCATCTGAACCAATGACTGTTCTTGCAGGCTGGGCAGTTCCCTGAGAGGTTATAGTGGTAGCCGAGGGGTTTGGCCCCGCACCTCGCGTGTGAAAGTTGTCTACCGTTGTCGATTCCTCTGACTCACAAAAAAAAAAAAATCAAATTAATAAAAAAATTGATAAATTGAGTCTTGATCAAAATAGTGTAAGTAGGATGGCTCTATAGCTAGGTTTTTTGCAAGCCTAAAAGGTTCACCATAGGTAATGTTTCTCCAATGCTTGGGAGGATTAGGCATCTCTTTTTTTATCCCACACCCCCCTAAATCTCCAACCACCTAGATATGAAGAACATGGCGGTATATTTATATGAAGGCACCCTCATAGGTTGTCATATTTGGGCATTCCCTTATATTTCTGATGATCATTTTGATTATAGGCTAACCCTTAGCATGAGAAAAAAATGTTCCCCGTTAACAAAGGTCTAATGGGATAGTAGAAAATCAAACATTTTAGAATCCAAGAGGACTCTCTCATATTCATTACATTTCCTTCACAGATCTCTGCATTGGCCTCGATGGGCTCTATAATAATGAAGGCACATATGCATTAGTATTAGGCCATGTTATTCCCCCCATGATCGTCCTTCCCTTAAATCTACTATATCTTAGCTCATCAAAAGAAATATTTATTATTCAGATGAAGAAACAAATCCCCACCTTTTTCTACATTGCCCCTACTCAAAAGAAGTTTGGAAACAAATAAAAGCCCAACTACAGAACTCATTCATTTAGGAAGGAGATTCAATAGAATTTTATCTTTATAGTGGTTGAATTCATAGTATCCAAAAAAATATAAGTCCCTTCCCCTCTATGTTATCTAAGGCATTTAGCTTGGGTAGAATTCTACAATATTTGAAAATCGATCTCCCTCTCCTCATTGCACAGTTATTCACATCCTTGTTCTCATGGAATCCATTCCTCATCCATTAAATTTCCTTCACCTTGCTCAAGGATCGACTCCCCTATTCAACTCGATATCCCATGGGGATTCCTTTATAGGGTCACTTAGGGAAACCCATCCGAAGGAAGCGCTGGGGGGATTTTATACCTCTCATTAAATCACTCCATTTCATTTTTGTGGGTCTAGTTCTAGCCACATATAACTTTCTAGAACTATGGCTCTCAATCTCCTATTGCAACTATTCAGGGAAAGGAAAATTTCTCAATTACACATCTATAGAGATTTTTTATTAACTATAAATTGAATGAATGATGTTTATTCTCTTTAGAACCACACTCTCCAACCAATTTTTCATCATATTAAAATATATTTCTCCCACTTCACTCACATTTAATTCATCCATGTATATAGGGAGAGAAATATAGAAGTAGATGAACTCTCGAAACCTGGACTATCATCGGACCAAAGCTTTTGAAATATACAGGAAACATCCATTAGTGGACAAATAATATTTTCATGAATCTTGGGCATAATTAGCATATTTCTTTGTCTCAAATTTGGAAGTACTATTATAGACTTTGGGCACTAGGTACCTCTTTTTCTTAATACATTGGTTGATAACAAATGACTCTCTTTTTTTAATACTCATATTGTTTATAGAACAAAGAGGTATTCCTTAGATATTTTAATGATTTACTGAATCTTTCTCTTGTTGACGAATATATATTTTGTTTTTTGCAAGGCAGAGTCATTATGTCCTTTATGAACAAAAAAATTGGGTTGGATGGACCAGAATACTATACACCATTTAAAAATGTAATGTCATTTTTAATGATAAAATTACTAGTTTTTTTTAAGAATACGAAATCTCTATAAATGCTTTTCATTTAATATCTTCAATTAAATAAATACTACATTGAAAATGTAGTTTGAAAGGTGATTCGGCATGTTCAAGTGCCATGACATGCATTGAATCACCAAAATTCTCTCACAACATAATTAATTAAATATTTCCTAAGTTTTGACCTTAGGCATTGAATCAATAATTTAATTTTTTATTTTATTGGCCATTTTTTTTATAAAGTTAAGAGGTCAAGAAAATCTTATATCGTGATTTTTTATCTCAATTGTGGAGGTGCAATCTCAACCCTCCATCACTTTGGAGATTAGGTCATAAAATTATAAAGAGGGAAATGGGTTTTTGGAGAGTTTAGTTTGATTTTGCAGAAGAGTTCAACGTTCAATGGAGATAGGTAGTCAAAGTTACAGCAAAGTGTGATTAGCACAGAGGAAAATTTCAAGGCAAGTGAGTAGGTCTTAGGAGGTTGAATTATCTGCTCTATATAAGTCAATTTAGAGGAGTAGAAACAAGCTGATTTGATAGGACTGAGTTGGGAAATCAATTGGGTTGAAGAGGGCTGAGTTGTTGGGTCGTACAGGCCAATTTCCAATGAGTCATATAAATATTTGGTTGAGCCGTACAGGCTAAATTCCACTGGGTTGTACAACTAATTTGTTGGGTCGAAGGTTTTTGGGTAAATTGTTGTTGCAAATTCCTAAGAAAATATTTTTTGTAATCAATTTTTTGAAGTTGAATAAAGAGCTTATGTTTCTTGGTTTTCCCAGCATTGGGTTTTCAAAGTAAAAACCATGGCATATTTTTCTTTGTCTAGTTTACAGTTGTTGTGCATACTAAGTTAGGAACCTAAATTATTTCTTGTTTTAAAATTTCAAATATGAAGAAATTACTTTTATTTATGTTCTGAGAAATTTTATTGAACATTAAATCTGATATGGGTTCAAGAAAACTAACATATTATTATATTTTATAGATTAAGCATCACTTATTATTTTCTTTCCATCAAATTTATAGTTGATTTGGTTATAATAATAAAAAATTTCCAAAATATTTGTGAATAGCATTATTTTCAACATTTTTTAGGGCATAAATACTATTATAGGATGTTTTCTATCTTTTTCGATAATATTTTTTATTTGATTTTATCTAAAATTTAGTAAAAAAAATTTGTAATAATAAATCGGAGTTTTATAATTGGCACAATTTCAATGCCCAAAATTTTTGAGAATATTGAATTTATTTATACTTAAAAACTCATTTTAAATAATAAAAATATGTAATCTCACAATAATAAAAATATGTAATCTCACACCATTTTTAACAAAATTCCGAAGAAAAAAAATTATAATAAAAACACCTACAATGCTCCAATACCATTGTATATAAATGAATTAAGTACCCATCGTCTTTTCCTTTTCCTTTTCCTTTCATTAGCCATGTAGGGACTAAAAAAATCCATAAAGTCTTCCCATATGGCATCCTATTCATTTTTCCCCGAGTAAATATCGTTATACTTTCATGAAATTAGCATTTCCGATTTTTGCCTTTCATTATTTTAGAAATGGTACATCTTTTATATATATATAAATATAAATAAATTTTTAAATAAATAAAATAAAATATTGTATAGTTTAAGGAGGTTATGTTTTTATAGGAATAACAATGGAATTTTTATTATGATTTCGATAAAATTTGGTTGAAATTTTTAGAAAAAGAAGTTATGGTGATTAAGTTTTAAGATTTTGGGTGTCCTATCTATTTTTTATATTATTGAATTTAATTTTACTATAAAAACAATTCAAACATTCCCAAAAAAAAATTAATTAAATTCTAATGAAAAAATATTACGTTAATAAACGCTATAAAATATACATCATAATATTAAAACTATATATTTTTTAAATATAAACAAAATACATATAATAGAGAAAAAAAAAAAGGTTATATGGTCTTTGTCAAAAATACCTATAATAGTTTGAAAAAAAAAAGTTATATGATCGTCTTTCTAATTCCACCAATAAACATCATCAAACATAATAGTTGAAATTTGAAAGTCAAATATGGTTATAGAAAGGAAAAGCATGGGTGTTTATTCGTAAAGATTTTATAATTTCTTTTGATACGTTTAAATTAAATATTTTTCTATATAATATTTTATGAAATGATGTATATAAAATTTTTAAATTTATTTCAAATTTAGATTTATTAAGTATATTTTTTATTATTTAAGAAAATATATATAATGATGAATTAGTAATTCGTTGATTTAATTTTTTGGAGTTATATATATGATGAATTGGTAATTCATTAATGTAACTTGTTGGAGTAATCTAGGCGAGGTCCAAGATCAAATCCAGTGGTCGTCACTATAACACCAAGAGTATATCCAACAACCCGCAAGCCAGGTATACCAAAAATTTATGACTTAGAAAGAACCGAGACTCCACGCTAGTGGGGGAGCCTACTCCTTAAGCCTTATCACAACAGACCAAAGATGCCCCCCCATGGGATTTGAATTGGGGTGGAAGGGATAACATCCCATTGTGCCAACCACTCGGTCAACCCACGAGGAAAATGAACCCTCTCTATACTTGATAGATTCGAGTTTAAGATATATGGGGATAACATCTCTTTCATACTATATTTTAGAGCACCTTGTCACTGCAATATTATTTTTTAAAACCATAATCATGAAATTTAAATTAAAAATCAACATGAGACATGCAATAATACATCAAAATTGGCTTATCAGGCTTTAGGCTTTATACTCTTTTCAAGTCCAATTTGAGCCAACCATTTTGTAACACTCCCTCCCACTTCCTTGTACCATATTAGGTTGTAGAAGGTGTCTTTAATGAATTGACTTGACCTCCAAGGTCTATTATGAATATGGGGTCACAAAAATTTTCACTTTTTACAATTTCATTAAAACTCACAACCAATGGCACCATTGTGTTTAGCTTGTCGATAGATTTCTGGTGATATAAATTTTGTCTCAATCTAACTCCCAGATTGAGAGTTATGCCCTTCTGAAGTTTAATCAAGTATATAACACCACGTCAGCACAATGTTGCCATGTGGCATCCACATGGCTCCATCCTAGTGGCGTGATTGCGCCATGCAAGGTCCACTCGCGTGGTATTCATTCCTATGTAGGGTCCCACGACGATTCCATCAATGGAACTCGACTTGTTTTAACATTGGGAGGTATCCAGTTTTGAACCCCTCCCCCGCACCACCCCCACCCCCCCCTCTCATTAACTCTCAGTAGACTGAGGGGGCCTCAAGGTGTATTGTAACAACCCCATGTTAAAAACTTCAGGTCATATAATTAATAAAGGCAACATAAGACCAAGGTCATGGGACACATATTCCAAGTTGAATGTTGGGCAAAACATTCTAGTGTGGGTGTTCATTTGGTTTATTATGGTCGAGGAAAATGGCAAAGGAAATGGAAAAGACTTTGGAAAGGAAAGAGACATTAATTGACATTTTATTTATGCAAATAATGGAAAATAGTAGAAAAGGAAGGTGAAAGGTCACAGGTTGCATGTGAGGAGGAAAATGAAGGAAAAATAATGGAAAATAAAAAAATTAGAGGCCTCAATGATAAAAAGGCTTATGAGGATCAGTTCATGGCTTTTGTGAGTACAAGATTTTGTCATTGTTAGCTTTTTCCAGTTTAGTTTTGAGCTCTCTCACTATTCTCTCTACTCTCTCATGCTCTTGGACACTTATAGAGTTTTCTTGGAACACTTCAGCATTTGGATCAAGGAAAGCAAAGAAAGGCAAAGGGAAGCAAAGATCAAGCAAGGAAGAGAAGGGTCAAGTTGCTACAATGAGATTGGTTGTAGGTATCTATTTGCATGTGTGATTTCCTTGCTAGTTTTGGCATGCTTGGTACATGCATGTGTGTATTTGGTTCTCTTGTTGTCATTAGCATGGGTTTTTCCAGGTGTGACAGTGATTTTCAACCTTGCCTTTCCATTTCTGGATAGCCATGGTGTGATGGGGTTATCTCTTACTTGGCTGAGTTGTATTGTCATATGGTTTCAAAACTGAATAGGGTGGTCTCTGGAGAAGAACCTAATGCCTAGAAATGCCTAGACAGGTGAAGGTGGGATTGCGGTAAAGTTGGATTATGTGTACCTCGGTGGGCTAAGGAATCCTCGACCGGTGAATGGTGGGATATATGGTAAAGCATAGAGGTGTGTGCCCTAGATTAGGCCCAGGAATCCTTGACCGATGAATGGCGGGATATACAATAAAACCTAGAGGTTGGAGTCTCTATTAGGCATAGGAATCCTTGACTAGTGAATGGTGGGATATATGGTAAAACCTAGAGAATGGAGACAAACAAATTCCTCACAGTTTAGGTGGAGAGATCCAGAGGCATCCATGCTTGTATAGGCCTAGTGATCCCTAGACTGGTATATGGTGGGATTGTAGCAAACCTTGATATTGTATGTTTATTGTTTGGTCCTAGGAATCCCTTGGTGGATTGCGGTAAATCCTGAGGAAACATGGATTGGTTCTATTGTGAGTCCCACATTCATGCTTGGAATATGGCACGAGGGTGGTTTGCTGAAAGAAATATTTGGTTCAGCCCAATCTATGGTCGGTTGGTACATTGAATTCCCTGACCTGGTTTCATTTTGCATATGTTAATAAGAACTCTTTTCTTGTTTTGTATTATGTGTAAATGTGCTTGTTCTTATGTGATCTTAATGGTCATTCTATCATTATTATTTTGTTGGTTATATGTTGGTTATAAGCATGGTTTTATGACAGATCTTAGTCATGGCTCTCATCATGTTTTGATTAATAAATGAATTAAAAATGAATGTATGACCTAATATATTATATTGCAGCTATTATGAGAGGGCATCGGGCCTTCTTGATGATTCTCAGATAAGTATGAAATCCTTATGCTCAGATATGTTGTTATGACCTGTATATTACATGTTCATGATGTGTTTGATGGAATGTTTGTTATGGTTAGGCTTGGTTAGCCTATGTCCTTGATTAATTTTTGTGTTAGAAACTTTGTCTTGGCATCATTTATTGTCTTGGAAAGTCTCATCAAGTTTTGGGCAGTGAGCTAGAGTCTAGCCTTGAAAAGGTGGCACAAATTTCACGGTCTTAGGCATAGAACTAGCTGAAAAAAACTGTAGACGCACCCTTTTAGTAATTATGCATGCCACTAGAAGCCTACAGTCACATGGATGTATGCTTGTGCATGCGGCTGAGGGTTTAGGTCAATGAAAAAGCAGGTTAACTCAAGGTTTGGACACCTGAAAGGGTGGATTATCTCTTGGGGGTTCTTTAGCACCTAAGGAAGGTCAGTAAGGTTTTGGTTTGTCAATTCCACTTCCTTAAGGTAATATAGGAGGTTAAATCATATCATAGTAACCCTTCATCACATATTTACCCAGGTGGACCGATAAACTTGGGTAAGTGTGGGAGAAGGGTGTTACTGGGTGGTACCAGAGCATGGTTCCGTTTTCCTTGGTTGATGTTTGGTTTTTTCTCTCTTTGGGTGTTATCTGATAGCACAAGGTGGTATCAGAGCATGGTTCAACCCTTGGACTAGATGGGCAGAATATGGGTTGTCATGCATGCATGTAGGTTGTATATGTGCTTGTTATGTATGCATGGTGATGGTCATTTTTATAGTTGTGTTGACATGTAGAAGTTGATGATGTGGATGTTGAGATGTGTTTTTCATGAATGCATGTCGGTTGTGTATGAATTTGTTATGCATGTCGGTGTTTATATGTTGTTATGCATGCATTTTCATGATTATGTTTATGAATAAATAGTATCTTAGATATTCATTGTATGCAGTTTTTGTCATCGTGATGTTGTTGGTATGTTATGTTGTTGATATTTTGGTTGAGATAAAGCAAGAGAAGCAGATTATTCGAGCAAGGTTGCAGCATCGTACCTCAGAGTAACATCAAACCGTCATGCAGGTTTGTATGTTGGGTATGCAGGTTTGTTAGTTAATGGTTTTTATATGCATTACGATTATAGATGTCTCATTCTATTGTTTTTTTTTTCCCCGAGAAAAAAGCGTAATTTTATTACTGCAGGTGAGTATAAAATTACAATGAGAAAAACACATAGTTGTGTGTTCAGAAAGACAAACCCAGTAGTTTGTTTTACAATGACAGATACATAGTGAAAACCTATGCATGGTCCAATAGCTGATAAATAACAAAAACAAAAACAAGTTGTTCATCCTATAAAGAGCAGGCAGATCCTAAAAAACACAATCATTGCGCTGCTAATAGACTTTCCCACAAAGAACCTCTGCCAATAGAGAAATGTTTATACAGTTCTTTCATGATACAGAAACAACGTTCGGTCCTTCAATAAAACACGAGCCAGCGGATTCACCCTTCTGTATGTAACCAAGAATTGTTAAGTAGCCAGGGAACCCGTTTACGCCAATGACACTGTGTCCAGCCCACAGTAGAAACCCCTCCGTTGAGAAATACAGCAAAAAACGCACTCTGCAAGCGCAAAAGAACATAGGATGCGCTTTTTCAAGTGCTCAGCCATAAAATCAAAGAAGAATTCGAAACCAGATGAGACTTCGACCCACTGCAGTCTGTCAGTCTGTCCATTGTAAACTGTCCATCGCCATGAAGAACAAAAAAAAACAGTAGTAGTTCGAGGTCCTCAACGGAAAATAAATGTGATGATAAGCACACACCAAAGAATACAGCCAAGGCAATAAGTTGACATGCCAGCCTAAGTAAACCAAAGCCTCACAGCCTATTAAAGAGGGATTTGAGAGAAAATAATTAAAACCAATTAGGTGTACACTGACCCCCTGGAAACTACTTTCAGCAGGAAACCTCCCAGAAGATCAAACAATGAAAGTAGCCCATAGACTCCATTAATGAAGAGTCAGCACACCTTTTGAAAGGGATCGCAAGTCATTTTGTTGACCAACCAACAGATGAAGAAATGCCTACCCTTCCTCAGAAAAACTGTAAAGTCAGCACCCTAAGAGGATGAAAACAGTAGGCAAAAAAATGACAGGCCAGAGCATAAGCCAGTAGCCACTAATCGAATAAAGATGGATGGAAGTATTCAGAGATAACACCATACAAATGTTCTCTGATCCTCCAGATGCCTTCATCCAACAAAATCCCCCTCTTAGAAGCTTGATCAGCCTTCTCGTTATTTTCATGATAGATATGCTGACAGGAGAAAGAGGCAAAAGAACGGAGGATCACCCCAATAGAACGGAACAGATTTTGTAAAAGATGAACTCTGCAGATCTGTATACCTTTTATCCAATTTATCACGTTCAAGGAGTCCCCAAAAACATTTAACTGCCTACAACCTTTCTCCATAGCGAACAATAGAAGGATCTTGAAGCTCAGCAATTCAGCAAAATTATTTGACCCTTCCCCCAGCCCAACAGAGATCTCGTACCAGTGAGAATCCGAGAGAAACAGCGGAGCACCTCCCCCACAGATATTTTGCTGCATAGCTCCATCAAAAAAACCCCAAGGGCTCCTCCTATCAATCTCCAACATGAGGACCTCCCTCTGATTGGCAGCACGGATATGAATAGGGAAAGCAGAGTGCAATCCAACAGTCATGGCACCGACAATCTCAGGAGTACTAACAGAACCATCAAATAGAAGCCGGTTACGAGCCAACCAACAACCCCATATAACGAGAAGTGGCAGATCTTTTAAGTTCATCTCAGCAGTAGACACCCACCACGAATCCCAGGCATGAGAGACAGAAATGCCCTCCCATCTGCACCAGAAACCCAATAACCTGGAGCACTCCAACCAAATACCTTTGATGAAAGGACAGCTGAGGAATAGATGGTTAACTGATTCAACATCATATTTGCACAAGCAGCACCAGCCAGGACCCTGAAAGCATCTGTTTTGCAACACATCCCAAGTAGGGACTTTATTTTCAAGGACACACCACATAAAAAGGCAAGTCTTAGGAGGATAATTCAATTTCCAAAGATTCTTCCACCACCACCGCTCCTCACCCAAAACAACCCCCTCACTAAGCTTTTGGTAGCCGGCCCAGGGGGAATAGATCCCCGAAGGATCAAAATCCCATGCAATCTTATCATCCCTATCCAAGAGCACAAGATGAGCCTGTTTTAAAGCATGAATATATACCGCCAGAGCGCTCTCATCAAAAACCTCCAGCCCAAGGGAAGAAGCCTGTAACCAAGACTGAATGCCCAACCTTCTCCGAACCGGATCAGCAAGTTGGGAGAGAAAAGTAATCCCCTGCTGCCTTAAGGCCTCAACCGTGCGCCTAGGAAGGAGGTGATGAAGAGAACTACCCATCCAAGGATCCTCACCAACCCGCAGCTTCCTGCCATTACCCACATCCCAAGCCAGACTAGTTTCCAAAATGTGAAAAGATTTAACAAGAGCCTTCCAAATCACCGATCCCCCAGCAAAAATTTTCCCAGGAGTCCTTATCCAATCCACAATGGAAAAAGGAGCAATATATTTATGAGATATCACCTGAGTCCAAAGGCTGTCACCATTGATGAGCCTCCAACCACCCTTAGCAGCAAGAGCCTGAGAAAAAAGGAAGATATTTTTCAGACCCCAACCAACCAACGCTTTTGGAACAACAATTTTCTCCCACCGAACCCAAGGGGTCACCAAAGACTCTTGTTTTCCACTCCACAGGAATCTGAAGCAAATCCTCCTGGCAGACTCCAAAATACCCTTGGGAATCCAAGACAAGGACAACCAATAAACCGGAATAGCCTCCAAAACTGACTTAACTAAAGTCAACCGCCCAGCTCTAGACAACCATTTGTGAGACCAAACTTTTAAACGTTTTTCCAGCTTTTCCAGCAACCAGTTCCAGTCAGTTTTCCTATAATCATTGGGTTTTAAATGGAAACCCAAATAATTCAGGCCAGCATCCAAACCAACAGGATTAAAGGGGAAGATCCGCAAGAACTCACATCTCTCCTCATCCCTCAAAGAATGAGTAGAGATAGAAGACTTCATAGCATTCACTTCCATACCCGTAGCTTTGCCAAACAAATCCAAAATCTCACCAATAGTAATAGCATCACGAACCGACCCAGAACAGAAAATTAAAACATCGTCAACAAAAAGAAGGTGAGTGATGAAAAGGTTTGGAGCAACCTGAATGCCCTTCAAAGAACCCTGTCTCTTTGCCACATGAAGAGCTCTACTCAAACCTTCAGCAACCAGTAAAAATAAAAGGGGAGAAAGGGGGCAGCCCTGGCGCAGCCCCCTTTCCGCATGAAAAAAAGGAGATGCAGCCCCATTGAGCAGAACAAAAAAGGAGACGGTTGTAATACAACTCATAATCCAACGAATGAAGCCTATACCAAACCCAAGGTGAGTAAGGAGCATACGAATATATAACCAACTTACCCAATCATATGCTTTGGATAGGTCTATTTTCAGCACAGTCCCTTTGAGGTTCTTGGTCTTCATGTTGTGGAGAGCCTCTTGAGCGGTCCCGATTGCTTCATGAATTTGACGACCTTCCAAGAAGCCAAATTGTTCACCGGAGATATGAGTAGACAGAATGCCTTTGAGTCTTCTCGCAACCACCTTGGCTATCACTTTATAGATACAGTTTCACAAAGAGATAGGACGGAAGTCAGCCAGAGAAAGAGGGTTATCCACCTTCGGAATAAGAGCTATGAAAGTGGAATTGAAGCAAGCAGGAATCCGCCCAGAAATCTTGGTGTCCTCCACAACTTTCAGCAGATCTGTCCCTAAAATGTCATAAAGAGCCAAGAAAAATTCAATCGACCACCCATCTGGCCCAGGACTTTTGTCTTTTTGGAAGCTTTGAAGAACCTCCTTTAATTATTTTTTAGAGACCTCAGCCATCAAAGATCTGTTATCAGCCTCCTCCACAAACCTCGGAAAATACTGAGCAACTCTTATCACTTCCGCAAGTGAAGTATGAGCTGGGGCCTTAAACAGGTCCTTGAAGTGATCAACCCCCAATCTAGCTTTGGCCTCAAAAGAAGTGTGCTCAATGCCCTGACCATCTCTTAATGTCCAAATAGTATTAGCTGCCTTCCGGCCGTGAGCATATGCATGAAAAAATTTTGTATTCTCATCCCCACTAGCCAGGCAAGTGGCCCTACTCTTCAGCCTCCAAGATTCCTCCTTATCCATAAGAAGGGAGTTCCTTCTTTTTTCAAGTGAGACAAGAGTGTCTTTATCAACTTGGGATTGATAGCCACCCCCAATGCCCTCATAAATCAAGCGAAGATCCTCTTCCACCTGTTTCAACTCCACATCCTCCCTCTGTCTCTTAACAGCCGGCCAAACTTTCACAGCAACCTTGATGCGTTTTAAATTTTCAGCAAATTGGAAGGCAGCAGAAAGAGGACTATCCACCCTAAAAGGAATCCAGCAATCAAGAACTAAAGCTTTGAAGGAATCATCCCTAAGCCAAATTTTGTTGAAATTTAAAGGGCTAGGAGGCTGCCTAGGCCCGATCTTTAACTCAACAAAGATAGGAAAATGATCAGAAGCACCCCCACTGCCAATCCACTGCCTAATCATAAAAGGCCTGTCCACAATCTGCTCAGCCACCAGAAAACGATCTAGTCTCTTTGCTATTCTGTCTTCAGCACATCTATTATCCCTCCAAGTAGGTTTCAGCTTGATGGGCTCAATGTCCAGCAAGTGATTCTCCTCCAATTTTTGAGTGAAAAAACCAGTCAAAGAATCGATTTGTGCATGAGGTCCCCATACCTCTGACTAGCCCAAAGAAAAATTCATATCCCCACCTAAAATTACCGAGTCTCTCTTGATTAAAGAGTTATTCAAGAGGGAATCCAAAAAATGGATTCGGTCCTGATAAGGGCCATAAATATTAAATAGATTGAAAGCTTCACCAAGCTCCAATGACAGGAAATTTATTCCCAGGACCGACTCCATACCCCAGAAATTTTGTGATTTGATTGTTTTTTCATTCCACCTGATAGCCAAACCACCCGACCTTCCTCTAGCATCCAAAGACTCAAAAGTCCAGCCAGGAAGCCAACCTTCCATTCTAGCTTTGACCACCAACCCAGCACCTAAAGTCTCTTGTAGCAGAATGATATCAGGACATTCCAAGAAGATAATTCTCCGAAAAGCAGTTTTCTTTTGGGGACCTGCCAAGCCCCTGCAATTAAATGACATTATCTTCATTATACACCCGGCTTCAGGGAATGGCTTGCTCTAAGCGCCCTATCAATCAAAATCTGCCTCCCATCATGAACATCCAACATATCTCGATGCTGTGCTTTTGCCAAAAAAGAGATCCTACCCCTGCCCCGAGCAGAAGGGGATTTTCCCTTCCCAAACCCACCAACACCTTTTTTGGCACTAGATCTCAGGTTATATCCAGTGACCAAAGGGGCTGTAGTAACCACCGAGTCCAACAGCTTGTCACCTGGGTCGAAAACTGATACAGAAGCCTTCTCTTGGAGAGCAGGCAGCGAAACAAGCTGAGAAGAGATATTAGGAACAGCACAAGAGACCATTCCACCAGCATCCTTCCAACCTGAGACTGAAGTCGAGACAGAAGACTGAAACATATTTAAAGAGAATTTTAAGGCAGGAGAGAAAGGAAAAGAACCCAAAAGTGAACGGCTCAACACAAAGAGTACTTCGTTCAACATAACATCTTCCTTCAGATGAAAATCTGCTCCAAAATATCGGCTATGAACCTGTACAACATCGAGCGTTCCACACCCAGCATCCTGAAAGAGAGCCTCCTGCCCAGTAGGAGGACCAGAAAACACACTCAGCCCCTGAAGATCTACAGCAGACGGCATACATGAACCAAAGTCATCAGAAAAATATTGTTCTGCGCTTGAGAGGTCTAAACAAAGAGCTGATTGTGAGTTGTGAGGACCGAAGCCAACCTCCTTCATCTGAGGTGCCTCCACATGAGGATCAGACCCCCGGCTTTTGGAAAATCGAAAAGTAGAACTACATTCATATGCAGGATGTTCGTAAACATGGCACCGTCGACAGCGAAAAGGAACCTTTTCATAGTCAAGGATCTGCTTAATATCATAGTGCCCCCAACAGAGATTCATAAATTCTGCAAGGCCCTCTCTAATATTAATCATCACAAGAATTCTTGCTACCCGCCTGAGATTAGTCTTAATGAAGGAAAGGTCTGCCTCTAAGAAGACCCCAATAGTATTACCTATACCACATAGGTGCTCCTCTGTCTAATAGTGAAGAGGCAGACCAGGTAAACAGACCCACAATGGGACCGAATCCACCCTTTCCCTGCTGGCATCAAAGAGCGGATGCCAAGGTTTTAAGAGCAAGGGAGAGTTATCAACAGAACAACACTGTTGAGTCACCCACTAGAGATGTTCAGAGCGCAAGAAATGGAAATCGAACCACCCCTTTGAAAGGGAAACCACCTCAGGCACATAACCAAAAACGGATTTCCAATGCACATCAGCCTAGGAGACTATAGTTTTTAGGGAAAAATGCCTCCCCACAGCCCTGCCTACCAGTGTTCTGCCAGCCATAACTGAAACCTGTTCCCATCCTATATCTTCACCCAAGACATAGTTATACTCAGCATTTTTAATCTTGATCCATTTATTTTTTCTACCCCTCTGCTTCGACACTTCAGCCTCTTTACTAGTATTTGGACCCGTCCCTTTAGTTGTTTCAGAAACAAAAACGCCGCTCTGTTCTTCCCAACTTATGGGACTAGGGGAAGCTCTCACACTCTCCTTCTCACCAAAACCATTCACACTTCTTAACGCAGGCACAAAGGGATCCAGATCGATGCCAAAAACAGATGAAGAGGCTCCCGGTAAGTCACCCAAATCCACGTTCAAATGTTGGATGGGTTCTTTCCCCACGATCAAATGCTGGTTGAGATCATTCCCCTTCAGAGCTTGAATCTTATTCAGGTTCGAGCTGTTTTCAACAGGCATATAGCCTCCCGCCCTTCCATTGAACCCTCCATTGAAAACCAAGGGCGACAGCCTCCCATCCGAGAGAATCAGGGGCTCCACCACGTCTTGTAAATAAACACCCGACAGCCCTCCGGACCTGGAGCAGACAGGGTCAGAAGTAACGCAGCTCCCCTGCACAGAGTCAGAAAATACCCTGGCTGTTCATCGAATACTGAGGCGCGCCTATCGCCATTCGAAAAAACCAGACTCCCGCCCAAAAGCATCGCTCCATCAAGACCAGAATTCTTCCTAGATCAGATTTTTCTCTTCCATATTTGTTGCACCAACCGCACAGGTGGGTGTTATTAAGGCGTCTTGTTTCTTTTTATTTTTTCCCCAACATTCTGTCATTCTATTGTTGTTGTGGTTACATGAATAATAAATGCTAGTTAATGAGTGTGATCATATGCATGTCTGTGAACTATTCATGCATGGTAGTTGATTCGTTGTTATACATATTGTGGTCATACACATGATTATTATGGTTATTGTATTTAAGATCTGGATATTATATGTATCATGCTAATATGGATTTACCTATGTAGATGGTTATGCTTATGATATTCAGTTATGATTCGATATATTTATGATATTGTGTCATACTAATTTGGACTAACTTGTGAAAATGTGATAGCCTCCCCTGAGATACACTGAGGTATGAGTTTGATTATGTCATCTATTTGGTTAATATAACATGATATGTTTACTATTTATATGAATGTTTGATTGATTGCATGGTATGAGTATGTGTCTATAATATTGCTTGAAGGAATGATCTTGTTTTAAGATGGTTGTACTAACACAATATGTACTAAGTAAGTTGATATGCACTTGAGCGTAAGTAGGTGATAGTTGTAGCATTATGATTAATGAATGTCAGTTGATTGTTGATTATGATATGCTTGTTAATATTAGTGAAGGTTGGTTTCAAATTAATAGATATGTTGTCTTGATCTTTGGAACGTGGGACTAACATTTGTGAGCGACTACATGGAAACATGCTTGGTATTAGTATGGAAACGTAACAGTTGATTTGCTTATATAATTAATAGTTGTGTGATGTGATAGAAGATAATAAGACTCAATTGTAGCAAGGTAAAAGGAAAAAGAAATGAATTGGGTGAGAGTTCCTTTGGCTATGTTTGGAAACTGCAATTCCAAATGAACGAGTGCTTTTAATACAGGAAGTCTTATTAACCTTGATTTCGTCTACCATTATGTGGATATGTGTTATATTCATGAACATGTATTTGACAAGTATATTAGCTAGTTTCTAGTTATAGTTGGGTCCGTCAAGGGAACTGGAGTCCCTTGAGAGATGGAATGGGCATGTTCAGTTACAAGGAAACGTGCTTGGCACAATAAGTTAAGATAATTGGCGTGTTGTTATATTTACTTATGCAATGACAGTTATGTGTTTATGGCAATATCATGTAGTGGATTGCATGGAAAAAGAGACTGTCATGAAATCTTGAACAAGGCTCGAGTTGATCTTTCCTTGGGAACCATGGGGATTGAGTCATGGTGTTTGTTTCTAGTATTGTGCTTTTGGTCAGGTGCATGATCATGCCACTTTGTTTTTTTGTTTCTTGTTCTTTCATTTTTTTGTTTTGAGGGTCTTTGGAATTGTTTTGGAAAGAGGAAATTTAATGGAGCTTAGGGAGAGCTGAATGAAACCCAACAAGTAAGGTTCAGATGAATTTTGGTGCATGAGTAAAGGGTAGCTGGAGGTAAGAATATGACATCCAGTTATGGACTCTCAGTCCATTGGGTAAATGGACAATGGAAGGATAGTCATGAGAAAGATAAAGTAAATGGATATAAGATATCAGACGACTTGGTTGTGTTGGGAATTGTTCTTCTCAATGTTGTTGTAGTGGTGCACAGATAAAGGGATTTGTCTTAACCTTAACCTTACAATATTTGGTAATTATGTTGTGATCATGATTATGATGATGTTTATATATGTATATATGTATGTACGTATGTTTTTGTTTGACAGGGTCATCAGGGATCATCATTGTTTTATTCTGATGTTTATATGTATATATGTATGTCATTCTCTGATAGGGTCATCAAGAATCATTCTTTTGGAGGAATGAAAACTTATGTAGATGAATGACATGAAGAGGTTCCTGGTTGATGAAGAATCAAGTGGGAAGAGTAACCCTGAAAGATATACAAGGTAACTATCATGTCAATATGAATTGATATTATGTGCTTGTACTATGCCTATGTGTATGTTATGGAGAGATAATTCTAAAGGATACCTCAACGGAATGGAAGCAGTGTGATCTGTGGCATGTTGAAGCAAGCATGAATAGTGGAAAGACACTGGAAGTAAGGTTTCTTCGTAGAGTCATTGTGTGGTCTCTGGATATCCAGTACTACTATTGTGTATCCATTGTACATGTTGTACCTATAGTGTTCTGTGCATGTTGCATATGCGGCACCGTGTGCATATGGTGTTGTGTGCATGTTGTATATGTGGTGCTATGTACATATGGTGCTGTGTACATGTTTTTTATGCAGTGCTATGTACATTTGATGCTGTGTACACATTGTTTATGCAATTTTATGTATAGATGGTGTTGTGTACATGTTGTTTATGCAGTACTGTGTACATATGGTGTTGTGTGCATGTTGGGTATGTGGTGTTGTGTACATATGGTTTTGTGCGCATATCGGATATGCAGTGTTGTGTACATATGGTATGGTGTGCATGTTATACATATGGTGATATGTACATGTTGAGATTCAACAAGAAGATCATAGTGAAAATTATGCACCTACACTAGGATGGAGCCTCAGGATATTTTTAGGTGGAGGTCTATTTATAGATGCATGAGAAAATTGTATTTATAGATGATTTCTATTTATAGATGCATGAGAAAATTCTATTTATAGATGAAGGCTATTTATAGATGTATGTGCAAGTTCTATTTATAGATCACATGTCTATTTATAGATGCATGTCGGCTATTATTATCCCTTAATATTAGTTGGACAATAAACAATAATCTATTCTCAATGAGCACTTGGAAATAGTTAACTGAAGTGGAAAATCAGTTAGCTATAGGAAATTCAAGTTCAAAGGTTGGTTGGTGGGACATGCAAGTGGACTTAGTTGTGACTGAGTGATTCGAAGTTGTAACAGAGTTGGAAGTGTATTTATGAGAGTTGTAAAGTAGTTTAACTCAGTTAAGTGAGTTAAACTCAGTTGTGCTAGTTGTAACTAAAGATACACTAGTGAGATATCAATGAATTAATTATTAATTAATTCACAATCAATGGTCTCACATGCAACTGAATATTTACTATTGTTAACTAAATGCATGTCCGATCCAGTGGAGACCCAGTTGAGATATAGGTGAAAGAGACAATTTGACTATCAGTTGTGACATTAGTGGGCGCACACATGCGACCACACACACATTGGATGTGCCCATGAGTATTGCACAGTAAAGCAAGTAGGATTCCATTCATTCAGGGATTGCTATCAGCTAGGATTGCACAGTGGAGGCAGGTTGTCTGAAGGCAATAAATTGGCACATGAATTTTCCAATTTTTGTATGACAGTGTGAGACGATTGTATATTGTACTGAGAGCTCTTGGATTAGAGCTTTGTATGATATTGTTTCATGATCCATGATATACACATAATATATGATATTGGGGTTTTTAGCTTTATGATTTTATGGTAAAAACATCTGTGTTATGTGTGATTGATCTTTCTTCATGATATTGCAATTAGCGATTGTGTTTTAAATTCCTCAAAGATTTTTTTGTAGAAGCGATTTTGTATTTAACAGTGGCATATAATTGTTAGATCAGGAGAATCCAAGCAATACATATTTTTTATTAAAATTTCTACATGGTATTGGAGCACAGAAGATTGCAATTTTAAAGCAGGAGCTGAGTTTGTTGGTGGAAAGAATTCGAATTTGCAGAAAGATTTTCTTGGTGCTACAATTGAGTTAACATCGAAATGGCTTTCAATGGCTTGCGGCTAGAGTGTGCACTCGAGGGAAGCTCGAACTACATTTCTTGGAAGGACAAGATGGAGGCAGTGCTGGAAGATAGTGGCTTGAAGGAATTCATCGACAGTGATGTTCCTAAGCCTACTTTGACAGATGCTGCATTACTTGATGCATGGAAAAAGAAAGTGGAAAAGGCGAGGAGGATTATGTTGGAAAGTGTACGAGACCACATTGTCTCAAGCCTTCATGGGAAAGCCAGAACATATTCTATGTGGAAGGCTTTGACGGATATTCAAAGAAGTAGTGACCATAGGAAATTGGTGCTCAAAGATAAACTCAGGAAGATCAAGATGGAAAAGGGCGACAACATTCCAAAGTATCTCACGAAGTTTGTCCAATGTCAGGATGAACTAGGGAGTGTGGGAATAACTCTTGATAATGATGATTTGGTGAGTTTGGCTCTCTTGGGACTTCCTAAGATTTTGCATAATTATGAATACTCTATCAAACGTCGGGAAAAATTGTCGAATTGGGAACAACTGTGGTTGGATCTAATGCAGGAGGAGTTCAGGCGGAACACCAGAGATGGCTCTTCATCAAAGCATGATGATGAAGAGGATTGTGCTTTGGCTACCAAGGCAATGAAAGGAAAGGGGAAGAAATTCCATTCAATATCCGATTCTAAAGGCAAGAAGCTGGATTTGTCCAAAGTGAAGTGTTTTCACTGTCACAAACATGGGCATCTCACTACTAACTATCCGCAGAAGATGAAGAACAAGAAGGTTGTTGGAGTTGCATATGGTGAGGCCCTTTCCTTGCAATTTGAACTTTACTTCTCCTTGATCGCATGCATGGTGTCAATTACATTGGGATCAGTGTGGTATTTGGATAATGGCTCTTCCTTCCACATGATGGGAGATAAGGATCTTTTCAGTGACTTGGAGGAGAAAGATCTCCAAATGCATATAGATATGGGCGACGATGGATGATATAGTTCAACTGGAATTGGTACCATTACCTTTCAGATGGATTCAGGTAAACCATTTCAATTGAAATATGTTATGCATGTTCCACGTCTTAAGAAAAAATGGTCTCAGTCACAATGTTGGAGGACAGAGGCTATGATGTTGCTTTCAGCGATGGAAAATATTTTCTGCGACATAAAACAACAGGTTAAGCCAAGAGGATAGGGATTCAAGTTACAAACCTCTACAAGCTGGAGGTATATGGTTGCGCTTCCATGATGGGAAAGGCAGAAAAAGTGGTGAGTCAGGATGAGGGAAAATTATGGCACAGGCGATTGGGCCATCTTCATCATGGAGCCTTGAAAGTCATGCAGCAAATATCTACTAGGCTTCCAATGGGAACACTTTCTCAATTAGAACAGTGCAAGGGTTGCACCATGGGGAAATATGTAGAGTCCACCTTTCATGGAAAGGAGAATCATGCTTCGATGATCCTGGACAGACGTGTGTGGACCATTCTCGATTGCTTCAACATAAAAACATAAGTATTATGTTATTTTTTTATGAACTTTCTTGTAAATGTTGGATCTTCTTCTTGAAGAAGAAGGATCAAACATTCTCAAAGTTCTGTGAGTTTAAGGCATTGGTGGAGAAAGAGTCGAGGAAGCAAGTGAAGGCTCTAAGGAGCAATAATGGTGGAGAATACATCTCTAACGAATTCAAATAATTCTGCGGGAAAGAAGGAATTCGAAGAGAACTCATAGCGCTTCATAACCCACAGCAAAATAGGGTCGAGAAGAGGAATAACAGAATGATCGAGGGTGCAGCACGAGCGATGTTGCATGATGAGGGCTTACCAATGCATTTGTGGGCGGAAGCATGCAACACTGCAGTTTATGTGAAAAACCATTGTCCTCATAGAGTACTTGGCATGAGTACACCTAAAGAATATTTCACTAGTAAGAAACCAGATGTTTCTCACTTTAAGAATTTTTGCTCTTCTGTTTATGTGCATATGACCAAGAACACCAGGAAGATGTTGGAGCTGACTGCTAAAGCTGGGATATTTGTGGGGTACACAGAAACACTCCATAATTATCGTCTGTATTTTCCTAACAGTAAGATGACTGTTATGCGATGGGATATAAAATTCGATGAGGGGAAAGCCATGCAGTTGTCACTTGAGAGGGAGCTAGAATTGCATGCAGAGGAGGAACTGTTGGTTCCCAAATATGAGTCTCTAGATGTGGATCAGCCACATGAGGAGGTTCATGGAGTGGAGGAGTCCACTCACGCAGATCCAAACATCAGAACTAGCAGAAGGCGTACCACAGAAGCTGATAGGCTGAGACTTGATGTTGCACAGAATGTAGGAGCCCCTACTTCACAGCGCAGACAAAGACAGTCTCTTGACCGATTTACTGGATACATGGCTCTCATGAGAAAATGTATTGTGACTGAGCCATCTTCGTTTCAGGAACCAGTGCAGGAGCCCACATGGGTAGATGCAATGCTGGAGTATGACTCCATTGTTAGAAACAATGCTTAGGAAATTGTTCCAAGGCTGGTTGATAAATCAGTGGTAGGTTCGATATGGATCTACAAGGTAAAGCAAGCTGATGGGAGTGTTGAGAAATACAATGCCAGATTTGTGGCCCGGGGCTTCTCACATATTGAGGGGATTGATTATGAAGAAAAGTTTTCACCTGTCACAAGGTATTCTTCTATAAGGACCATCCTTGCTCTCTCATCATAGATGGGTTGGCGCATTCATTAGATGGATGTGAAGACTGTGTTTCTCAATGGGATCATTGAGGAAGAGGTGTACATAGAGACGCCTGAAGGATTTGAGATCTTCAACAGTGAGTCGCATGTGTTCCGACTCAAAAGAGCGTTGTATGGGCTAAAGCAAGCACCCCATGCTTGGTACACTCAGATAGACAGTTATTTCACCAGATTGGGCTTCACCAAAAGTGAGGCAGATGCAAACCTATACCAAATTGTGGTGGAGGGTAAGATTTTAATAATTTTTCTTTATGTTGATGATTTAATACTAACTTCTGATGAGCAGCTGATACACTCATGCAAGGATGACCTTGCAAAGGAGTTCGAGATGAAGGATATGGGCCTCCTTCATTATTTCCTTAGATTGGAAATATGGCAGGGATATGGTGAACTTTTTGTGTCTCAAGGAAAGTACTCAAGGGAGATGGTTGGCAAGTTTCCTGGGAGGGCTGCAAACCCACGGATACCTCTTCCAGGAAACCGGAGGAAAGAGGATGCTACTTCTAGAGGTAGTGGCTTCCATCGTTCATCGATGCTGGGTTCACCATGTATCTAGTGAACAAGGAGATCGTACATTTTCATGCGGTGAACCAGCTTAGTCAAGAAATGGTTAAGCCTACCAAGCTCTTTTGGAAGGTAGGCAAGCTTGTCCTGAGATATCTCAAGGGCACATCTAAGTATGGCTTATGGTACAAACAAACGGATGAGGTGAAGTTACATGGCTTCACAGACAGACAATGGAAAACAAAATGTAGACAGAAGAGCACAAGCAGGGGGGAAAGGGGGGATATTTAGTATCATATCTACAATTTTTTCTTGGTACAACTGGAAACAGAGATCCATGGAACTTAGTTCAGCGGAAGCGAAATACATGGCAACGATTCAAGCTGCATGTGAGGCTATCTGGATGAGAAAGGTCTTGGTTGGTTTGTTTGGTTTTCATTTAGATCCGACAGTGATTCATTGTGATAATCAGAGTTTCATTAAACTCTCGATTAATCCTGTGTTTCATGATAGATTTAAGCATATAGATATCCAGTATCATCATATCAGAGATTGTGTGCAACATAAGAACATGTTGCTTCAGTACATTCCTACAGAAGATCAGGATGCAGATATTCTGACGAAGGTGCTCACCAGGAGAAAATTCAAATACCATAGAGATAGGATCGAGGTGAAGGATAATCCCTTTCTCGTTGAGAGGGAGTGTTGAGATTCAACAAGAAGATCCTAGTGAAAATTATGCACCTACACTAGGATGGAACCTCGGGCTATTTTTAGGTGGAAGTCTATTTTTCGAATGCATGAGCAAATTATATTTATAGATGATGTTCCATTTTTAGATGTATGTGCGAGTTCCATTTATAGATTTCATGTCTATTTATAGATGCATGTCGACTATTATTATCCCTTAATAATAGTTGGACAATAAACATTAATCTATTCTCAATGAGCACTTGGAAATAGTTAATTGAAGTGGCAAATCAATTAGCTATAGGAAATTCGAGTTCAAAGGTTGGTTGGTGGGACATGCAAGTTGACTTAGTTGTAACTGAGTAATTCGAAGTTGTAACAGAGTTGGATGTGTAGTTATGTGAGTTGTAAAGTAGTTTAACTCAATTAAGTGAGTTAAAATTAGTTGTGCTAGTTGTAACCGAAGACTAGTGAGAGATCGTTGGACTAATTATTACCTCCACCACACCGCGTGTCTCACATGCAACTGAATATTTACTACTGCTAACTACATACATGCCAGATCCAGTGGAGACCCAGTTGAGATGTGGGTGAAAGGGACATTTTGACTATCAGTTGTGACATTAGTGGGTGCAAACATGTGACCACACACACATTGGATGTGCCCATGAGGATTACGCAGTCAAGGCAAGTAGAATTCCATTCATTCAGGGATTTCTATCAATTGGGATTGCGCAGTGGAGGCAACCTGTCTGGAGGCAGTAAATTGGCACATGAATTTGCCAATTTTTGTATGACAGTGTGAGACGATTATATATTGTGCTGAGAGCTCTTGGATTTGAGCTTTGTATGAGATTGTTTCATGATCCATGATATATACATAATATATGATAGTGGGGTTTTTAGCTTTATGCTTTCCCGGTAAAAACATCTATGTTATGTGTGATTGATCTTTCTTCATGATATTACAATTGGCGATTGTGTTTTAAATTCATCAAAGATTTTTTTGTAGAAGCGATTATGTATTTAACAGTGGCATATAATTGTTAGATCAGGAGAATCCAGGCAACACATATTTTGTATTAAAATTTCTATAGTACATGTGGTATTATGTGTATGATTGTGCATGTGGTGTTGTGTACATGAGGTGATGTGTATAGATTGTGCAAGTGGTGTTGTGTATACGTTGTACAAGTCGTGTTGTGTAAATGTTGTGCACGTGGTGTTGTGTACATGTGGTACTATGTACATGTTGTACAGGTGGTACTGTGTACGTGTTGTACAAGTGGTATTGTGTACATGTTATACAGTTGTACATGTGGTATTGTGTGCATGTCGTACACGTTATGTTGTGCACAGGTGGTACTTTGTGCATGTTTTACATGTTTTTTTGTGTACCTGTGGTATTTTGTATGTGCATTGCATAATCATGGTATCATGACATGTGTATTCATTGTCTTGCACTCTGTGTATGTATATGTATTATGTTGTACACCGGGTGTAGGTGTATTGTGTTGTGTTGTACATCGGGTGTAGGTGCATGTGTTTTGTCATACAGCGGGTGCAGGTGTATGTGTTGTGTTGTACGTCGGGTGTAGGTGTATGTGTTGTATGTCAGGTGTAGGTGTATTCACAACTCATTGTATTACATTTAAATGGTGTCTATCCAGTAATAAGTTTAACGATGATAAGAATGTTTTTACGGGTCCGTCTCTTGGAAAGAAAGTTTGATTACATTGAATATCAACATATTCCAAGAAATATAAGAACATTAACTGATGCATTGGGGAATAATGTGTTAAATATACATTTGTAAACAAAAACAATATTCATCCACATATTGAACAAGATAAACTAATACAAAACAGTAGTAGTCTCCATTAGGTAAAATAGTCTGTAAAAAGTGTGATACTAAAAATGTCATCCAAGGACATGAGGCCCTGTGGCCTTTATTATCCAAACATGCTGATACCAAAAATTAAAATCTAGCCCTAAAATACTAGCAACTAAGCATGACAGTGATCATGGTAGAAGACTATAGCACATGCTATGCGTCGTAGTAGGCAGTTTATCAGCCTTGAAACTCTTAATATGTGCCTCTAGTACCAAAAATGCAAATCATCAAGCCCAAAATCTAGAATTTCTAGAGCCAACCTCTCCAAGTTATGCTCTAGCTTAGTTAAGGCCTTTATTGCATCAAGGTTAGGCACCAAAAAAACAACTGAATGATCTCCCTGCCTATCAAAACGTCATAGTCCCACTGGTCTAGCTAAGCCAATATTTGCATGACCAATTCAGTTAATTAGATTTGAATGTAAAAAATAAATAAAATTAGAAAACATAAAAACCATCAAAATGATAAGTTTTTACCTAGGTCACCCCACTGCATCCCTACTGGGAGTGGGATATATGGGTCATATGGAAAGTCTTCGATCATAATGATCTGACGTTTGAGCCACCTGAAGAACTCAAGAGTCTATTCAACCATCGGGCCATCGCCTCCATGGAGATCCATCAACGACACCCACAAAAGCATGTGAGGATCCCAAGGTCCTCCTATATTTGCTAAAACATGTTGTGGGGAAAGGAGTGGAATATTCTCTAGATAAAATGAAATAAAGATAACACCATATCCAAAGTTCTTGAGTTTCCCTATTTTTTCTCTATTCAACTTTCCTTTCATGTTGCCAACTACCCCTTCGCACCAGTTGAAAATAGTGGGTTGTGAACAATCCACGACGATCTGCATCTAAGCCTTTGTGGCCAAGTAAAGCGTTGCGCTTCCACATAATCTGGTAACTGTAAAGGTAATGGTTCTCAAGGGGAGCTGCTCAATGGTTTTTATGTCAATTCTTCCATCCTTTAGCTGAGCCCCGTCAACACAATATCGCCTCAAATAAGTAGCAATGGTTTCTCAACCTCGTCTGTGCCCATAAAAAGATATTATCTGTCACTCTACGAGAGAGTCCAGTCAAAAAATAGATACCATAAATATCTATGGTGAGGCATCGATCTCCTCCCCCACCATCCAAGTCATGAGATTTAGCTGAGCTTTCATCCATGGAATTATCCAATATTTGTATAGGTCACAATCTCTTAGGGCCTACAATGTTGGTCGATCGATAAGAGCTTTAGCATCCTAGTATTTAATATTTGAATTCATGCTTCTTTGATCATAGTAATTTTTCCAAAATATTTTGGTTGTAATCAACATTTTGGTTTTCATGCTCTCTTTCTCTCCACTCCATTATGAACAGTCAAAAATCCTGAAAAAATAACAATTATGGAAGATTAGAAAACAATGTGGGCGATTTTGCAAAATTTTGGGGCGTATTTCTTTTTTTTTAAACCTTGGGTGCTTGCAGGGATACTCTTTATGAAAAAGCACATTTTCACGTTTTCTCGTGGGGAAAATCACACAAATCGTGGATTTCTCTGTGTAAAAAATAGTGGGTGTGCGCGGTCCCGATGAAGGGTAACCACACACATCCAAGGGCGCATTTTAAAAATAAAATCAACCCCAAAAAACCAAAATATACGGCTAAAATGTAAAATTAATCCGATGAAAATGAATATAATGAATAGCTCTCTTACCTAGAGAAGGCAGTTCTCAATTTTGTCCACCGGTTTTCTTGGAATCAACTTCTGAAGTTTGTGGTAAAAAAAACCCTCTTTTTTTCTCTCATTTGGTTAAAAACTAAAATAGTAAAAATTATTTTACTTTTTGAACTTTTATAAGTTTTTAGGCCATCAAAATATTATTTTTTTATGCTTGACCTTTTAAATTCAAAAATTTTAGCATTTTTTCTATAATTTTTTAGCAGATATAATAATTTTTGGGTTTAATGTGCAGAAAACAGGTTATAACATAAAAATGGATCATTTTGATGTTGAGAGAAATTTTATTACATTTTTAGGCTCTCGAAAAATATGAAAAAGTGAAACCCTAGAGTTCTTTTTCAAGCCCTTTTCAGACTCTCTAAACATGAAAATATTGTCGAGTACTTAACTATTCGAACTTGAAAAAAGTAAATGAACAGTCATCTATTCAATATAAGTTTACCCCTCTTCGAGAATGAACTAGACTATTTAGCTATGTCACCACACTACATCTGTGTTGGGAGTGGGATATATGGGTCACCTCTGTAATCAAGCCATACATATGGAAAGTCTTCAATCATAATGATCTAACGTTCCAGCCACCTGAAGGACTCAGGAGTATATTTCACCACCGAGTCATCGCCTCCATGGTGATCTATCAATGAGACCCATACAAGCACGTGAGGATCCCGACGCCCTCCTATCTATGCTAAAACATGCTCTAGGGAAAGGAGGGGAATATGCTCCAAATAAAATGAAATCAAGATAACGCCATATCCAAAGTTCTCGAGTTTCCCTATTTTTTCTCTAGTCAGTTTCCCTTTCATGTTGGCAACTATCCCTTCGCACCAGCTGAAAATAGTGGGTTGTGAACACTCCACAATGATCTTCATCTGAGCCTTCGTGGCCAAGTGAAGCATTGTGCTCCCACATAATCTGGTAACTGTAAAGGTAATGGTTATCAAGGGGATTCGCTCAATGGTTTTGATGTCAATTCTTCCATCCTTGAGCTGAGCCCCGTTAACACAATATCGCCTCAAATAAGTAGCAATGTTTTCTCCACCCGGTCTACAAACATATATTCGTCACTCTATGAGAGAGTCCAGTAAAAAAATAGATATCATCAGCATCTATGGTGAGTCGTCGATCTCCTATCACGAAGCAATGATCTTGGACATCCAATGCAGTGAGTTTTCATCCCTAGAATTATCCAATATTTGTATAGGTCACAATCTCTTAGGGCCTGCAATGTTGGTGGATCGATAAGAGCTTCAACATCTTGGTTTTCATGCTCTCTTTCTCTCCACTCCATTATGAACGGTCAAAAATCCTAAAAAATAACAACTGTGGAAGATTAGAAAACAATGTGGGTGATTTTGCAAAATTTGGGGGCATATTTCTTATTTTTTGAAAAACCCTTGGTGCTTGCAGGACTGCGCTTTATGAAAAAAGAAAATTTCACCGTTTCTCATGGGGAAAACCACACAAATTGCGGATTTATCTGTGTAAAAAATATTTGATGTGTGTGGTCCCAATGAAGGGTAACCGCGCACATCCGAGGGTGCATTTTAAAAATAAAATCGACCCCAAAAAACCAAAATATATGGCTAAAATGCAAAATTAATGCAATGAAAATGAAGATCATGAAGAGCTCTCTTACCTAGAGAATACAGTTCTCGATTTTGTCCACCATTTTTCTTGGACTCAACTTCTGAAGTTTGTGGTAAAAAAAACCCTCTTTTTTCTCTCAATTGGTTAAAAACTTAAATAGTAAAAATGATTTTACTTTTTAAACTTTTATAAGTATTTAGGCCATCAAAATATTATTTTTTATGCTCTTGACCTTTTAAATTAATTAATTTTAGGGTTTTTTTATATTTTTTTAGCAGATATAATAATTTTTGGGTTTAATATGCAGAAAATAGGTTATAACATAAAAATGGATCGTTCTGATGTTGAGCGAACTTTAATTACTTTTTCAGGCTCTTGAAAAATATGAAAAAGTGAAACCCTGGAGTTCCTTTTCAAGCTCAATGGTTTTGATGTCAATTCTTCCATCCTTGAGCTGAGCCACGTCGACACAATATCGCCTCAAATAAGTAGCAATGGTTTCTCCACCTGGTTTGTGTCCATACAAAGATATATATGTCACTCTGCGAAAGAGTCCAGTCAAAAAATAGATATCATCAACATCTATGGTGAGACGTCGATCTCCTATCACAAAGCACTAATCTTGGACATCCCATGCCCTCACTATTCAAGTCATGAGATTTAGCTGAGATTTCATCCCTAGAATTATCCAATATTTGTATAGGCCACAATATCTTAGGGCTTGCAATATTGGTGGATCGATCAGAGCTTCAACATCTTGGTTTTCATGCTCTCTTTCTCTCCACTCCATTATGAACAGTCAAAAATCTTGAAAAATAACAATTTTGGAAGATTAGAAAACAATGTGGGTGATTTTTCAAAATTTGGGGGCATATTTCTTTTTTTTTGAAAAATCCTCGGCACTTGCAGGGCTGCTCTTTACGAACAAAGCACATTTGCTCGATTTCTCAAGGTAAAAGCCACACAAATCGTGGATTTCGCTGTGTAAAAAATAGTCGCCGTGTGTGGTCCTGATGAAGGGTAACCGTGCAAATCCGAGGGCGCATTTTAAAAATAAAATTGACCTCAAAAAACCAAAATATATGGCTAAAATGAAAATTAATCCAATGAAATGAAGGTAATGAAGAGCTCTCTTACTTGGAGGAGACAATTCTCGATTTTGTCCACCGATTTTCTCGAAATAAAATTTTGAAGTTTGTGGTTAAAAAAACCCTCTTTTTTTCTCTCAATTGGTTAAAAACTCAAATAGTAAAAATGATTTTACTTTTTGAACTTTTATAAGTTTTTAGGCCATCAAAATATTATTTTTTATGCTCTTGACCTTTTAAATTCAAATTTTTTATGGTTTTTTCTATAATTTTTTAGGAGATATAATAATTTTTGGTTTCAATGTGTAGAAAACAGGTTATAACATAAAAATGGATCGTTTTCATGTTGAGCGAACATTTATTAATTTTTTGGGCTCTCAAAAGATATGAAAAAAGCGAAACCTTGGAGTTCCTTGTGAAGCCCTTTTCAGAATCTCTAAACATGAAAATATTGTCGAGTACTTAACTATTCGAACTTGAAAAAGTAAATGAATAGTCATCTGTTCAATATAAGTTTACCCCTCTTTTAGACTGAGCTAGACTATTTATGACAAATGTATACGTTCACTAATCATGGTCAATAGAGTTCTCTCTTGCATTATTTTATCCTTTTTCGGGCTTGAGGGACTAAATTTATGAAAAAGAACATTATGGAGTTTACTTATGTTTTTCTCCTAACTCCTTAAAAATAAAAAACATTCGTCTTTACTTTCTTTGGGCTTGTTAAAATTTTACATTGGAAGAACAACACGAGTTTTATTTTCATGTATTTTCAAACTCTTTAAACATGAAATGACATCGAGTTACCCCTTCACTGGACTCATAAAATTTAAACAGTGTAGGACTCGTCAATCATGATGAGATCGAACCACTCCTTCTGAGGGTTCGTTAAAAATACTTCGGAGGACTCATCCAAAGGATGAGCTTACAAGACAAGCAAATGTTATCCTCCTCAAGCTTGAAAAAAATAAAGAGGTACTTGCCAGTAACGGTGGAGGAAAATTGCAAAAACACTTTGATTTTTGTATTTCATTTATGGTAGTATGTCGCTCTTGAACATGACACTTCGTAACATATGTGTCCGGGTTAGGAATTCCATTTGTCTCATAGTTAATCAAACCTCATTGAAAGTATTATGTTGGTTTTGGGTATTATCATTGAGTCAAATTCTGCCAAGTCTAATTGTCGTGTCGCCGATATGTTCAAGAGAAGTTCAACCTCAGTTCAAATTACCTTGCAATTTGTAGCCTTCAATCGTGTGAGCCATCCCTGATTCAGTCCTTGCAAATAGTTCTTCAAAACTTGACATGAGTTTCATGTCATAGGCCCTCCTGCGACATATAGCTTCCTATCGACTTCAAATAATTATCTAGGATATTGATCTAGAAAAACTCTTCAATATCTTGAGGCCTGCATGCTTTAATGGTAGGTTTCTGGCATTCGACAATAGATTCTCATCATTGACCTTTGATCGAACAATTCTATGAGTGTTCGAATTTAGGACATATTTTCACACTCCATAGATTGTACTGGGAGTACCTTGAGGACCATTTTTATTAATGGTGGTTTCTTTCAGACTTGTTAACGGTTCACATCATTTACTAGTAATCAAGTGATTTCTACTATGGTCGACTTCAAGGCATTTATTCACATGGTTAGATTCATACTGTGGATCAATAGAGACGGAGATCAAGACCCTGGATCTAGTTTCTTCCATCCATTTTGCGAGGAGCTATGTATTCATGATTATACATATATAATCATATTTGATGGTTGTGTCCATATTGTGTCTATTGATGACATGATTCTCAGTGTATTTTCGTACTATTTCATCGAGTTATATTTACTCTGAGTATGGGAATGCCTACCTTGGTGATGATTATATTGCATTGTAATCCTTGATTGATTGTTGCAGGTCTCCAACCATGGTCTCTGATCCAATCTTTGACATGATCAATAAATTTTGTCTTTAAACATATTTTATGACTTCACACTTTAGGGGGAAATATGTTACACGTCATTTTGTCACCATGAAAATTGACCATTAAAATAGATCTTTTTTCATCCAACTCATGTGTTCCAAATCACTCCCTTGCAATTCAATAACTTAATTACCTTGAAGAAATCAATAATTCTGGGCTATGAGGCCAAAAACCTATTTTTTAGTGACTTGCAAAATTTCCTAGCCAATTTCTCCACATCTGTAATTCCTACCATTGGTACCCGTGTTGAACTATGCTCTGTCTTCCACTATAGATCGCACACATGACTCAAAAAAAGTAAAAATAAAAATTTAATTCTAGAAGCCTTGTTGGGTGAATATATCCCAACTGAAAGCTTCGAGGCCATGCCTACTCGAGCCTAGCCCTTCCCATCATGGAGCTAATTCCCATTCTTCAATGAACCCTAATCTCACCTTAAGTGGATCTCATCCTTTTGATATGGATCTGAAACTTCCTCCTCTTGGCCTATAAATCAACTACAAGCTAGAGAGTTGGAGAGGTTGTTGAAGGTAGATTTATGTTGGTCAAATTAGGTTGGAGAGCTTATCATCCAAGGAAAGGATTGTAGACCTATGGGAGGATCTTCACCTTATCAAGGCAAAGTGTTATGAAACCAGCTCACAAAATAGAATAAAAGATAGATCAACGCCTTAGAAATCAGCCTCTTCGAGGAGGAAACCTCCTTTACATTACATAAATGAACAATTCTTGGATGATTCAAATGATAAAACCTCCTTTCTATATATCGGAGTCCATGGGGTCACAATATAATCCTAGCCGACCTAACCATAATAATGTAAGGGCACAACAATAACAATAGTGGGCTTTTATGGGGCACAATACTAACAATATGGGGACTACACGGGTACAAAAATAACAATAAGGGGTCTACACTAACAACAATAAGGGACTAAACTAGTAATATAGGGACCTAACATGCCCCTCTCCTTAAAAAAAGTGTTGTCCTCAATGCTTGAGTAGTTTTGGATGCTTTTGAATAAAAATTTCATCCTCCCATGTGGAATCTTCAGTGAGTAAGTTCTTCCACTTAATGAGATACTCTGAAATTGATCGATTTCGTAGCTATCAAGTTCTTGTTTCCGCGACCGCTTCAGGTTCCAATATGATTTTCCCTTCCTCATCAAGTCATGGAAATATTGTTTGAACTGGAAGTTTGTCACCTATAACCTTATTTAAGCATGAAACATGGAAAACTAGGTGTACTCGAGAAGAAGCAAGAAGCTCCAATTTGTATGCAACGACACCAAATTTTGCAACACCTCGTAAGGACCATAGTACTTTGGCGATAATTTATTGTCCTTCTTAGCTTGCTTGAGGGATATTTTTTTGTATGGTTGTAGCCGTAAAAATTCCCAATATCCTACATCAAAACTTCTCTCACTGTGATGTTGGTCTGCCTCTTGTTTCATTCGATTTTGTGCCAAAGTTATGTTATCCTTTAAGATTTAGATAACTTGTTGGTGATGCTCGATGTGATCTTCCACTGCTTGAACCTTAGAATTTTCTCTTGAAGATGATGTGATGGACGGTGGATGATAACCATAAAGTGCCATAAATAGGGTCATTTTTGCTACAGTATGGAAGGAAGTGTTATACCACCATCCAGCCAGATGTAACCACTTGACCCATTGTGTTTTTTAATCAGATACAAAACAATGAAGATATTTGTCCAAACATTTGTTCCCTATCTGAGTTTTCCCATCAGATTGAGGATGATAAGATGAGCTATGAGCTAGTTGAGTACCCAAACAAGAAAACAATTTCGTCCAAAAATTTCCAGTGAAAATGGGATCTCTGTCACTTACAATAATATTTGGGTTTTCATGTAGCTTTTGAATTGTTTCCATAAATGCAATATCAACTGTACTTGATTTAAATGGATGAGATAATGCACAAAAGTGTGCATACCTGGTAAGTATATCAACTAACACCATGATGATACTCTTTCCTTCGGACTTAGGTAAACCTGTGATAAAATCCATTGAAACCTCCTCCCAACGTTGACTTGAAATGGATAATGGTTGTAGCAAACCCAAGGTCTTAATTGTGTCAACTTTATTTTGTTGGCAAACCAAACATTCCGCCAAAAACTTTTGAATATTAGATTTAAGGTCATCCCAAAAAATTTATTTCTTCACCCTATGGTAAGCTTTTAAAAATCCTGAGTGTCCTCCTAGGGGAGAGGTGCGCAAGTCCAAAAGAATATTTTGTTTTTGTTGGGAATTCTTACAAAGACATAAGAGATATTTTTACCATAAGGAATCATTTTTTAAGCTAAATGTATCAGATGTATTGGGATCTTGCTAAAACTTTTGAATGAGTGTCCAAACTTCTTCGTCACTCTTAAATTCATCCCTTGCTTTGGTTATCCAATATGGTTGGATAATAGAAATGGCAAAAAGAAATGCTTCCACCTCCTCATCCTTTCTTGAGAGTGGATCTGCAAAAACATTTAGCTTCCCTTTTTTGTAGATGATTTCAAATTCATAACCCAACATCTTTGTGGCCCATTTTTGTTGTTCTTCTGAAGATAGTCTTTGTTCCAAAAAGTATTTAATACTATTATGATCAGTTTTTACCTTGAAGTGTCTTCCCATTAGGTAAGGTTGCCATTTCTTTAGTGCATGTAGTATTGCCAACACATTTCCTTCTCATAAGTAGCTTTCTATAAATACTTTCCTATGATTGGATGGCTTTCAAAACCAAAGAGTCTTCCTGCATTAAAACAACACCAATTCCATTTCCTGGGGCATCACATTCCAGCATAAAGGTTTTTGTGAATTCTAGCGTAGCTAAGACTGGTGCTCGGCACATTGCCTCTTTAAGATGTTAAAAGGCCTTGGTTGCTTCAGGAGTCCATGAAAATGCATCTTACTTCAATAATTTTGTTAGAGGCGTTGTTATTCTCCCATAATTCTTAACAAATTTGTGATAATACCATGTTAACTCGATAAATCCTCGCAACTGCTTTATGGTTGTGGGGACTTTCCATTACTTAATGGCTTTAATTTTGTTAGGGTCTACCTTAACACCCTCCTGAGATACAATATGACCCAGATATTCCACCTCTTGTACTTTAAAGAAACATTTTGAGGTCTTTACATGTAATTGTTTCTCCTCCAATAGTTTGAGCGCCATGTCAACATGTTGAACATGATCCTTCAAAGACCTGCTATAGATTAGTATATCATCAAACAATACTAACACAAATTTTCTAAAGAAGGGCTTGAAAATGGAATTCATCAACCCTTGAAATGTAGAAGGTGCATTGGTAAGGCCAAAAGGCATTACCAAAAATTCATAATGACCCTCATGAGTTCAAAATGTTGTTTTCGAAATATCTTCAGTCTTCCTTTTAATTTGTTGATATCCTGAATGAAGATCCAATTTGGTAAAACAAATTGCTCCATTTAATTCATCAATCACAAGAATGGGAAATTTATCTTTAACATAGAGCTTATTAAGCTCCCTATAATCCGAACACATGTGCCATGATCCATCCTTCTTGTGCACCAATATTACTAGAGCATAGAAAGAACTTTGACTAGGTTGTTTTAGTGTCGGTATCTTCATCCCTCCGTCAGTGATCAAAATCCTCTTGTTGCATTGCATATTAGGTGTCTCACTCGGTCAGATGCATTCCATTAGGAGCATGGATCATCTGACGGTAGTGGCTTGTTGTTCATATCCCTCATTTCCTTTACCTGCTGGCCCATTTCTGTTCATTAAGACCATTTGTAGTCACTTTTTGTCTCATAGTTTGCAAAGAGTCATTTTTAGGGTTTTAGTGTCATTAGGTCTAGAGTTTTTATTAATAAGGTCTTCAAAATTCCCAATAATGGTCAGCAAACACATGAGGAGTTTGAAATAAGGTTTCAGTACTAAAAACTTCATCATCATATGCTTAATAATGTATTTTTCTTCAAAACTCTATTTTGAAGAAAAATAGAGTATTTCATCTTTTTATGTATAAATTTAATGTAATTTCAAGTTTTCTCAGTTGTAAAAATAATTTCACTGGCAACCCTGGTCACCGTTGTCAAGCTCCAGCAAATCCATTCCCTGCAGGACAAACAGAAAGCACATCATTCAGTTAAAAAGCCAAAATAAAGCAAGCTGTTTAAAACAGAGTTTTAAAAAGTGTCAAAATCTGAAACATTACAAAGTGGGTTTTTGAAATGGAAAATTAAAAGGTCTTTGGTATAAAATCTATCTCCATGTTTCAAGAGTTCATTTGTATGCCAAGAGGAGAGATTGAGCCAAGGATAAACCATGTAGAACGAAGGGAGCGGTTTGAAGGAAAATTTGTGCAAGTTTCAGTGCGCAGCGCATTGGTTGGGTGTCGCGGCGCACAAGACAGGCGCGACGCATTGGGTCGGCCCCCACTATGTTAATAATACACCTGCGCGGTGCATAGGAATGGCGCGGCGCGTTGGGTTGGTCGCGCAACGCGTAGGGCCGCAAAGCAATTTCACTATGATTTCTCTTCAAATGTCAAATCTCCTCGGTCACCTCCAGTCCAAGTAAGTCAAGTAACCCCTCCATTTCCAATGAACGTGAATCTTATGATGTCTATGAAGATTTAATGAGCAAAAATTCAAACCCTATTTGCTTGTTCAAGAAACATTTCCTTAGGGTTTATAGTTTGGTTTTGTGCCTATCACTTCCACTTCCCCACCTTGTTATTCCCTCATCACTGTTATTCTAGTTCCATCAGCCCATTTCCCCATTCCCCATATCCCTAAAATTCATCTACCCTATTCCATATTCCCATTATCCCATCCTAATTACAAATTTCCCAAACCCCAAATGCTATCCCAAAAAGCCTAGAAGTTGCCCCTAAAACTCTTTACGTCCCCAGATTTCAATTGGCAATACTCTCAACATTCCCCTTACCCTCTCCCTTCATAGCCGCTCACATATTGTCATACATTTGGCAACAAAAACCAAAGACACCAAAACTCCTCATACTCATCTAAGACAAAACAGACTTTGGCAAACATGGAGACAGATTCCTCTTATAACCGAGACAATGACTCTACAACTGAATTGCATGCACCTAGGAGACTTCACAAGGGTGGTAGACATGTGAGGGAGGAGCCTACTTCACTGGCTGAGTTGCAGGCCTGTCCTCTTGCCATTTCATGTTTTCAATAGCAATCTTGTTATCAGTTTTGTGAGATGATTGCTAGGGTCCACCACCATCAGGAGTTGGCCATATTGTTTGTGCTGCATTTACATAATGGCCAAGTCACTCTTGCAGGTGTGACATTCACTTTAACACCTAAGTCTATCTCTCTATCAACCGGTATTCCAAATGTTGGAGAGCAATGGAAAAAAATGCATCAAGTTGACAAGGAACACTATGAGCCATATATCAAGCCCGGTTTTTTGAGACAACTCAGCAGATTTTTTCCCTTTCGGTTCCTGAAATATTCATACGCTCCTTTGAGGAAACTCATTATCAAATATTTCAGTTGTGAGGGCCGGTTTTCTCGCCTTTATGCCTATCATATCAGGTTGCTGATGCATTTTACCAGGGTGAGAATGATGAACCTCCCTTACTTCATGTGCCAGAATATTGAGAAGATGACCACCCTAGTGCAAAGGAAAACTCCTGAGCAGCAGTATAACAATATCTATCACTTTGCACTCATCAAAAATTGTGGTTATGCATCAGCTTGGCTTGCAGGATATTTCATGGGAAGATTTCATTTCTAATGATTTCTTCATAGCTCCTCAGGTACTTTTGGAGGCTTTTCATGAGGCAGGTGAACCTTCATATCAGCAGGAAGGTCATGAGACACAGACCGCTAGTGTGCCGGTGTTTTTCACCTATCAAAGGGGCACTAGAGGGTTGTTTGCAACAACCAAGCGAGTATTATCTCTACCCGGGGTGGAAGGGGTCTCGCTTCCTTCATTAGCAGTACAGTTACAGGACAAGGGTAAGAGGCCAATACATGATGAGGGGCCTTCAGGAGGCCAGGATACAGGCTTCATACTCATTGATGATGATTTGGGCTCACCGAGCTCAAAGCTGAGAGAGATTGTTTAGGAGCAGAAGGCGGAGATAAACACTTTGTCCATCAAGTTGCAAAGAGCCCAGTGAATAATAAACTACCTTGAGCAGAAAAACAAACAACTAGAAGATCAGCAAACTATCATGGAGCTACAAAACATACGTGAGAACCGGCAGGCTGCCAAAAGGAGAAAAATCGAGATGACATCCATTGAGCAAGAGATTGAGGCTGATCGTGAAACTTGGCTTAAAAGGGTAAATATTAATTTGGAAAAGCTGCTGGAGAAGGCCAACAAGGAAAAGAACATGTTGAGGCACATGGAGAATCATTATTGGGCAAGAAATCATGTTTGCAAGGCACGAATCAAGATCCTGAAGGCTAAGTTGAAGAAGGCCTCAAAGCGTCGGAAAAGGCAAGATAGACTTCAGATTTTGGTTGAGGCTTCCTTGGCCCGGCATAGTACATGATGGAGGTGTTGAGGAGGTAAATCCCCTCTGTGGACAGAGGCGATCCCTACTAGCCCAGCAGGGGTCTAGCAACAAACAAACAATGCTATGACGCAAGCTGTTGAAGAAGGCCTCAAAGTGTCAGAAAAGGCAAGATAGGCTTCAGATTTTGGCTGAGGCTTCCTTGGCCCAGCATAGTACATGATGGAGGACATTCAGCCCAAATTTCAAGAAATTTGGGATACATTTTGCAAATTTTGTTATTTTTGGCCTAAACACATATTTTTCAACTCTACGCATCACACCACTTGGCGCGCACTTATGATTGAGAGCTCCTCTTGGAAAAAACTTTATATTTTTGGATTTTGCATGAAAATTTATGCATGCCTACCTATGGCCAAGATATTTTTACAGGTTTTGGGCTTTCAGAAGGGCCAAAAACACCCTAAAAATGACCTTTCTGCATCTTTTTGGACACACAGGAAGCAATGTTGGGAAAACTCATTTTTGGAGGGGAAAATGAAGACCAAATTCAGAAATTCCACTTGTGTTGGAAAATAGATAGGAAGATATTTCCAGCAAGCCCACTTGGATCCAATTTGGACATAGGGAAGGCCTTCAAAATCAACTCCAAACTGGCGTGACGTATAGAGAAATCAGGCACGTGGGTATTTTTTCTCATTTTTGACTCAGTAACTCTGTTTTTCGCCTATTTTTTGACATTTTGACTTTATTGCTTCCAAATGTTAAACTTATGATGTAATTTGATGTAATTTAATGGATCTTGATGTAATTTTGTTAAATTTTTACTCATGGAAGTAGATTCATCCATCAAAAGGTGAATTGCAACTGAATGAATCAGTTTCCTATCTTATAGAGGCAAGTTGTACCACTGCCTATTTTCCAGTTCTCAATTTAGATCTTGTTGAAATAGCTCCTAAACTTGTGAGCTCGACCCCTAGAGGCTGGGGATGAGTTATGCTTGTCTATATATTGTATTTTTTTAGTCATTTGCATGGTTGGACACTTGGGATTTCTTTGAGCATCATTGTACATTCATCTCTGCAGTTTGGGAAAGGAATAGACCAGGGTTTGCAGCACTCCCTAGGATTCATGTGGCTCATTGTTTTGATGATGTGTTTCTCTCTGTTAATGTAAGTTTACTGGTGCTTTACGTGTATCATCTTCCCTCTTATTTCTTCTTAAGTTAAACAAACAAGGATAATGGTGGAATTCATTAGATTTGTAGTGCTCTACCTAGAGTTTGTTTAATTTTCTATGTTTTCAACTGTTTGAAGAGGATTCTTGAAAGTCTCTTGCCCTCTTCAACTCCTCACCAGTATGAGCTATCCATTTCATTCAAAATTGAAGCGTCAAAACAATTTCCTACCTTGCCCCATTCAGATCTCTGCAAAAACTAGGCCTCATTTCCCAGACCCAAAATCTGCCCTTCCCTTTGATCCAACAAACACCCTCAAAATCAAATCAAAATCTTTTACATATATACCTAGCCTAAAATCAGCCTTTATTTAAGTCATCTCAAGCCTCAATAATATTTTTTTGCTAATATTGATCAGGAGAGAGCCCTCTCCCGATATCGTAGGGCTAGCGACTAGATTAAGCATGGTTTGATGTTACCCTTGATTCTACCTTCCTCAGCTTGAGGTATATTTAGGCTATAACACAGTGGCAACTCTACTGGGGAAGAAAATTTTGTTGTTTGATTTATAAACTACAGATGGAGCCTGAAGTTAGCCAGGTAGCCTTCGAAACGCTCTTGCTTTGCATTAGCGAAAGTAGATGAATGTTGCTTCAGTCAATCTCCAGTTTAGTTTATGAACTGAACATCTGGTTCCTCAGTAAAATATAATCAAGTTCAGATATAATTGTTGATGGTGGACAATGAACAAACATCGGAAGGCTGAAATAATTCACCTGGCGACTCCACTGTCAAAGAATCCCAAGTTTCAGAATTTTTATGGCGACTCTACTCTTCAAGAATCAGTAGCCTGAGGAATTTCTTGGTGAATTAATTGTTATCAAAATGGTTTCGTTGGATTGAAGGTATTCTCCCATGAGCCAAGATCACATTCCAGGTTTTCCAAATAGAATTCCTAAGGTAGATTGGCAAAGGAATTTTCTTACATTTAAAGATGATGATAGGAAGGATGTTTCTTTACATCTGGTTAGATTTCACATACATATTCACAAGTTGAAGGCTTATTTTCCTGAATATTGCTTGATGAAGATATTCATGGCCACTTTGGAAGGTGAAGCCCGATCTTGGTATGAAAGCTTGCCGCCTGCTTGTATTTACTGTTTAAAGGATTTTCATACCATGTTCTTTGAAAGGTATAAAGAATCTTATCCATCCTTAACTTTAGTTTAGAACTGTTGTATCCATGTTCATAGTTTTATTGAAAATATTGAAAAATTTTATGATGATGATGACTTCATGGACGATGAGATCATGGAGGCTCTGTACAAAAATCCATTTCAGCAGCATAAAGAGAACTTAGAAGATACTCATCAAGATGTTCAGGAAACTTTGTAGCAGGATCAAGATCTTAGTACAATGGAAAATGATGAAAGAGAAGGTTTTGTTTCAGATCTTTCCATAGAAGAAGACAACATGTAGGAAAGTCAAGTTTCAATTTCAAAATGTGATAAAGTCAAGTCAACTATTTCAGATCTAGATTCAGATCGTGATGATCAAGAATGCCTTGTGTTGAATCCCATGAAAGAGAACTCTGTTGTTGAGATCATCTAGAATGAAGAAGACAGAGTTATTGATCCAAATGTTCTCATTTCATTAGAACAAAGCCTTCATGAGGAGGTAATCTAGTCAGTTCATGAAAAAAAAGATGAGATCTTTGTTCAAGTAAGTGAAAAATCTTCTTTCAATAACTTAGTGATAAATGATAATTTGATTGCCATGTCATATGAAGATGATCAACAATGTTTTCAAATTTTAGAAGATCAGGGAACTAAGGACTGTCATTCAGGTTTTTCATGTTTTAAAATGTTATTTCATGAAGAAAATCACTATTTGAGCAAAAGAAAACAAAAAGTATCATCTCCTTTGTTTGAAGATGAGATATATCAACTCCTGAAAGGTCACATTACAACCCGAGCTAAAGCATATTTGCAGTGCGCACATGGTCAAGAAAGTGTTGGTGAAACTTCTTCCTCTTTTGAAAATGATGACGGTCTTGTAATTAGCTTTATAGATCAGCAAATAGATAATATTTTCTTTCATGAACATGATAAGGCTGTCATGTTTGATAATCTTGAAGATTTTTTTTTGTTTAAGAATGACCTAGACCATGAAATTGAGGAATATGAGCTTGAGAGAGACAATATGCCAGAATTTCTCATGGTCAAGGAACTTACAGCTAACACTCAGATGGTAGAAGCTTATACCTCTCTGTGCCTTCCTATCACTCGGCAATCAATTGTTCTTTCCGATCATAATGAAGTGAGTAGTTGTATTTTTGCTGCTAGATCTCAAGACCAACTAGTGCTTCAGGATTTTCAAGATCCCTTCGACATTATTTTGCAAGCATCAGAAAAGATAAATGTCTCTTGGTTCGTTATCATAAGCCTTGGTTTTAGTGGTTATTGTGTGTTTCCTACATGTGCATCGTTCTACCTGCTCGAGAAAAGTGAGAGCAGAATTTTGGTATGTAGCCATCTGTTGGATTGGTTACATTGGAAGGCTCACTACACATGATTGTACATATTCCATCAGTAGGTATTTGGTTTCCATCATGATTTGAAACCCTCAAATCTCGATGGTTTGTTTCCATTCAAAAAGCTTTGTAAGTACTTGCTTCAGTTAAGTAGGTCTTGAGTCATTTTTGTTTTAGTTAGTTTCAACATAGTTTCACTTTGGGGCCTTAAGTGAAGGCTATAAAACTGAAGGTTGGTCTGAGTTTTGGTTTGGTTTGTTTGAGTCAAGGCTTTTAGTCATTTTTGGTTTCGAAAATTGAGTCAGTTTTGAGTCATTTTTCAGTTCTCAAAATGAGTCAAGAGTCTTGTTTTGGTTTTTCGAAGTTATTGAATCCATAGCCCAATGGAAAAAGGAACTGCCTAATTTCCTAGAGATCTATAGTTCTTGGTACCTCCAAGGAGCTACCATCCCCATTGGAGCCAATGTTAGTGTCATTATCTTCATCCCTCCATTAGTGATCAAAATTTCTCTTGTTGCATTGCATATTAGGTGTCTCACTCAGTCAAATGCATTCCATTAGGAGCATGGATCATCTAACAAGAGTGGCTTGCTGAAACAAAAACCTTTGGGAAGACATTCGTACGATCCCAAGATTCCTTTGGGAAGCTTGGAATCTCCACCCGATTACACCATAAGAATCCAAAGCCCATAATGCCTCCACATGAAATCAGGTAGGAATCCATAGTGCACTACACTTCCACCTAATAAATTTCATGGGAATCCAAAGTCCACCCAAAGGATCTCCACCTTTGAAAACCAAGAGAAGTTCCAGAGTAACCAACATCTCCACTTGCGCAGGAATCAACAAATCACCCTACCTTATTAACGTGGTTGTTTTTACTTTTTGCAATGTTTCCAGACTAGTTGCGAGTGTGCACTAACAATGCTTCCACACACTCTTAATGCATAGTTGTCATCACTACGATGTGATTATTATGTCATTGAATTCCCTTTTCTATGAATAATGCTTGAATGCATCAATCATTGAATGACTCCCCTTGAGAGAGTGTGTGCTCTCATCTCCCAACTGTGTTGACTAGCGTCTACCATTCCACATGACCTAATTTTCCTTTATTTCTCTATTCCCATACGACAACGTCAATTCTTATTACAATGTGGAAATGATGTGGGTGACCGAATTTTCCTTTATTTCTCTATTTCCCATACATCATCATCAATTATGAGTACAACGTGAAAAGGACTTGGGTGGGAATAATTGCAACATTCAATACTTTCCCTACTTCCCCAAGCCATTCTATACTTTCCCTACTTCCCCAAGCCATTCTATACTTTCCCTACTTGCCCAAGCCATTCTGAAGGAGCTTCCTCCTAGAGCTATAAATCTCTGTCCTTTCTCACAATCTAGTCATTTCATTTTATCACATTCAATTGCAATTACCTATGAAAATATTTAGATGAGGGAGCAACTAAAAAGTGTTCACACATCCATAAAATCTTTTAATATTTAGGATTAAATAATATTAACAAATATTTAAAAATATTTTAATGCAAAAAATTAACAAAAAGCATTTTAATATCTAAAATGTAGTGCATAAATAAAATACATTAATATACATATTATGCATTTTATTTTAATGTTAAATATATATTATTTCCAAAATAGATTATATATGTACTAAATGAATTTGATGCTCAATTTCTAACTTGCAATACACACAAATGCATGTATATGAATTTGAACACACAAATACATGTATATGAAGTCAACCATCAAAAGAATGCAAATCCCATAAACTAGAGGTTAACCTAATTCAGAAAATGAGCAACGAGAATAAGTGAGGTTGATGTTCTTAGAAAGAGGCCCATCCCTTTCCGTGCAAGATCTACACAATCCCATAGGAATAGAAAATCCAATATAAATCTAACCGGTGACCCTTGAGTTTATCGATTCCTCCTAAAAGATGTTGATGCCACTTATTAAATATGAAGCCTTCTTAATGAAAGAGAAAGTTGAGCTTCTTGTAGTCGTGATTTATACAATCACAATGGAATCGACCATCAAATTTCTTCATAACTGACCACCGCTCGCTTTTACAAATCCCCAAAGAGAATTATGGTGCCTTTTTAGTTTATATTACCATAGGAGAATATCAAGATCGAGCAATCAATTTGAGGACTTTCACAAAGCAACAAGGCATATTGTAAGGCCCCAAGACTTCATGGGCGCGTTCGGTGGGACGAGCACGCCGGTTGGGCGTTTGGACGAGTTCGGGCGCCGTACGATGCAACGGGCAGCACGTCGCACCGTTGGAGAGGCACGGGTGCGCACGTAGCGAGGCGAGTCACGAGAGCGAGTTGGAGGAGAAGCGCATCGAGTTAAACCAACACGGCGTTGGCAAGACGTTTATACCACAACGGGTGCCCCTTGGGCGAGCGAGCTGACGGGCGAGTCGGTGGGTCGGCCGGCGCGTTGGGCGTGACCGACGCCACACTTCGTGGGCGAGCAACCAAACGTGGGGGTCGGCTCGGGTCGGCCGAGCGCCCCACACCCCACGACGCGACGTTTCGTGGGCGGATGAATAAACGGGCGGGTCGGTTCATGGCAAACGAGCGACCACACTTCACTTGGACGTGCGTATATATATGATGGCGTGATGGAGAGTGGAGGCATCAAGCAAAAAGCGAAGATCAATCAACGAACAACATCAAGGGAGTTGCACCACGAGTTGCCAACAACTCGTTTGTGGAAGAAACGGCGAAGGCACGACAGCGAACGGGCGTTGGTCGAGTCGGGTCGAGCTCTTGCACGTCACACCGCAGTTCTGGTCGGGTCGGGTCGGGCGCAGCTGCACAACGGTTGGGTCGAGTCGGGTCGGTTCTGGGCGCCGAGTAACGGCAGGGGCCCAGCACTAAAAACGTGATTTCGAGAGCGTCGGGTATCAGATTGAGGTGCCGTAAATTGCAGAAGGTGCGTATTTCCGAAACGCATCCAACCATATGGGTGAGGGACGGATTGGACGCATGGTCAGCTCAGAAAACGCTCTGCATTGATTTGGAGCAACGACTGAGTGACCCGACTGACCAGCACTTGGGCAGTTTTGGGGCAGCACTCCCGAAGGTGAACTTGATGATCGTAAATGGTTGTAAAAGTCTGTTGTAAGCTAGTTTGATGATTGGTAAGCCTTAGAGCTTGACCAAAAGGCAAATAGCCTTGCCAAGGAGCAAAAGTGGTTTTTGTGGGATTGGACATTGTAATCATATTTTTATGAAACATAATATCTGGGCGGACTCATTTTAAAAGGGAGTTGCCCCTCCCTTGTATGTATGGGCGTACTTGTGGATTGATATTGATGTTTATGTTTTATTCCACACATTGAAAGAACATTTGTAATATAACTAACGAATGTTGCTATAAGCGTAGTCTGGGTACTTGAGTATTTAGAAAAAGAAAAAGTACGGCAGTGCCGCACCTGCCTACAAGACGTGGTTGGAAGACACCCGTGGTGTAGGGGCGTGACACATATCAATAGTGGGTAACATGAGTTTCATTAACAGTGATACAAATCACGTTATAATTGGATTTGACAAGTGTCAACTTTTTTCATTTTATCATGCTTAGGTTGTTGCATGCGTGCATAATAATTTGTTTAGTTTTGTTCTCTCTTGCCTCTTCAATGAGAGTACTAATCACATTCTAGACTCTCGGCCGAGAGTTTAGAAAAATCTCGACCGAGAGTTTTATAAACTCTCGGCTGAGAGTTTTCTAAACTCTCGAAAAACTCTCGGGGGGAAAAATCTCGTCCGAGAGTTTTTTAACTTTCAGTCCAGAGTTTGCAAGCGCGGTAAATCTAACTCTAGGCGGGTTAAACTAGTTTTAAATTTCTCGGTCGAGAGTTTAAGAAATTTCTCGTCTGAGAGATTATCTCGTCCGAGAGTTTCTAGTCAACGAAAAACACACAGAATTCTGCAGTTTTCAGGAACCTGCAACTTTGGAGGGGCAGAACACCTACAAAAAAAAAAAATTATATGTCGGACAAAGTACCATTAGATTCATCTCTGAATCTAGTTTCTGATGATATGAGATTTGTGGAGTTTCATTAAAAAATTTAATTTTTTATTAATTTTTTACTAAACTGTGTCACTGTGGAATTTCATTGTTCGAAAAATTGCACTGAATGAAAATTCAATAACTTTCAAATGAGGACACCAAAAAATTCAAAAAAATCATACTGCACTTCCTCTCCCTGTCTACTTCAAAAAGGTACTCTCATTTTTCTTATTGATGATCACATTGAAAAGAAAATCAAAGGATGATAAAATGTACTGAAACATCACTGTTTTTTTGTCTTCGTCCATTTCAAAAAATAATAAAAAATAGTGATTTAATCCGAAAATTACCGAAAAATAGTATGTGCACTAGCGCAATATGTGCAGATTATGATGCTATGGTTTTTTTCCAAAAAATGAATAACTTTCCCTAAAAAAAGTAAAGGATGATAAAGTGACTATTTATGTTTGCCTGAAAATTTCAAGTATATGCAGTTAGTAAACAAGAAATTTACCCCTCTATATGTCAATATTTTTTTTTTTTTAAATATGGCTATGGAGGTAAGACAATTCTCTACAATTCTTGTTTTTATGTCAAAGCATAGTTTGCAATAAAAATATGAGTTCAGTGGAGTTGAAGTTGAAAATCATAGAAAATTAGAATTTTCAACGTCAAAAAAGGGCAAAAAGTGTTTCCCAACTTCACATTTTCACCCATCTCTTCTCAGAGATTCGCTACCAGCACCCTAGCTATTGTATTTCCATTATGTCTGTAAGCATATTTCTGTTATTTGATATTAATGAAATGACACATTATTTCCGCTGCATCTCTATGTTTATGGTTATTTCTGTATTCTATTGCGTTCCTGCATAAATCCGGATCAGTCATGAATCTGGTAGATGATTTGATCAGATTTGGATCATGGACCTAAGTGATAGCTCAAAATTCAAAGTGTTCGAAAGTGTGCCGAACCTGAGCGACCAAATAGATCTCGTCTTCCTGATTTTGGCACCGTGAATGGTTCAAAAAACCAACACCATATGAAGAAGTTATCATGGGTTGAAAAGTCCAATAAACTGCAATTTTTGGACTTTGACCAAGTTTGACTAGAATTTGGGAAATTTAAAAAGAGAATATTCCAAGGAATATTCCTAGAATATTCCTCGAAATAATGCCCAGAATATTCCTCTTGGACCAGAAATATTTGGACAAGTGGCAGATCGTCATTCGTTGTGGCTATACATTGGATTTTTTCAGGCCAATGGGAGGCTGCCACGTGGCAGGCGTGGAGGCCACCACATGGCTCAGTTTCATGGAGTAAAATTTTTATTGGGGTCCCTTGGGCTTGACCCCGAGACCTCCTGCCCATACGCCCATGCCTTTACCATCTGCTCTATCGGATGGTTCTACCCCATTAGCGTGACATAAGTATTTAAGGTTTAAAACATTGCATGTTGGGGGGGGGAACTGCCGGCGGTCCCAACTCGTCAACGACCCTGTTTACATTGGTCACATGAAATATGTTCTAACCAAAACATCTATTACAATGCCGAAGGTTCCAGAACCGTTAACTCCAGCGGATAACATTTGAAACCTGTCACATTCAATTAAAATGCCGACAATTATGGTTTAAAGGTGTGGTTTATTTGCAATGAAATTCATTAATCGCCCATGAAGACCGCGGGGTGAGAGGCCATGTGGCCATCCCATCGGTAACGTTTATTATAACCATTAGTGCTTCATGGTTAAACTAGAGCGCGCCCCAAAAATGGCAGAGCTAGCAAACTTAAATGGAGTTAAACTTCAGTTCTCCAAATTTAGTGGAGGATTTTTATGGGTCATTAGGCAAAAATGAGTTCAGGCTCTATCTTAAGCTAGATTCGACCAATTTTGGAGTGCCAATAGTCAATTTCAACTATCTCAGACATTACAGACTCATTAGTGAGGTTTTCAGAGCCATCAAAGGACTTTTGAGAAGGTTTTTTCTTCATATAATATCTAGGGGCCACTAGGGCCACCACGGGCTAGCAGCAGTTTGAGGCCTAGCTAGGGAAGCTAGAGGCCTTTCTCAACAATCCAATAGTCAATTTTGGATGTTTCAGATGTTATGGAACTAATGGTGTGGTTTTAAGAGCCTATAGAGTACCTTTGAAGGCTAAGTTTCTTTAGTGAAGTTCCAAGGGCCACTAGGGCCAGCAAGTGCTAGCAGTAGTTGGAAGCCTAGCCAGGGCAGCTAGAGGCCTTATCAAGCAAACCAATAGTCATTTATAAATTTTTTGATACTTCTTAATCCATTTATGGTCTTTTCGGAATATTTTCAGGATTCTATAGGTCGATAACCCACAAAGAAGTTTTCTTTGACCCTAGTGCTAGGGGGTGCCACTAGGTGTCGGAGGCGAAACCGGAGCAGCCGAAGGCCAATTTCAGTGAACAAATAGTCTATTGCAACTATTTTTGGAATTATGAATCCAATGAAGGGATTTTCAGAGCCATTTGAATACTTTTGAAGGTTGAAAACCTACAGTGAAGTTTTGGGCAGCACAGGACCAACAGTGGATGGAGGCCTAGATTGGGGGATATGTGTTGGAGATAGTAGGTGAGGTTTTAGGGATAGAAAAATAATTCTGAAGGAATTAGTGCCATAGAGAAGCTCAGTGTAGCTCAAGAGAACCAACAGAAGGAATCAAGTCTAAGGAAGCCTAGATTTGTTTTCAGAGTGATGACAGCCATGACAGGGATATAATGGTATTCTAAACCCATTGGTTTAGTTCAGTTAACCATTGGAGTTGAGTTTGTAACTTGTAAAATAAAATTTGTCATAATTACAAAGAGCCAAGTCAAGATGACAAGAGCTCAAGGAGATGTAGCCCACGATATTCGAGTGAACTCCTAGATTAAATTTGTTGTTATGTGTTGATGTTTATTTGATGCATTATATGGCTATTGCGCATGTTTAATTTCAGTAAAAATAAAATGGACTTAAATCACTTAAACAATTAAAAAAACATACACCTATTTCAAGTATAAATTTCCGCAAAAGTAAAGTACAAGCTAGATCTTTTATTTGTTTAACTGAGTGGAAGGTTCTTGAAAAGCATAACAAGTTATCCAACCCATTTTTAGATCATGATTGGGTTGTGCTATTATAGGTTGTGATCATGGATGATGTGATAGATTATGTGTAATGTATTCCTCCATCTTAATTGATAGAAATGGTTATGAATCATAGTTTAACCTATTCAATGGGTTTGTAACGCTTAAAAGATGGATTGTAGTTCTTTCTAAGCATTTAAGAAACCTAGCATATTTCATGTTAGTTAATTGGTCAATGAAATACCTGTTGGGTAAACTTAACTCGGGGGAAAGAGTTAAATTTAACCATGCCATGGTTTTGGAAAAGGGCCAATGTAATTCCATTGGGTTGGGTTTTTCCCTGGAGTTGGGGTTTTCCCAAGATAAACATGTGTGTATTATCTGTATGTTTTATTATTGTTGTTGTGTTTAAGTTTTCTCTCAATAAATAGTTAATGCTCTCTTGTTAAAATTTCTGCATATGGTATCAAAGCCAAAGGTTGAAGTATTTTGGTTTTAGCGGGATGCTTTTGTTGCCAATGGTTTATTTCTTGATGAATGAACCATGTGCTGGAAATGTTGTTTCCTAGGTCTGTGATTGTTGTTTCCTGTAGAAACTGCAGTGGAAAGATGCCTTTGAATAAACCAGATCAGTATCTAGTAAGATCTAGTTGGATCTACAGTTTGGTTGTCCTCGTGATGGAAAATTAATTCATTGTGCAAGACATAATGAGTAGATATGTTGAAAAGGGTGAGGTATTTTTTTCCTGCATAAGGGAATGGAGTGCCAAGTAGTCATCATGCAACAAAGAGATCTGTGTGTAGAAATATGATTAGAGGATAGCCACTAGAGAACTTTCATTGCAGAAAGGAAATTCATCACTGCAGATGATCAGCACATAGAGAAAATGTGTTTCCATGCAGAGTAGGCTATTCGTTGGAGGTTGAAGTTGATATGTTATGGAGAATAACCAATGTTTACATGATGTTGTTTTTTATTGTTTGTGTAAGGTGTGCCTTCCTATTTTGAATAAAACCATTGATAAAGTGGAAAGTGGAAATGGTATTTGTGATACAACTAATGGTTTCGGGTGAGCTAAAACTCTCCAAGAATACATCCACTTCCATAAAAGGGGAAGGAGAAACATTGTTATCCAATCAAGTACCCTTTTTCGATCGACATGATATGTTTTGTCGAAAGGCCAAAGACGCAGTGAATTTTAGTGAGAACTCAATGATGTGTGCGCAGTTTTTGAAGTGATGGAAGACAAATCCATGTTGGATTTTGAGGATTTGGTCTATCACAGGCTCTTATTGGACATAGCCATGGTTTTAATCGTTGTTTGGGTGGAATTTGTTGGGGTTACTACCAAGTGAGAAATTTTTTGGGTTGTTGTATTGATGTTTGGTATGAGTACGCTTCAATTGGAAGTTGGATGGAATTTTGGAGCTTTAGGGATAAAATAATGGGTTGTAAGAGCTAAGGGTTCCTCAGATTCAAGTCTTTATAGGTTCATATCTAGTGTGTGATCATATATCTAGAGGCCAAGAGAATCATCAGGTTTATTATGAAAATTTGTAATGTTGTTGTGTACAGTGAATGGGAATGTGTTCATGTGTTGTGTTGTGTGGATCTAAACTAAATAGGAAGTGTGGTAGTGTATGGAGGCAAAATAGTATTGCAAAGCCTCTAAGAGGTGGAATCGGTATTATAGTGGAAAGGATAGCATGAGGCTAAGAGCATGCTGAGTTGAAAGGATGGAAATATAATTGTGAGGGTACCGACAACAATTAATAATAATAATAATAATAATAAGTTATTATAATGGAGCCATAATTATGCATATAAATGGGCATAATGTTGAAATACATGGTAAGGCATGCTTACCCCTAGAAAAACTACTTGCAAATTCTGGTGTTACAACTAGGTGATAGGGGGAATGTTGCGTTAGCAGACACCCCAATTATAAACTTTAAGGTTAGGTAAGGGCTAGAGTGAGAGGAGTTTACTCACTTGGTTGGTTTGACAACATTTGGTCAAGGGAAACCCCAAGTCAAGGTTTAAGGGGGGAATTTTGGGTAAAATTGGCTTGGGGGAAAGAGTCAAACTTGATCAAGCCAAATGGTAGTGGTTTTGTGCACGTGGTTTAGCATACCCATGGATTTTTACCCATGGTATTGCATGAAATGGATCCTTTAAAAGGCTTGGAATAATTCATTCTAATGTGGCCAGTGAGGTGAGTGGTGAAGTCTCACTTGGCTAAGTTAGCCAAGGTGTTTGCCAAGGGATAATGGAATTTTTTTAAGCTGGCATTTTCCCTGGAGTTAGGGTTTTCTTAGGGGAAAAATGTGTGCATTATGTGTATGTTTTATTATTGTTGTTGTGTTTAAGTTTTCTCTCAATAAATATTTAATTCTCTCTGGTTAAAATTCCTTCAATTCCTGGAGTTGGGGTTTTCCTAGAAAAACATGTGTGCATTATGTGTATGTTTTATTATTTTTGTTGTGTTTAAATTTTATCTCAATAAATAGTTAATTCTCTCTGGTTAAAATTCCTTCAATGCTTATCAATATGTTTTCCCTAATGTATTCTCTTCTTAGGAGGTTTGTCCTAAATATGAGTCTTGATTTAGACTCAAAACGTACACTAAAAATGAAGACTCTAGATATTATGAGTTTTGCATTCAAAATATACGCTACAGAAATAGCCAATCTATCAATTTACATGAGATTAGTGGATTTATATTTCCTATAATTTTTTCCTTGTATCGCATTGCAACTTATGTGCATTGAATTTTTGGACCAACTCCCCTCTCTTAACTCTGAATATGGTGTAGTTTGGACCCCTATTCATTACCGGTTATGACAATGCATTGTGATGGCCATGATTCAGGCCTTAGGCCATAACTTGTTGTAAACTAGTGACCAAGATGGCACCTTTCATTGTATTTATTCACTAAAACTCAAGGTTCATGGTTGCAAGCCTCTGATCGTATTACCCAGGAGTCAAGAATATGGCAATTTCACCCTTCCTATTTTTAAACCCATATTAAATGGTGTTATAGTACCAATTGTAGGATTAGCGGGGGGGTGGGGATAAGGCATGGTAAAGAGAAATGTGAGAGGGAGGTTCTATAGCCAAGTCCCATTGCATCATTCCCCTAGCCCAAATAGACCATTGAGTTTGGTTAGAACAAAATGTTTGAACATGCAAGTCAAGTAGAGAAGGTGGTGGACCTGGGGTGGAACACTAGCCACTAGAAATTTTCCACCGAACGATCAGGCCACTGGGCCTCTAAAAATTTTGTGGACTATTTACATGGGGAGTTTTGACTCGATGGAATAAGGGCCAATACAATGGTGGATCTAGCCAGTGGAATTTTTCCACCAGATGACTAGCTACTAGGCCCAAAACTATTTTTTCACTAACTGCATGGGGAGAAATCGATCTAATGATAAAACCTTGGATAATGGAACCCTACAACTGATTAATTATGCTACCAGGTCCATGGAGAAGTTAAGATTACAAACGAGTGAATGATTCAACATGGTTTGACTTGGCTCTGAGGTGTACTCCATCGGCTCTTGACCATTGGCATCAGAATCATCTAACAGTATGATAGAGTGGGGCCAAGTGAAGTTGATATTGTGTGGGGGGTGCCAAGTGTGGGCCCATCAGGATTACTAAACTTATAATTAAATTCATGCAAGGACTTGAGGTGGATCTAAATATTTTTTATGTGATGTGAGGTTGACTTGAGGGATCCACCATGGTCGACAACCTTGGCCATTAATCATCTTACACAATAAACTATGTTTAACATATAAAAAACTCAACCTTCCATTATTTAGTGCTTGTGGACCCCATGGAAATGGTGTGGCAGCGCCACATAGGCCAGTGGATGCCACATGGGTGCCACATGGTGTCCCAATGATAAATTGTCTCTTTTAAATGGGAAAAATGTATGATGGTCATAACTTTTGATCCAGGACTTGAATTGACATAAACATTTTACCATAAAAAATATCTCGACGAGCTAAATACAATGGTGGTATCATAATTAAATGATCTTGAATTTGAAAAATGAGATTATTGTAACCCCATCTTCATAACATACCTTAGAGATCAATTCAAGTAGGCAACCCTCCCACAACTCAGGATTCTTAAGGCGTGGGAGGTGGTTACAGAGTGGTATCAGAGCTTAGGTTCAACACTAGACCTGAAGTGGCTCAAACCCAAAGGATAACGTTTAATATGATAATTTCATTTTCATAGGAACTTTGATTTTTAAATTTCATTTGATATTGTTGCTAGCCTTAATAAAATGTTGATGTCCTTTTGTTTCCTAGAATATGTGACTGGCATGTGTTGTGATTGCATGAACAACTTTAAATTACCATGCTTGGTGTCAAAATGCCAAGGTTATGGATTAATATGTTTTTACTTGATTAGTTGATAGTTGTGTGTGTGTGTGTGTGACAACACACAAGAAGACACAAATTACAGAAAAAAATAAAAGGAATGAGTAATATAATGGTACAGTACATCATGGAAAAAAACCATCCTAATTAGGAAGAAGGCTCAATTGGAAATAGGTCATAATAAAATTCCCATGATTGGATGGATACTCTTAGGAGCTTAAGGGTTGAATTGAGGAGCTTCTAGGCATAAAATGAAAATATTTATGGGGCCCAAGAAAGGAAAACATAGGTAAATGTAGCAATCTTGCAAAGCTTATCATATTTCCAAAGGAAAAAGAAACATGAACCTTGTGACAACCTTGGTATGATTTTCTCTTGACTTTTTTAATTTAATGATACTCTGAATTATAAAATGAGTATATTTGGTGTAATGGCCTGAAG